>CM071607.1:24846039-25341039 GCA_036365135.1 Miichthys miiuy | reverse complement strand
ACTCCTGACGCATGGCTGTATCAATCTGATGGAAGCCGAGCAACAAGTGTGTAACACAGTGGAGATGTGTAAACATTTCATGCTCTTAAATCACATGCTGGATCTGACACACACGCTGCTGCGGAATTTTGTGGAGATGCATTTTTTTGCGTCACATTTAAGTAAAAAAAAAAAAAAAGTTTGTTTTGCACCTTTTATCTCAGCAGAGTGACTATGATTGTTTTACAGTTCTGAAATGGCAGATTAAGAGAGGAATTATTTGAATTGAATGTATTATTCATAATAAGATTTATAAATATTATTCTAGTATTTTTTTTACTGGCCAGTAAGAGTTCTGTGTGCCTGTCAACGGAAGCCACAGAGACGCGGCGACGTTCCAGGGGTTAATAGGAAATGCGCAGTTGTGTCTAACAGCCTCATTCAGAAGGCTTATCACTTTTTGTTTCAGTTTTTGTCGACGCTTGTGGCCCACACCACCGTCCTTCCTGCCCGGAGAGAGCAGCTGTTTGTCCAAAAAAAAAAAAAAAAAAAGAAAAAGAAAGAAAGAAAACGAAAAAAAAATTACATTCTGACACCAAGTCATGACCGAGGCAGAGAGAGTGGAGCTGAGGCGCAGATGAGGCTGCTGAGGGGGCCGGAGGGGCTCGCACATGCAGGACTTCAGGGTAAATATAAAGAGACAAGAGATTGTTCTTATTGTGGCGCATCAGCAGACTGGCGCCGAGCGGCTCCTTAACAAACTGAGTCCAAGTTAATCAAGAGCTGCGGAGCTGGATTTTCTCTAAAGGAGCTCAGCAGAGCGGAGTGCACGGGAGGCTGGTTTGGGGAGAGAGAGAGAGAGAGAGAGAGAGAGAGAGGAGGTTGCCCCGTGGCTCCCGGAGCCCTGCACTGTCCGTGGTTTGACAAAATACAACCTGTCGGAGATTACACGCTACCACGGCCTGCCCTGCGCTCTGAGGCTGAGCACTAAATCATCTCATCGCTGCGCTTGTTTGATGTTCACATCCAAAACGATACTGCGCAAAATCAGCACGACGTAAAACAGCAGGAGCAATAAAAAAAAATCCGCTCTGACAATAAAAAATATTTTTGCCTCGTTTAAAAATACAAATCTAAAAAAAAAAAAAAAAAGTCTGAAAAATATGAAACTTTATCCAAACAAGAAGAGTTTGAGCACTCACCGCTTTTCCTCCTCTCTGCTTTTTCTCTCAGAATTCATTCATCTGGTTTCCTCTTTTTCCTCCACGCAGCATCTGGGTTTGTCTTTTCCAGCCTCGTCTCTTTATTACGCTGCTGCTGCCGCTGTGCTGCCGCCTTCCCGTCAGCCCGATCAGCAAAGCGCACAGATAAACGGCTCTCGCCCGAGGGGGGAGCCGGGGCTGTATGAGGCTGGAGTCAGTGTACACACAGCTAACATAGTCTGGGCTAGTGTGAGGCAAATCCAGCCTAAGCGTCAAAACAGCCGATAACATGGAATAATTACAAGTCTGTTATTATAGAGAGCGACCGAGAGAGCAGAGGCAGCACTTTGAAATAAATCTCTCCGGAATGCAGAGCGTGAGCTGCGAGTCGTGGATTTACTGTTGGGAGTTGTTCTAAAAGACAGAGGCAGACGTGGAGAAGTGGAGCTGTTCCTCTGTTTAAGGTGCGTTAAAGACACTGAGGCTGTGGACAGGTTGGTTTCTCCGGAGGCGACATTGTAAAAACGCAAGCCGAGAGAGGTGATGCCTCCACCGGCCAAGAACTGAGGGCTGACCCGGTGTTTGGCTTGGAAATGGGGGTGGGATTTCCCGATCTTTCCTGTCATTGGTTAATATTTTATTCTGTTGACATGTTTTCTTACTGCTAATGCTTCCGACACCTTCTTGTCCCCCACCCCTCCTCTTCTAGAGTCTGGCCCGAGCTGTCAGAACCACGCCTATAGGGGCCCACAATTGGTCCAGAAAGCGTAAAATCAGCAATCAAAGGGGCTTGGTTCATTAGTGCTGGGGATGGAGGCAGGAAGGACATGTGAGATAGTCACAGATCTGCAGTGAACGGGGCCACATCTCTCCAGTCAGTGTGGGATGACTGAAGCAGAGAAACTGCTTCTTTCTCTGAGAGGTTCACAGCGCAGCCGGGCTCTGCCTTCACAGCGCCGTTTCCACTGAAGGACTCGGCGGAGGAACCAAAGGAAAAGCACATCAACAGCAACTCTGGGCTATTTTCTTCACCCTGATAACGCGCTGTGTGTTTGACAAGGCGCCGTACTCTTCTGTACCGCTTCACAGAAATAAACTGCTCGCGAAGCGCGGACCTACACTGGCTCTAGTTTGGGGGGAAATACCACTAAAGATATCCATTATTTCACTTCGGTTTTTGTGGATGCACCGATGAGAGATCCAGTTTTTACAGGGACTGCAATGGCTTATCACCCTTTCCACGCACACCGGCCGACCGACTTCCCCATGTCCGCGTTTCTAGCGGCCGCGCAGCCTTCCTTCTTCCCGGCGCTCAGCCTGCCTCCCGGTGCGCTCACCAAGCCCATCCCGGATCACGGCCTGGCCGGGGCGGCTGAGGCTGGGCTCCACCCGGCCCTGAGCCACCATCAGGCGGCTCATCTCCGCAGCATGAAGAGCCTGGAGCCCGAGGAGGAAGTCGACGACGACCCTAAAGTTACACTGGAAGCCAAGGATCTTTGGGACCAGTTTCATAAACTCGGGACGGAGATGGTTATTACCAAGTCCGGAAGGTAAGAATTACCCAGAGCTATAATTCCTCTCATGGATATGCAGACAGTACTTTATTTTCACATTTTAAACCGCAGTTTCTTTGCATATATGCAGAGAAAGAGCCACTGGAGGAGTTGAAAGCAGCTAAAAAAAAAAAATCCGTTTATTCACGTTAATAAACGGGGAGCTCAGGCCTGTGCTGGTCGGTGTTTATTCCCCACCGAATGTTAGTTTGTAACGATTAATAAAAAATAAACAAAAAAAATAGATAATACCACAATAACATGTGAGGTTTGGCCCACATTTTACACTAAATCCAGTGTTTTTAAATGGAGTTCAGTCGTGTGACTTCATGTAGGTCTGGAGTTAAACTGACTTCATTTAGTCACCAAAGTATCCAAACAGTAAATGAATAAAACGTCCATTTATTTTGAAATATTTATCATTTATCCACAGACTGATCAAAGGACATATTTGGGATATTTTGGGCTAAAATGTGTCCTGAGCTCTTAATCAGCTTTTATCTCTCAAACTGCAGAGCTTCTGGATTTTATAAACAGGCTGTCACTTCAAAAAGCAGGGACGTGAAGTGGTGTGGTCATAAATATACTGCTCAGCTTTGTAGTGTAGGGTTTGGACAACACACACACACACACACAGAGAGAGACGCAGGCGGAAAGACACCACAGACACACACACACACACACACACACACTATGGTTTTGCTGTCGCCTAATTGCGTGTAATATCTGACAATTACAATATTTCCTCTTGTCAAAGCGGCGTGTTTTTCTCTCCTCTGCGTCGCCTTCAATGCCTCTTTTGTCACATTTGTTCAGGTCCACTGTGATAATGTGATGCTGTGTTTTTTTCCTGCTTGAATCTCGGCGTGTTGACTATGTGTGTGTGTTTTCTCCCTGCAGGAGGATGTTCCCTCCGTTCAAAGTGCGAATAAACGGCCTCGACAAAAAAGCCAAATACATCCTGCTGATGGACATCGTGGCGGCGGACGACTGCCGCTACAAGTTCCACAACTCCCGCTGGATGGTGGCGGGTAAGGCCGACCCGGAGATGCCCAAGAGGATGTATATCCACCCGGACAGCCCGGCCACCGGCGAGCAGTGGATGGCAAAGCCTGTTGCTTTCCATAAACTCAAGCTGACCAACAACATCTCAGACAAGCACGGATTTGTAAGTAGACAGGTTTTTTTCTCTTCTCTCGCCTGAGACATTTTTTTCATATTTACATGCTGTGTGAGGTGTTTGCTGCCGGAGCAGACGGGACTGAGTGTTTTTTTTTTTTTTTTAAAGATCAGATGAAATTTTTATGAAGCATGTGAGAAAAGTGGGTCGATGCAGCGGCAAAATAATAATGAGAAACAGCCAGGAGAAAACGGAAATAAATTTAAAAAAAAAACACACAACACGTTATTCAGACTGCTGAGAGGGTTCATGACATGAACACACGAGACAAAGAAACACACGTCTGAAAAATAAACGTGAAAAACAGAACACATCCACGTCGCTCAACGTCTTTACAGTCTGAATCTGTTGACACTTTGTCGCCACTTGACTTCCCACAGCCGCTGACACACACACACACACACACACACACACACACACACACACAGCTTACGTTTCCCTGCAGCTCTCCACAATATTATCAGAGCCTGGATCCAGACCCCCAGACCCAGATCCAGACCCAGAGCAGCTCTGCGCAGAAGCTCAGGGCCTCCATGACATTTTAGATATTTTATTTCTAAGCGAGGTTTTATTTTTTTTTTTTAATAAAAAAAGCAAACATCTGTGAGATGAGTGTTTGGAATGCTGAGGGATTAAATGTATCATCCAACCGGGTCACAGAGAAATGATGAGAAATGAGCTTGAATGACGAGTCTGATATCTCCTCCAGCCTGTAACCTAACACTATAGTATAGTATAGTATAGTATAGTATAGTATAGTATAGTATAGTATAGTATAGTATAGTATAGTATAGGTTTATGGTGTGTTTAATGTCATGTAGTCTGGCCTGCGTGTTGCATGTTTTTTTTTATATTTCACTTGATTTCTGTGCTGCGTTCACGGACACGCAGAGTGAGAAATAATCGGAGCGAATGATAAATGTGTGAGAGTCCATCTGACTGGCAGGCAGAGTGTGCTTTCCGACTGGAAACAAATTCAACATTTACATGTCAGTCTGAATTTGCAATCGGTTACTGGCCACGATTTCTTTTTATACACAGACCCGATTCACACGTGTGTCTGCTGTCTGTGTCTGTGAAGATCATATCGTATTGTCTTTTTTTTTAAAAAAACGTGGACACTTTAAATCGCGCGTTTATATTGTCTGGTTTGTGTTTTATATGGGATTTGTTTTTTACGCTGGATTTTAAAATGCATTTTATTTTGAAAGGCGTTCTAAATAAAGTGTGGTTGTTGTGTGTCAGGGCTCTCAGGCCCTCTGTTCTAATTCTACATTTCAAATGAATGAAAGAGAACATTTGTAGCTTTTGTCCGGATACAAACTGGATCAAATAAATCACCTTTTTTTTTTTGTTGCTGTGGTTCTGAAGCCTCATGACAACATGTGTGGCCTGGTCAGGTTTTTCCCTTTGCCCCGCACTAATTACAGACGAGTCTGCTCACACAGTAATTATAACAGCATCAATAACAATGCGCGGGATGATCCGCGTCAACACATTCTGTCTGTCTGCACGTCGACTTTTAATATGGAAGACAGCATCAAAGAAATACTGTGATATTCACTCCGAAGCTCTGTGTGTTTGTGTGTGTTGGTCCAGACAATCCTGAACTCCATGCACAAGTACCAGCCCAGGTTCCACATAGTGCGGGCCAACGACATCCTGAAGCTCCCCTACAGCACCTTCAGGACCTACGTGTTCCCGGAGACCGAGTTCGTGGCCGTGACAGCATATCAGAACGACAAGGTGAGTCAGTGTTCACACTGCTCTAATATGGCTGCTATACTTTGCATAATAAATGTCCTACATGCGGCCCCTCCCCCCTCACACGGCCACCAAACCCCGAAGATTTAATCTGATTTTGTAGGTCGCCTAATTTCCCCGCAGAGGACTCTCATGTCCCTCTGATTATTATTTTTTTTTAAATTGCTGTTTTGTGGTTGTAGCTGATATTTTTGACTATGAATTCAAATCTGCGGCCTGGATGTTGTGTGGTGATTGGTGTGGATAAATTAGGCGTGTAAATGTGGGGAGTGTGTTGTGTTTTGTTGTGATGCGGTATCGAACATGGCTGAACATGTCCTCTGTTTGATTTTATATTTTATCTTCTCAAAAAAATAAAAATAAAAATGCATCAGAGGCTTTTTAGATTGAAGAGAATATTTATCTATTTTAAAATTCAGCATTTTTGAATGAGGGGGTTTTGTATGTGTGTGTGTATTTGATGGTGTTTGAAGGGAGGGGGGTCTTGTAAAAGTTTATGGCACCATCGATTAGGAGGCATTTAAAGTCTGGTCAGCCTGCAGCCACAGTGGACAGATGCTGCAAAACACTCTCTGCTCAAATAGCAAACGCCCGAAGCGTCCTGTTCAAGGGCCACTCACAGGGCCACCAGGAGCCTGTAAGCTCCACACAGGCCTTCAGCCGGCTCCCGTGCTCGGTACGTGGAGCCACACACCGGGCTCTTCCACTTCAGCACGTACCGTGCAGCAGCAGCAGTGATCCAAACCGCAGTATTAATTATTGATATGATAGTCATCTGTTCCAGTATTGCTCCCTCTGCCTTTTTTTTTCTGGGGGGAACTGAGGCTCGTGTGGCCCCCATAGAGGAATATTTCGTGGCAGAATTTCTCTCCAGGGGCCAATGAGAATAACGCCCATCATTACGATTTTATTAATAATGCAAATATCCGAGGCTGCCGTGGCTCCTGTCCAACGCGCTGGTTTCTCCCTGTGTTAATCCAAAAACGCGCTGCTTGGCCTAAATGTTGGTCAGGTGAAGTCGAATGGTTCTAAAAGAGTTGATTATATGTTGCTCTTTGGTTCGCTCCTCTGACGTTTATAACTGTGTGTTTTAACAGATAACGCAGCTAAAGATCGACAACAACCCGTTTGCCAAAGGATTCAGAGACACGGGGAACGGAAGGAGAGAGAAAAGGTATCAAACACCTGCGTGTGTGTGTGTGTGTGTGCATGAATGTGTGTGCCAAATGCTTCCTCTGCAAGGTCATGGTGTCACGGTGTACAGCGTTACCACATCCCAAATCACCATAAATGATCGTTATTATTAGGCCTAATATTAGTCTGGTTAATATTATTAATATTAATTGTATTATTATTATTGACAGGAAACAGCTGACTATGCCGTCGCTGCGGATGTATGAGGACCAGTGTAAGGCGGACCGAGAGGGCGCGGACTCGGACGCCTCGTCCAGTGATCCTCCGGCCGGCAGGGATGCAGTTCACTCCCCGCTGGGAGCCGGTTCCAGCCCTCTGAGGTTCAGCAGGCCCAGTCGAGGTGAGAAATATTTTTGTTTATTATTTATTTATTTATTTTGGGGACAATATATGAATTTGTGTGAGAATATGGGACACCGGATTAAATCCAGACATTGTAAATATTTAGAATAAATGTAATCATTTGAGTTGTACTAAATTGGCTGAAATTTGGTTGAGAAAAATAACTAGCAATGTGAAGAAATTATTAATAATATTATTATTTTTATTAATAAGATCATTTATGCAGGCCTGTGTGATAACATGTCAGCGTATTTATGGTACAGGAGCAGGCAGACAGTGTTTGGCAGCTGCACATGTGAACAGTAAAATGATTAATTGAATGATTGACTGTGGATGGTTATTATATTCATATTTACTATTATTTCAGTTGAAATGTTCTCAGTGAGGATATGCAGAAAGTAAAACTCTCATTAGACTTTTATTTCTAAAGTAAATCCACTTAATCAACTTCTGGTTTTTATTTTGTCTGATCTCATTTATTTAACAAAGCTTCATCCAGTAATAAACCGGTTATTAATTCAAATTTGGGGATTTTTCCAACATTCATATTCTCCAAAGTTTCACACACTTTGACAAATAATACAAAAGATATTGTACGTTGTTTTTGCAGATTAAATACCGAACATTTAGATTTAATATGCAGTCATGTGTGTGCACTTCTGAAGAGGTCTAAAATGTGCAGTGTGGATTTGGAGAGTTGAGGGCTCATGCTGCCATTCTAGTGTGTGTGTGTGTGTGTGTGTGTGTGTTATTGCGATGGCTGCGGATGAGGCAGATTAATAGTTGGACACTCTGCTCACACCTCTCTTTTCGCTCTGACTCTTATGTTGTAGATGACAAAACATGCACTGACAGTGAGCAGGAGCTGGAGCATCACGATGAGCTCTGCACTGGCTCCAACAGCCCAGGACCTGAACCCGTGTCCCCCTACAGCTCCAGGTGTGAGGAGCGCGTGAGGGACAGGCCCAGCTCGGAAAAGAAGGACGACTCCATTTTCAGTATCAGGAACCTAGAGAAGGACAAAGCAGAGGGCAGGCACAGGAAGGACACCACAGACCCGTTGACAAAGGACTCGGAGGCCGGAGGCATCAGTGCCAGTAAGGACGCCTTCTCCCCTCTCATGGTCCAGACCGAGAGCCCCTCACACTTCAGCCCGGGCCACTTACAAAGCCTGGCTCTGTCTGGCCTGCACAGTCAGCAGTTCTTTAACCCTCTGAACGCCGGATCGCCGCTGTTGTTTCACCCTGGGCAGTTTGCCATGGCCCCTGGAGCCTTTTCTGCTATGGGCATGGGGCATCTATTGGCTTCTGTATCCGGAGCAAGTGGTTTGGAAAATGGCAGCCTCTCTGCCCAGGGCACAGGAGGAACCCCCAACCCCTTCCCCTTCCATCTGTCCCAGCACATGCTCGCTTCTCAGGTAAGGAAGGTTACTCAGTCAGTTTGTCTGTACACCTGTAGCACTGATCTGACGTCAGACCGGACAGGAGAGTTGGAGCCTTGTGTTGAGAGTGTAGACAGGATAAGGTGTCAAGTTTGACCTTCTTAGGACCATATCTGTTCATGTAAACCTCACCTGTTTTATTTAGAGCTTATTATAAGCATGGCCACTGAAGCCAAATGTCTCTGTAGGATGTCTGTGTCGTCTTTGCATTAACATGTATAGATTTCAGATTCATGTTTAAACGTGTGATCAGGCTTCTGTGGAGTGGAGAAACTATGTGTAATAAGAATTTTACACTCAAAGAAGGGAAACATTTGTAGTGTTCGTGTCAGGTCTGCCCTACATTTTCATGAAAATCTGTTTTAAATCATCTGAAGAAGCCGAGTTGTTTGGTTGTTTGTGTGCTGGAAAAATGTCTCACTAATTTGATTATTTGACCACTTGACTGGAAATAGTGATGTGCACATTTCAACTTCAAGCCTTTTTTCTCTTTTCGATTCCAGGGCATCCCCATGCCTCCGTTTGGAGGTCTTTTCCCGTACCCCTACACCTACATGGCGGCGGCTGCAGCGGCAGCCTCGGCCTCAGCCCTCCCAGCCACCAGCACCTCCAGCCCACTCTCCAGGAATCCCTTCTTGGGCTCATCCAGGCCCCGGCTCCGCTTCAACCCCTACCAACTCCCAGTGTCACTCCCTCAGAGCTCCAGCCTGCTCACCACCGGCCTGCAGGGCAGCCTAAACCCAGGTTCTGAATCCTCCAAACCGGGCAGCAGGGAGACAAGTCCAGCCCCAGAGCACCACATCAACCATAAGACAGGAGGGTCAAGTGGGAGGACCTCATCTCCCAAAACCTCCATGAAGGACTCAGTGAATGAGCTGCAGAGCATCCAGAGACTGGTGAGCGGCCTGGAGGGCCAGAGGGAGCCCTCCCCAACTGCAGACTCTCCCAAGTGATGAAGACTCTGTTACCGGAGGACTATAAGTGCATATGTCCTGTACAGCACATTACAGAGACTGGGATGAGGGTTTGACTGATATGGGTTGTGAAGGCCGATAACTGGTATTTTTTGGAACAAAGCTTTAGTCCAGATAATTAAATTGAATCTTTTTTAAAATTCTGGAATTTCTCCTCCAGAGCCGACCTGTTAGAGAGGCTGGAACATTTCAACCACCATCAGGCAACAAAGCTCTCCCCTGAATCTCAGTGTTTTAGGGTTGAAGACAGGCATTCCCCCCCTGTAGAAACTCTGGAATACATTTCTACATGGATGAAAGAAATAAAATAATATAGCCTACAAAATAACAATGAAGTCAGTTTATCAAATATGTAATGAAATATACATGGAAACACTAAAATATGAAAGAAAAAAAGTGACCACTTCAGATCCAGGATCAGTTCCACTGCAAAAAAACTATAATCAGTCAAACGTCATCATATCCAGTATATCAGAGTTGGACCACACGACGGCCAGTATCGGCTCCATATATCGGTCTAACCAGCCCGAGGGCCTGCAGCTCCGCAGACTGAGCGGCGCACGGTTGGAAGAGTGTGTGTTTGAGTTTTGGTTAACTTGAAGCATTTGAGCATCCAGGCCCGGGCCGAGCCGAGCCGAGCCGAGCCGAGACCTGATCAGGAGCCTCAACACAGCCGACAGGCAGGTCTCAAAGCTGCATCCAAAAACTTTTTTTGTTTTCCAGGCCTGATTATTTCAACAAAAAGACAAAAAAGAATTAAAAAAAAAAAAAGAAAAGAAAGAGAGAGGCGTGAAGCTGAACGACACAAAGAAAGAAAGAACCGCTTATCATTTCATGCCAGAAAATTTGTTTCTGAACTATTTATGTAATTAAAGATAAAAAAAAACAAATTCTGTAAATAAAGCTAAGATCCAAGAATATGCAATTGGTATTAATTTATTCAAGGCTGTATATTAGCGTGTATATATTTTGAATTTAACTCGTTGCTTTTTGTCCTCCTCCTCCTCTCCCTCCTCCTCCCCCCCTCCCTCATTTTACATGAACATATACTGTAAATGATGAAAGCTATTTAGCGCTTGTTGGTTTGAAAAAAAAAAAACTGTGTATGAAGCATCGCTGATTTTTAGAAGACGTGTGTGCCATGTTTTAGTCTGCATCCACCGACAAATACAGAGGAAGAGAGAGAAACGAAAGGAAGAGAAGAGCTCCACATGGATTCAAAAACACCTCAGGTTATTTCACTCCAGCCAGGAGACGTTCAAAGCAATTCCTCCTATGGGCGCATCATTCATATCTATTCATAAGTATATTTAAAGATGATGAAAGTATCTTGTTTATGCTGGTTGTCCGGGTTTTTTTTTTTTTTTTTTTGATTGTCTCACAATTTCAATAAAAAAAAATCGTTGTGCTGAAATCCTGCAACCGTATCATCATTATTATTGTTATTATTAAAATTATCATCAGAATTATTATTACATTTTATTGTTGTTAGAATGAGAGCAAGAACAGCTGAAGAAACTAAGGGAGCATTTTTAATGAAGTCATCTTTGGTTTTAGAGCTGCACACACACACAACACACACACACACACACGCGTGGGGCAGGAGCGCCCTCTGTCGGTCAAATGTTTCATAGGAAAAGGGGGGTTGGAGGGGGCAGGCTGCGCATGTGGTTTGTTGCATTTGATAAGAAAATATTTCACGTGTTATTAAAATAAGTTTTACATAGATGGTGATATGTGTGGGTAAAATTATGGTAACATTTTCACATAACGATTTTTTTACTTGATTATTTTGAATCTGTAATTGATCTTTAACAGGATAAAACAGGCGTACTATTCTCTTCATTGTATTATTATTATTATTATTATTACTATTATTAATATTATCGTAACTGTAAAACAGTGGCAGTATTAGCAGCAGCAGCAGCAGCAGCAGTGTGTCTATTAATTGTTATTGTGTTAACATGGGCTGTGTCTCCTGCGTGCCCCGGGTCCGGCTCTATTTTGAGCCGCTCCTCAGTCACCGTCAATCAGCATTTCCTTTAGTATTGTGTACCGGCCTGTATTTTTAGAAAGAGTCGAGTAATGTAAGTATTTATAGGAAGAGCTTTCTCTGCTGCTGTGTGCTCACACACACACACATCCTCCGCAGCTGGGACATGATCAGATGATCGGCCTGGACTCAAAATCCACAATATGACTTGTGGAAAAAAAATGAAGTAAGTGGCACAAAGTAAGTACAGTTTATTATGATCACGAGCCGGCGTTATTCTGTGTGTTTGACTGAAAATAATATTTCATGTTGTTCAAAGCATTTATCTTCAGTGTTTGGTACCAAAGTCAAAATGTGAAACAGTGTGTGTGTGTGTGTGTTAGACTGTGTGTATGTGTGTCTCGGTTTAAAGGGTTAAGCAGGGGGAGTTTAGGGCAGCAGACAGCCTTTTGTCCGGGACCCGGCGCCTGTCGCCTGCCTGCCGGCCACAGCCTCCACGCCGCCCCGCTTCCTAATTAGAGACCCCCACCCCTCCACCACCACTCTCTCTCTCTCTCTCTCTCTCTCTCTCTCCCTCTCTCTCTCCTCCTGCTCCTCACCCCTCCCCTTCTTCTTCATTTTCTTTTCTTTCTGCAGCGATAATCACAAAACTCTCATTCTATTACAGGGGCCATTGTTGCCACTCTGTTATCTTCAATTAACAGAGAGGGCGGCTCGACCCCGCACTCTGGGAGAAAAAAGTATTTGTCTAAATCAATCAGTCAATGAGTGATCAATAGGCTCCCGTGGAGGCCCCGTGGATCATAACTAATGACTGGTGACGACGTGGGGTAAAAAGGCCAAGATTATTCACAACTCTGTGCAGTGATCAGTGTTGTTATTGAAGCTTTGTGCAGGCCAACACAACAAGTTACACAGCTCATGTCAGCCGAAGACAAACTGCAACTTTCCTGTTTTTTTACCGCGTGAAGCTTCAGTGACATCATCCTGTCTTCTGTCCTTATCTGCAGGACATATTTCACTCACACATTCTACAGCATGTTTTATATTTATTCTCTTTTTATTTCTGCTCAAACGTGTGATAAAATAGTCACAAACTGTATTATAGGAGTTAGATTAATATAAATGGATATGTTCTGATAATAAGGAGACATTTACTCAGCATACTTTTGTGGTATTTGTACTTGTACTTTACTTGATTGTATTCCATTTTTGAAGCATATTTTAGCTCCACTGAATGTTTCTTATTTTACAGATTCATATTTTGCACAGAGCGTATGACTCTATTAAAAATGCAATGCTTTGTTGTTTCATAAAACACCCCAAAGTGTTTAAAATAGTCTAAATTATAGCAGCAGTTTAAGCAGCCACACCAATGACCTGCTGCCTACGCATGAATGCATCAGTACTATACTTAATAATAATAATATCATACATAACAATATAACAATATGAGGGCCTGCAGAATGAATATTTTTACTATGAACATTTCGCTGATAATAGTCCTACATAAGTAATACTTTAAATGTCTTAGACTTGTAATGGAGTATTACTTTTACTTAAATAAAAGATCTGAAATTATTAATATGAAAATGATTAAAGTACAGTTTGAGGCTCATATATATATATATACTATTTAAAGGGGGAAATAAATATATGTGGGAACCTGACGATATTTCTTCATGTTCTACATTTTTTCAAATGATCTACATATGATATATATTTTGTATGATGTACGTGAGTTGCCTCATGAGATAATAAGGTGATATGATTGGGAAGGCTGTACCAGGCTCTGCTGATGACCCTCCCGCTGATCCCTGCAGATACTGACTGATTTGGATGAAGGTTGATGTATTTTATTGTAGAAGACAATATTTTACGTCAACATGTGGAAATATTTTAGCCATGCGGAGCTGCAGAATAAGTCTGAACAACATTTAGAAGAAGGGGAACAAACACTGTATCTCATTTCATCATATCAAAGTTCCCACAAACTGACTGGATGTGTAAAAGGCCGGTATCGGTGCAGTGTGTATCGGTGTGATGGTGCTGGTAAGCGTCCCAGAAAACCTGTACGGCGTCTACAGAGTGTGTATTGTTATGTCGCAGCTCTGCAGGCTGCTCTCTCTCTCTGCTACTGCGAGCGCAGACGACCCATTGGCTGCTTGGCTCAGGTGCAGTCACCACACTGGTGCAAAGTGGAGCAGGAGGGGTCCAATCACAGGCCACTTTTCTCTGCAGGGAGGAGGAGGGAGAAAACACGCAGCCCCTGATCTCACTGCAACACTTCCACCATGCGCTAACTGTCTCTCAAACACACACACACACACACACACACACACACACACACACACACACAGGTAGAAAATACAAATGCAAAGTCTGATTTACCAATAAAGTGAGATGTGCTAAAGAGAAACATGCAGGTTAGTTTGAATGAACTCCAATCATCAGCGTGAGAGATCCATTAAAAACACCTAATAAACACACCTATAAAATGCACTTCTAATAGAGTACAGGCCGATCACATGGGCCACCAGAGCTGTAAATCCAACACGTCTGTATTTATGCATGTATAGAATGAAAAGAGGGGAACGATGCTCACCATGCAACAATCAGATAATCAGAGCAATAATCAGATCAGATAAATGCCACGAGGTCTGCTGTTGTGTAAGATCATATTCAGTCAGATTGTGTCAGTGACGCTGCTTTCAAAACAGACAAAATGACAAATGCAACAAGTCCTGAGTGAGTGCGCGTGTTTGAGTGTGTACACTTTTTGCATAGTGGGGAACTACAGTTACCAGAGCATGCAGTCCTGTCGCCCCCTCCCGGACACGGAAAGTCACTCAGCCTGACAGCACTTCACTCTGCACTTTAATTTTTATATCACTTCATTCAAAGTTCAGTCAGTTTACCTACTCATGTTGTGTGTTTGATGTTTCCCCTCTTGCAGACTCAGGATCAGTATCTAATACATAACATCAACACCAACAACTGACAGCGGAACAGAAACACAGCCAGTGGAGGTTTTTTTTATTTCATTTAATATTATAACGTCAGTTTACTTTGACAGGTACCATTCTCCATACACGTGGATGGATTGGACAACCCGGGTTCCTGGACCTCAACTCTGACACTGATTGTCAGTGTCTTTGTTTACTTGCTCCTGTTCAGGGGTCAGATCTTGTCCCAGAATGCACCGTGGGTGGAAAGTGACCTGTGCAGGTTAATAACCAATCCTCTTGAAGTTCATGCTTTCCTCCAACTCTAAACTACACCCAGATGCACTCAGATCAGACATAAACAGCCAATTAGCAAATAATTATGTTGTTAAATTCCAGAGCCTTGATTATGTATCTGTATGCTTCTGAACATCAGCAGATCACAGTCACATCTAAGCAGTGCTGCCCTCAAAACAAACAGCCACTAGGTGGCACACTTACATATTTTACAAGTATCATTATTGCATCATCGCATACAGTACAATGAACTGCATGTCTGCAAGACGTATTCAAGGAGAACAAAGCACAGCACACAATGTATGATCGTCACACGCATCTGATTACTGATCATATTTACACTTAGAACTGTTTCATTTTATATAATATTTCTACTCATGGACAATGATCCATATATGAAGCCATAAAGGGTGAATATCTGAAATTTCAAAAGTCAGCAATCCACATTTTAACTATTTGAAATAATACAACAGATTAGTTTAGATGGTAAATCTTTAAAGACAAACAAACTCATGCATGTATCAAACATTGTGATTAATACACTAATATGAGAAATGACATCAATAGTAAATATAATGTCAGTAAGGAAGTACATTTAAAAAAAGAAAATGATGACTGTGCACATGATTATTATGATTTCAATAACCTGGAGGGGTGTGAGGGTGAGATTTTGCATCTATGATTCCACCAAGAACTGTTTGTTGATATCTATCATTTCTCCTTTATTTCAATTCAGTTATATGTTATTGATATAGCGCCAATGCATAACAAAAGTTATCTCATGACACTTTCCATACAGAGCAGGTCTAGACTGTGAAACGTGAAAATGAATGTTCACTAAACATATCTGACAGGTCTCGGTTACTCTCTTCTCAACCCACTGATTCTCACACACACACTGTGAATCGCTAATAACAGATGCTAAATTTGAATTATTGTTGCTCCTGTTAGTGCTGTGAGTACGACTAATGCTGTAATGGATTCTCTGCTGGTTGTTAGGATGTTAAAAGATTAACCAGTAATGCTCAGTCTTTAAAAAAAAAAACTCTGTTCTCTGAGGCAGGCAGTTACATGTAGTTGAAAGTCCAGGAACAAACCAATTAATGGGTCTTGAGTTAAGATATTTTTGTCAAACTAATGTTAGGAGAGCTTTGATTTATTCAGCTGGTTGCAAGACTTTTCTCGTCATAGCAACCGACTGTGGTTTCATTTGAAAGTTTCAAAGGGGAAACACACATCGAGAGAGGAGCTTACATCAGAGCATCAAGTTTCCAAACTACTTTGTTAACAATAAAAGTGTAAATCTTCAGCACTGCTGCGGGTGTAAACAGGAGTGTGTGGTTCAGGTAATAGTGCATGAAACAGGTTGATGAAATTGTGCATGAAACCTGCAGTCAAACGTGGTGGTGGTGAAAATGTTCAGGTGTGGGGATGTTTTGCCTATTGTGGGGTTGATGACTTTCACAGGCTGAACCAGCCTGCTGAGTATTGTAAGGAGTGTAATATGTTGTAGCTGCGTGGAAGATGATTCATTTGATCCTAAACACACTGTACATCAAAGCTCTGCCAGGTCTGCTCAGTTCCAAGAAAGAGCATCGAGGGCTGAGCTGCACGGCTTTCCATTTCAGACATCAACCCCAATAAACCTCTTCATGAAGGGTTGAAGAAGGGGGAAGAGCCCTGGAATAATGTGGACTCTTTGAGAATTGATGCCAAGTGGAGTGCAAGCAGACAAAGATTAAAAGTAGGACTTTGAGTAAATACTAGCAAACTTTTAGTCAAACAATGATGTGATCTTGTTTGAGAAAAAACATTTGACCAAAAGTATTTTTGCTTTTTATTCAGCCGACATGCTAGATGGGGAGTTTTGGGACCCCTGCTGTATAAGTGCCTATTAGCACGCACTCTTGGTTGTTCCCCAGCATACATTACAGCTTGATTTGGAATAAATATAACATGGAAGAGCTTTATGTAAAGAGTATGTATCATGGCACATCCTCCTATGACCTGCTACTCTGGAGACAAATTACAAACTGAAAGATGTCCAACGGAAAAAGCCGTAAATCAGAGCAAAGCCAAACACTGCGGGGCAGCTAATGAAGTGGCCACAGAGGGCCACGCTGGGCGACCTCCATCTTGTCACTCATTAATGCTAAAGGAAACAGCAGAGGCCCGCATGGAAACGCACGCCTTTCACTATCCCAGATCAAACAGCAGCGAGCCTGCTCCACCGCTCTTCAAGCCCAAATCACAAACACCGTACGAGCCTGCTGCACATCCAGGCAACCTGTGTGAAAGTGGGCTTTTGATCATGTCCCGAGCCCCCCGAGCATGTGTTTAAAGAGGACAGCAAGAGGAACTATGTGGGATCTGTGCGCCTGACCCCAGAGAAATCATTTGCTCTGATGGCACTAAGAGGCCTGGCCTCCACACACTGGGCTGACATGGAGATGAACACAGGAGATTAGCAAAGACTAACAGTCTCTGTCATGATGAACGGACGCCGGGGCCGAGTCAAGACGCTGAGACTAAACCCGCCAGCGCTTCTAAAAACATACAACCCCCAAAACACTTGTCCAAGCTCAGACACATGTAAAATACACCCACGCCTGCTTAGATAAACTCTTGAGCGGCTCCACAGACATGCAGTATACTCAGACTGGAGTTTGACGGATGCTGCTTCTTCTTTGGAAACAAAGGCAGTATACAGTATTTCTAAGTGTTGTTTATTACTAAATGACATGTTAGCCCATTGTAAACATGCTGATTTTGGAATTACTCTGAGATTTTAGTGTGTGATGTTTTGGAAAGTAAAGCTGAAGCCATGTTCTCACTCTGTTTTACCAGTCTGCTGACCAGTCAAGTGACCAGCAGTGTTGACCTGAAGCGGCTGCATACCCTGTATTTTGGGTTGAAATGAACACTGACTGTACTGTAGACCAGGAGACACAAAACACAAGAATCTTCACTGGAACCTGACCTTTTGTACCTGAAAGTACAGACCTTTTGTTATGGTTAGCAGCTGTTTAAAGTAGAATGCTGCACTGATTTAGTAACACAGAGGGAGAGAAGGTACAGAGAAGGATTGTGGGAAAGGATTTTTGCTCTGCCTCAACACTCTGTGATTTACAGACTTTCCTGATGGACAGTGAAGTAAACTGCTGCCAACTGTAGCTGCTGTTAGCTAATGTTAGCTTTGCTCAGCTAGCCGTACTTCCCTGACTGGGTGATCACAACACCAAGGCAGTGATTTTCAGACTTGGGACAGAAAGCACATGCACCATATCAACGTAATTGGGTGATAGTATGTCGATGATGTAAAATAAAATAAAATAAATAAATAAAATAATAATAATAATAATTATCCAGGTTTTATAATTTCATTGAACATTTATGTTTTTGAGGCTCAGCTTGAAACTAAGTTATAATTAAAATTCAGGTTTAAAATAATTTTCAAAATTAAAAAGTTAAAAATTTCAAAAAGTTAAATTAAAAGTCTATCTCAAACCACTCCCAGCCTGCAGGACTGCTCATATGAACACGTGTCCGTATGAAGCACTGAGGTATGCTCGCTGCTATGCAGAAGCTCGAAACTGGGCCTCACTTAGACTATTTCTGATCAGCAGTGGACTGGAGACAGGTGTGAAAAACTGAAACTGAAAATATAATTCCTCCATCTCTTTCTAAAGTAAAGAGGGAACTATTTAACCATTAAATGCATGTAGATATAACAACATATTTTCTATCGTGTAGGGAAGCCTATGGTCCCTCATCACCTTTTTTCCACTTGAAATGCTACCATAGGGACATCCAAGGGAGCAGCGGTTGCCTGAAGACTGTAGCACCAGTTAATGTACCTTCATTTCTTGGACTGACCTCTGATGTTGTGCCAGTCTCCATGAAGGCCTGAGACAAATATGTGGGTTTCCCATATTGCGGACAAGTATTTTTTAAACAGTGTTGTGTTGCAGACAAAAGGATGAATACTTTCTTGCAGCAACGGGGAATTTGTGGACTGTTACCGACTAACATTTACAATACACACATACATAACTACACAGAGAAATACGATCTGGAATATTTTGGAAGAAATCCTGTAAATAATGCATTTGTTTTTTTGACTTTGCAGAAGTTTTTGTAAACTCTGATTTTGTGTTGGGGAGCTGAGCGAGGCTCAGTGTGCCTTCCAGGCAACACTCAGGGGAGAGATATCATTAACCAAAAACAGCCCCACAACAATAACAGTCATTGTTATTTTCATAATGTTTATATTTCATGTCAATGGCCAATAGCATCCCTACATATTCCACATGTATGGACAGTAGATGCATTTATATTCTATAACACAAATTGAATGCACATACAGAAAAACAATCGTGTAGATACGACTGCACGCAAGCACATAAAAAAATCCCATATTGACATCATCAGTGTGGGAAGTTTCTCTTTCCTGTCCAAATACTCGCAGGGTTCCTCTCCCTCACGAGAACAAAGGCTGAGCACAAGGGAAAAAAATCTTTTGAAATGCATTTTAGATGACTGCTGACAAGTCACTCACACCCAATAAAAACAGAGATATAGTGAAGTGCAGCAAGACAAATGGCTGCCCGGCTTTTACCGCCAGCAGCAGAGCAAAGCTGGCAAAGTCCAGCCGAGAGGACCGGGACAAAAACTAGTCCCTAAAATCCCAGAGTGCCATTTAACTTTAATGACCCGAAGCAAACAATGAAAAAGAATCGAGACGAGCTTGTCCTCGTCACAGGTGTCTGTACTTTATGAGTTTGTCACAGGTAAAGATACAGCGCTGTTTTACATTTAGCGCAGAGACATTACAGTGACAAAGGTCGGACGACAGGGGGAATCATGGGAACACCAGAGCACGGACATGTCCGAAAAGGAAGCAGCTAAACAAAGATGTGAAACTTGCATTACTACAGTCTTACAGTGATGGCATGCTTACCAGCACCTGTTGATCAAACGTGACAGACACTCTCAGGTCTATAACTGGTTCCATTTCCTCCTGACTTTAGTATTTGGTCTAATAAGTGAGAGTCAAATAAGAGCCAGCCATCTCTCATCTACATCTGCTATTAGAAAGCCACATAAAAGGGAAAGTCCAAATGTATCACTTCCACATTCTGTACATATGGCAAAGCCATTTCTTCACAGAGGCACAACTAAAACACAGAATCTGAAGTTTGCTGCATGATATGGGATGGAGGAAGACCGCGACGGGATTTCGAGAGGTTCCATCATGGGAGGTCTGAGCAACAACTTCCACTGTGCTGGGCTCAGGCCTGTGATGTTGGCAGGATAACCAGGTCCCATGTCTGCCGTGTCACATGTTCTGGGATCAGAGGAACTGAAGGAGCTGGAGTGTGTATGTGAGTGTAAGTAAAACTATGGGTTTGACCAGATCTTGAACCGCGCAGCACATGATGCCTACATACCGCCAGCCAGGCAGCTTCTAAAGTCCAGCTGAATCAGCAATTGACCCTGACACTAATATCATCAAGCTGCGCTCTGAATTAAATGGTCACAGTGCAAACATGGCGCTCATTTCAAAGAGTCAAGGGGCTTACCTCTGAAAAACAAAGGCCATGACACTGTTTAAATACGAGCACTGAGGAACCAGTCAGACGCCAGCGCTTGCGAGAGAGAGAGAGGCCCGATGAACAGGAGCAGTTTTATAGAAGACTGCTTGTCTGCTTTTGGACAAGTTCAATAAAGTTTCATGCTAAAAAAAACAGACTTCATCTGATTTAATTCAGGGATTAGAAGAAAACATTCAGACCACCACAAAAATCTTAAACTGAGCCTTCTTTGGAGGAGGGTGCTGCAAACATGGTTTGATACACACACACTCATTTATCACTTAGATTTATTACCAGGATGAATGTCAACACTCAAACAGTAAACAAGTATGAGGCTGCTGACACTCAGTACATACTGTGCGTTTGCATCTCATAAATCTTAAAAACTCTTCCATGTCATGAACATGTGGTTATAAAGTCATTGTTCAGTATTCTCATAAGAAATGTATTTTTTTATTTTTTATTATCACATTTTTATATGTAAGAAATGTGGCTTCAGCTAGGCGTTTAAAGATTTACAGCCAAAAGCCAAACTCTTAAGACGGGTTTTAAGACTATGGTGGGTCCGTGAGGTTCAACTCTGATGTTTGTAGTTAAAAAACAAAACAAAAAAACATAATTCATAATAATAATATAAATCACTATTTATGATGTTTTATTTTCTGTGAAGTCAAATGCTCTTGAAATATATGAAAAACATAATTATTAATTATTTTTCATGATCTGAACACAGCACAGAGTGAGATTTAAACAATAACAGTAGTTTGTTTTTGGTCAGTGGAGCACCGTGCTTAGGTAAAGTCAGGATTTCAGAAACACTGAAGTCCAAAAGAGAAAATTCAAGTTTTTGCTTAGACAGCAAATAATTGGCAGCATTTGTGTTGTGATGGTTGAGTAGAGTTGATGCTATTTCAAAGAATATTTCACGCCATGAACACAATCACAGTGAATAAATATTAAAGGACTTATTTTATTCTAATTGATCTTGTTTTTGCTAAAAACATCATTGAACATCAGAATCAGCCTTGAAAACAAAATGAACTAGTGACTAAAATCCACCATCCTGTGAAATCCACAATGGTCCAGTCCTAAAAATAACTTGCTTGTTGTTTTTGCAGACATGAAGCAGTCATATCTTCATATCTACAGACACTATGTGTATGAAAACCATTTTTACTCATGAGAGCTGAACTGTATGGAGGTGGAAGTGTGCAGTGACCTCTGCAGCAGCCCCATCAGTTCTCACATGCTAACAGTGTTTGGGAAAGTCTGTGGCTGCTGATGGAAAGCGGGAGGACGTTGACTCAGTGAGAGTTAGCTCTCGCTCACTGTTTGCTCGGAGCTGTAGGTTAACTGCTCTGCTGTGAATACTCATTGATGTTGCGTATGTAAGCAGAGCTGATCTGTGCGGCGGTGAATAGTTTGAACTGTTTCAGTAGAGTGTGTCTTTTGACTCGGGACATTGTACAGGTCTGAAGAGAATAATTATCTTATTATGTCAGTTAACAATAAAAACATTTAGAATATGTTCGAGAAAGCAATAGTTAATTGTTAATCAGATGTAATACGACTGAAAATGAGTGATTTTCACATAGTTGCCACTTGAGGCATAGGTGCTTCTATTTAGAGAATTCCCCAAACTACAGGAGGAAACACCCAGCCAACCTCCAAATGTGTCAAACCAATGTTTGTGACTACATATAAATGCCTTTGCGGAAACCCAAACCCACAGCTCTTCCATTAATTGGCCACAGAGGATTTGGGGCTCGATCTAATGTGACCGCACGGCTTAATCCCTGCACATAATGAAGATGTACTCTGTGACATATTCAAACATGTGAAGCTGAGGACCAAACAAATGAAAAAAAATAGCATCTCTTTAAGTTTCCTAGAAGTCCAGGCTCTTTCCAGTGGAACTGAATCACCCTTTATGTTTCATTTGTGAGATGACTGAAGAAAAGCTTTTTAGCAAATGTTTGAGGAAGTTACATTTAATCAATATTTTATTTTCTATGAATGCAAAGTCTTCCAAATATGCAAAGTTTGAATCCAATCAAGGGCCACTTGCAGCTTTTTTTCTGGAGCATTGATCTGGTTAAATTGTCTTTAAAGTAACACAAATCACAGCCACTGAGGTTTTTTGTTACATGTTTACAGCTCTGTGTCCATGACAACTGAGCAGATTCCATCCAGTGATGAAGTGATACAGATGAAAGTTAATGGAAAAGTTAGTGAGTGGACCTGAGTTGGGATTTTTTTGTCAGGTGTGTTCCTGGTTTGTAACTCGTTGAATTAAATATCATCTGACATTATGATATCAGAGTCAGCTCTACTCTACTACTGCAACACAAGAGCAATGCTGTTTCTTTAATTCAGTGTCTTCAGTGTGGATCATCAACTGGTGAGGATAGATAGATTAGCTACGGCTAATAAAATACTCTAAAGACAGCTGTCTGTTTCTCCAAGGAAAGCCAACGTTTGACAACCTGAAATCTGAAACCAAGGACCAATTGTTTCAAATATTACTGAGAATTTTGACGGCAAATCTGCCACAGTTACAACTGTAAAGTGACTTTTAGCTCTGTTTTTGGCCTCCACCAACTCCCGAGGAAAATAACTGGATCTTTAGCTGCTAAATACTGCACAAGCTAGAGGCTACCTTTGTTTGTCTGCTGTTTGGTGCTGGAAACATCGAATCCAGTGAGGTTTTTCTTGCTGAAAACAGCTGCATGCTGCTTTTGGAAACAAGACTGATGAGAGCAGTGAGACTGAACCAAAACAGTAAAGCTGTGGGGTGTGAAACTAAAACAATGAGCTGAAAGATGGTAAAATGCAGAGCTGGGTGATTTAGTATGGGTTTGACACTATGAGCGACATGTTTCACTTAACACATTGTCATTTCATCCATTGTTCATATAAAAAACAGCTTAAATATACAGGGAAGTGCTCCAAACTGAGGCACCTCCATCTTTAAATCAAGCTAAGAAAGGGTGGGATGATCAATGAAATATGGTATCCTAATACTCAATGAGATCTGATGTTCAGAACAACTACATCCTAATATATGCTAAAGTGTGCTTCTGCAATGTACTGGAGGTCAGCCATGAACAACATGACACTGGAGGCCTGAGGAGGGGAGTCGAGACAGAAATCTCCACCTTGTCTGTGACGCAGTGTGACCACTTAATGCTCAACATTGGCCAGGAGGGAAATTGGCCAATCAGTGGTTAGAAATGAAGCAGTGTGGAGAATGAGGAGGGGGGGAGGCAGCTAACGCTGTATCCAGCTAACAAGAAAGGAACCTCGGCCTCCACCATTTTGACTGTAGAAGAAACAAGGACATCTAGAACAGACGGAGTAAGAAATATGGTGCGCTGCATTAGCCAGACCCCCCTTTCTCCACCTCATGCCAATTACACAAGGAAATGTTTTGCCAGGGAGAGAAAAGGCCGGACTCCCACCACTGTAAATCTGACACCCCCTCCCCACCCACCCCCCACTCCTTCAACCACGACACCAACAGCAGCTACGCTTCAAATGAGTGAAATCGAAGCAGTTTACCACTGAACCACTTTGAAGATGACCCACGTTTTTCATCTTGACAGTGTCTGAGGTGTGTCCGAGACGCGCAGCCTAAAGCACTGATAAAACACGAGGACGTGAAAATGGAAGGAATACACAGAAAGCAACATTTCTACCCGAACAAAATCAGAATGGAAGAACAGCAAAACAGTTTATGTATGAATGTCTGAATTTCAACAATGCAAAACATAGATTTATCTAGATCTTAGCCTAGTCTGATAAAAACAACAACAATAGATCCCCTCATAAAGCAGTATGTATGTAATAATATGTTAATGCAGAATGCAGGGAATTTCACATTACCTGTGATTTTTTTTTTTTTTTTTACATCTGAATCATTAAAATGATGATATATATATATATATATATATATATATATATATATATATATATATATATATATATGTTTCAATAGAGTTTAAATTAAATATGTATTTTCCAAAACCTTGACATCTATTCTGCACTGCAACAAACAGGAAGTTGCTGATTTTCTTGCGTGCCGTGCTTATCCTTTCAAAACCATGCCTCTCCAAAACATCCAGTTTTCATGAGCTAAACCAGCAGCCAACATTTTCATATGTGACAGAATCAGATGAGTCTTTAAATTGTTTATTTATAGCTTCAGAAGATAGTTAAGGCAGTAATCAATCCACAAAGGAAGGAGGGCGGTTTACGTAAAAGATTCCAAATCACCTGGTTTGGTTTGGTTGGATAGTTCTGGATTTAAATTTGCACTTTTTTGGTATAAATAAATATTACTATAAAAACAGCCTATTAATACAAAATATAATAATGTTCCTTTGGCACAATGTTGAGCGTGTTAAACAATTGCATTTACAATATACACATAAATACAGTATAATAATAATTAATATAGAATATAATCAGGATGCAGTGGAAGATACATTGTTTTTTTTCTAAATCCATTGAGGACATTAGGAAGCATCACACCGATGGAAGGCTGTGAAAACATAATTAGAGTATTTGATACAGTTCCTGAGAGAGATTGCTGAGTCTTGTGGTGTTTGTCTCCCACCAAATGGAAGTCATATTTCAGTCAAACACTGATGTCAGACTGACTTCTGCTGTAACCTCCTCCTGCTCTGACCACGTGACAGTGGGAGTGTGTGGAGGGTTCAATTCCCCTCCACAACTTCCTCAGCTCAATTCTGCCTCTTATAAAAAAAAATCTAACTTTTTGATAGCTGCAGATACTCAGAGAGGCGCTGCATGCGTCTTGGCCACAGTGAGGACTGACACTAGAGACAGTGGAGAGGAGACGGAAGGAGCACAGAGGTCAGGCTGAACTGAGCTGAGAGGTAAGAACAGACGGAGATCACTAACACTGCTCCAGAACTACTCACTGCTTTCTTAATAGAACGCTTCTTCATCTGTGATTTATATGGTTTGTTTCTCCTCTGCGGTCTGATGCATTTCTGTGAAAGGCTGACAAAAACGGAAAAACACTGTTTCTGATTCACTGCTGCGTGTGAGGTTGTCTGGCACATTTCTGCAGATTTCACTTAAATTCATGAAGTCATTGCTCAGACTTTGGCCTTGTGACCGAATACAGGGTACATTTAAGCACATATCTCCTGAACTGCCTCTGACATGACTGTAGCTGTGCGATACCAGGCCCACAGTTCTCCCTCATGAATGTAGCAGACTTTACAGGCTCTGAATGACTTCAGACTTTAGTATAATTGCGTTCTGGCTAATTAGACAGATTGTCTAATTGGCTCTGACGGAATAAGGGCATTTACTGAGATAAATACAGCCACTTCACAATGAAGGCTGCTGCAGAGCTCCTGTGGTGTGGATACACACACACATGCGCACACACACACACACACACACACACACACACACACACACAGACCTCATGTTATTTTACAGTTAACTGTTCAGTCAACAAGCAGATGAAATGTATAAGGTGTCAGAATATTGGTAGAATATATAAATGAGTGTTTTATGGAGTTTAGTTGGAGTAAAAGAAGCAGAGGATGTGATGTTTGGAGTGTGTGTGAGACAGGGTGACAGTGTGTGTGTGTGTGTTGTGTGCAGTTAATAGTTTGAGGTTGGAGAATAAAGCAGCCAGCAGCAGCTCAATCTCCACTTTTCAGCAGTTGGAGAAAGTCGCAGATGAGCGTCTGTCAGCAGAGCTGCGAACACGCACTTACACACACAAATACACTTACACACACACTCACGGCCGGATGACAAACGGTGGCCGTTCATTCGCTCATGTCACCAACAGATATATAAGTCACACTGGCATCAGATTTATAGACGCGCTGCGGAGTTTATGCTTCATTTAGCGCAAAACCACGAGCGCATATTTCACCTGCGAACACAGCGCGGCCTTTGAGCGCCAGTCAGCCAGGCACACACACACCACAAACACACACACACACACACACCTGCTCGATGCCGTGGAGGTTTTCTTGAATATTATTTTTTCAGGCTGCTTTGAGGCTGAAAAATCCAGGAAGGAACGTTTGAACGCGCGAAATGATTCAAAAATATATGTTTAATGATGACGAACTGCAACTCTGATTTAAAAGTAGTTTTTGTTTTATATATTTCATATATTCTGTAAATCTGCAGTTATAAAAAAAAAAGAAAACGTGAAACTTGAAGACAAATTCTGGTCGGAGCGTTCATGTCGAAAAAAAAAACTATAAATTATAAAATCTTTATTAAATAACTGCGGCCTCGTGCCTACGGCCGAGTCAGCCGATATTCAGTACACCGCTCACTCTCACGTGATATTGCTTCAGTAACAACTAATCACAATAAAAAGTTAAATCTACTAAAAAGTAGTGTGCTGCTGTGCACGTTGTGTTCAGCGGGCCAAACATCATTTGAAGGTCTAACAATCTTCATTTTACGCAGCGACACACACATTTTACTTTGAAATTCACAGATATTATTCGATGCTTGAAGACCAGGAAGAATGTTTCAGGTAGTTTCTGATATGACAAAATGTGCATTCTTGTTTTATATTTTAGATTAGTCGCTATTGTTTTGTATACCGGTGCGCTTAAACACATTGGAGCTGAGGTGCACGGTGTGGTGGAAAAAAAGGCCTCAATCATGAGGCGGTTCACTCCTGACACACTGAACACCAGAGAGAAGAGTGTTATTTCATATATTCAGACAAAATATATGTTTAATCGGGTATAATCATTTCTGGACACGGTTTGTACATTGTGGCCACGTCTGTGCCGCAGCAGTGTGTCAGCATCACCTCAGGTGAATGATGCAGGCCATGCTCATGTGACAAAAACGAAGAGGATGAAAAAATGAAGACATTTACAATCCAATGACCCCCAACACAAGACAATGTGGAAAGTGTTCTGCAGGAAATGGCTGAAAAAGTGTTTTAGACACATACTCAGTGTACAGTATATGGGGGTGGTGGTGGTGTTACAATCTAGTTCCTGGATGTTACCGAGGCTCAGGGGAGGCACAATCCGCCTTAAAGGCACTGCACCCCCGTTGCAGCATCAGAGCCGGCCCGGTGCTAGAGGCAGGGGGGTCAAATCTTTCTCTCTCTCCTTGCAGCTCTCATACATCAAGGGGGCTGAGCAATTGCAACGTGTAGTAATGTGTGTGTGTGTGTGTGTGCATGTGTGTGTGATTCTAAGAAAACACCCCCACCGAGTTCCCCCCTCAGAGCTCAGAGTGCGCACTGCACAGGCGCAGAACCGCAGCTCGGTGCTGGAGAAGCTGAAGGGCACTAGGGCAGCCGAACCGATCCGAAGCACCGACACTTCCCAGCGGACAGCCGCCGCTTCAGCCTCCACCAGAGTCCCGCGTGAAAACAGGCGTTTTTTTGTTTTTAAAGCACGTGCAGCCGCTGTGGGACGGGGAACACCCAGCTGTGTTCAGGCTGAAGACTGACTGAAGCTGCGCTGCACAGGGATGGATTTAAGCAGATGATAGCTGAATGCATGAGGTACAGAACAGACACGTAGACTGCATGCTGCTGCTGCTGATCAGCTGCACTGGGATCTGATTATCTGCTGCTGATGTGCTCGCTGTCTGTTTGAGGCGGCTGTGCTGGGGTGGAGGTGTCAGAGGGGAATCAGCTGCGACCATCAGAACAACTCAGCCCACGACACGGTCTGACAATTTGAATGTGACAGAGAGAGAGAAACTTATAATAATACCTGATGTTTTTATTAGTTATTTATTAGTTATGCGATAATATCATAATTCAATTAAGCTTAATTACTGCTTTAGTTTACAGATGTAGGCTCTATTTGATAAATTTTAAATATTATAATAATTTATAATAATATATATGTCACTATTCTAACAATATTATTTTATCTATCTAAATAATAACAGTACATTATTATTATTATTATTAATTATATATATATTTTTTATATCATATAATTACAGCTTTATTTTATTTATTTAAATTTCCTTTCATAAATATTGGCCTGTCGTTGGCAGATAATGATATGAAATAATGGTGTCAAAAACCGTAATATGATCTATAATTAATTAATTAATTAATCCGCTTTTGTCATTCTATTTTGTAAAAAAATGTTCGATGACTTCCGCTTTATAATCTATATTCTATATTCGATCATTTGCTGTTGATTCGTCTTCAGTGGGCTGAAGCGGATTTGCAGCGAAATTTAATGAAACAATATCAAAGTGTGCAGCTGATAAGAGATGTTGCATTATTTCTTATATTTATTCTTTATGGTTTAATATTGTCTGTCGGTTAAACTGAAAGTCTCCGTGTTGATGCTCAGGCCTTCGTGTGTCACAGCTGCAGACACAAAATGGCGGAAGATTAAAAAGTTTGGGTCTCAGTTAACTTAACAGCTTCATATCTCACACACACACACACACAGCTCAGAGCTTTATATTATTATTATTTCTCTCTGCTGCTCAGGCTTCTTCTTCTTCTTCTTCTTCTCGAGGTGCACTGTAATGTTTTACAAGCAGATTCATTCAAACATTTCTCAGCGGAGGAACAGCAGGCACAAACGACACACTCTGACACATTTAAATACAGCTTTATGTATTTAAACAGCATGAAGTCATCCCCTATATCTCCGCTCTCATTTATTGACTTCTTTTTTTTCAGTGCTGACAGGTATCAAACTGGCCTAGCGTGTGGAGGAACACATGCCCTGAATACTTTTCAGACTGAGTGTCCGGAGCGACACAAACAGAAACAGGGTTCCGGCCAACGCTGCTCACTTAAACACGACCAGTGAAAGGCCCGGTTCACAGTGTAAAAAAAAAAAAAAAGAGGCTCATGGCCATTTTCCCTGTCAGGCCTTATCTTTATTAGCTTTCACAAACGTCTCCATCAGTTTACGCTGGACGCCGCCTCTCCACTTTCATGGCTGAGAGTGGCCGCTCTGTGTTTACAGGCCTGAGGAATGAACAGCACGAGGCTTTCAGGGGCAGGGAGAAGAAGGCAACAGGTTTTACACTGACGCGCAGCACTCTGGGTAGAGTGTGTCTCCATTCTTCTAAAAGATTGGTAGTTAAGATAATTGTTATAGGAGAGTGATGAGAACTTGGGGTCAGTGTGAAAAACAGTAGCAGTAGAAGACAGATCCTAGTCGTAATATGTGTTGAAATGCTTTTAAATGAAGGAAAGAAAAGCATTTGTTCTAAAGTTAATGTGCTGCAGTTTAAATAACTGGTTTGTTAAAGGTTTCCAGCCTCGCACATAGCACTCAGAAACCAGTGTTTGCAGTCTGGAGCTGGATGACACCCTCGAGAGTCTGAAGCTGACGTGAGGCTCGGAGCAGCAGCAGGATAAGACACAGGCACAGATGGGAGGTTATGAAGCAGTGTGAATGACACTCTGCAGCGGTGATGTAGGTGTGAGAGACAGGGGGACATATGACCGTCAACATAATGACATGGATTAATCCATTGTCCATTCTTTTACCCACACGGTGCTAGTTTAAGATTTCTTTGTTGGTTTTTGGTCCCTTTCTGTTCTAAAATCCAAAATCTGAAACTGCTTTAAATCCCTGTCCTGCATGTCTCATAACTGATTTCAAATTTGCCCTTCGGGGGCTCCGGATTTACTGAGGGACTTCATGTGCATTGTCAAACCAAACTGCACTCTTTGTTGCATTTCTTCTTCAGCCATGATCACAGTTTGTCAGTGTGATTTGCTACTCCGGCTTTGAGCCAGAGTCTCCTCCACAGATCTGAAATAAAAACCTGGGCGTTTGACTTGCTAACTATCTGTAACGGAGCCTGCATGGGCCGAGGTTCACACGAGACTGTTGTTAGGTGCTGGGATTCTCTTCATGCTGGATGAGACGGCGCGGCGCAGCACGGTAAAAATCGTGCAGGATTTTGTTATCTCCTCACGCCTAAGAGGAGTACGAGTACAACAAAAGCTGAACTGTTGTGTGAGGTTTGCCCCCAGTGCATGATGGGATGCAAGGCTGTCCATCATGGAACAGCTTTTGATACTGAGTGACTAAATATTAAATGAAACTATTCTGAAGGACAAACAAATCTATTTTTTATTATATTGTTTATCACTACTGACTTTGTATCCTTTTTATATTGTCTATATTTGTATTGATTATATCTAATGTAGTTAAAAGTGACTTTGTATTGTTCATATGTTAATATGAGAATTTATTGTAGATAATCACATACAGAGCAGGAGACAAATACTCTAAACAGCAATATTTAAAAAGTCGGTCACTTGTAACTGAACATGTTAACTGAATGTTCAACTGAACCAGTTTTTCATGTCTACATCCAATAATAAGCCACTCTAAATACTACTTGGCTCAAGTTAACAGAAGTTATTTTCCACTGTCAGGCGACTTTGCCAGACTTTCTGACCAACGAGAGCAACTGCTGGCTGGACAGTGGACACCAGTTCAAACAAGTCACCTCGTCTTTGCTGGGGAAATTGTAAATTCTTGTGTTACAAACATTTCACGACACAGCTGATGAATTTTCTGGATTTTTATGTCCACGTTTGACATTCAGAGTATTTTAAATTCTTTAGTTTGGCTTATTAACATAATTCAAGTAAGATTATTTAAAAAAAAAAAAACATGGGAGGAGAAGAAGAGGGATTTTTTTTTTTTTACAGTACAATTAAATATTAGATATTTCAATTTACATATAAAAACCTGTTGAAGATGTGTGAGATCATGGCCAACATCTGCTGGGCTGCAGCATCCACATTTTCCCTCCACATTACTTACGTTCACATTAAACAGAGGAGCTAACCCAACTACCTGAAACAAGGCAGAATCATCAGATGGCTTCTAGATTTGCTATGAGTGAGCACGAGGGAAACGTGTTGGTCAACAGTGTAAATTTAAGTATTTGTGAATGAAATATTGAGCCTACGTTTTAGAGGTATTTAAATAAAGGGGAGTTATGAGTTATGGGTTCAAATCAGAGATGAAATGGGATTAGAAAGAATTTTAAATTATGTCATTTAACTAAAAATACAAGAAATAATCGAAATAAAATGACGACATCATAATCCTTTTCAACTTTGTTAATACAATGCTTCTTAGGAAAAGTTCACTTTTTCACATTCAGCATTATTACATCATTTATAATTTAGTCTACATTCTCAGTAAACGTTTCCGGTAAAATGAACGTCGATTCATGTAGCAAATTAGAATGTAACACTTTTTAACACACAGTTCACACTTACACTCCTGGTACAAAGCTAAAAGCAGCTCACATTCATTGGCTGTGCAGCTACATATTGTGGTGAGCACACAGTACATCTAGTCTATAGGTTGTATACTGAATATTTGAATTTGAGCAGAGCTTGATGGCACTGAGTTAACCAATGGTGCATTTCTACAGTTTCTATGATAGTTCGTGATGCATAACATGCATTGCCGAGTCTCCATTATATCTGTGTAAAGTGTCACGTGCAGGTCTAATGTACAGTGAACATTTCTCTCAGCTTTCACAGCCACTCACTGATAAGTCTGACAGCTGAGTATTTTTCTAATCCTTGCAGAGATGCTGCAGGAGAAGGTTTCAGCTGTGACGGATGAATGTATGAGCCGGGTCCAGACCGTCGGAGAGACGGATCTCCTTCCAGACCAGTCACGACTGGGCCTGTCCACAGCTCCCACCATTCCCAGCTCCAGTGAGCCCGACCAGGTACAAAAACACAGTTTTCTCACGTGTGCAGTTTTCAGACTCTCTCTGCACAGTTAGAACTTGATAAAGTAGCATGTCGATTTTTTTTTTAATAGAACAGAAAAATGTGTTTCAGTGGAGAAAGAAATAGCGGAAACATGTGTTTACTTTAAGAGTGAATCATACCAACAGGACCTAAAGCCAGCTTTTCATTAATCAGACTTTGATGAATCTTTTATAGACTCAAAACAAATGAAATATTTTAGTTAATAAATTCAGTGGATTTTAAATATGACGTATACTGCAGAAGATTTTACATGTTGATCTGTGTGTGTACTTTAAATTACATGATGTTTTTCTTGGTGCCTTGTGTCTATTAGATTGTGGTGACGAGATGATGTGCTTTGTGTGGAGTGTAACAGTGATGGCCGCTCTCTTTCAGAACATTGAGAACATTAAGGTCATTCTTCATGAGAGGGAGCTGTGGAAGAAGTTCCATGAGGCCGGCACAGAGATGATCATTACTAAAGCAGGCAGGTTAGTAAAGCTGCGAACACACCATCTATCAGTCAGTGTCGGTCTGAACCCGAGGACGTGAAAATTTGTTTGTTCATTTTTGTTTTGTTCATTCATTTGTTATATTTAGATTCAAAATTACAATGCTTCATTCTTCATTTCAAAATGTTTAATCCACCACCAAAAAAGTCATGTTTTGCACGTACGTAAAAGTAGTAATAGAAATCTGTTTGTGTGTGTGTGTGTGTGTGATAGCATAGCTCATCTATTAATTGAATTACTTGAAATTATTTTAATAATCAGTGCTGGAAGAAGTTTGAGCAACAAACTTTACCTGAAGTATCAAAAGTAAAAGCACTTGTTATTGTCTCGTTATATATTTATTTTCTTTTGTTCATGCATCAACATGTAGGAGCACTGGCTCACTGGATTTTCACCAAGACGTCAACAGAAACTTGGAAAATGTTTCATGTTGTTTGCCACGTCATATATCAAAGGCTGCTCATATTCTTCAGCGCAGAAATGTAAAGTTTGTGGAAAAGTGCAGAGAAAGTGATATTCAAGTGATGAATTCATTTCACAAAACGAGTACCGTACCTTTGTGTGACCATCTGTTTAGACAGCTAATAGTAACATATAGCAGTTATAACTTTGTCTTTCAGGAAGAGACAGAGAGTTCCTGCTGCAGTGACTACATAATTGAAAACACAAATGACTGCTCGGCTTGTTGGATTTAATGCGACCTGAGGATTAGATAGTGAGGCCTTTGGACATTAACCAGAGAATGAGTACACTCTCGAATCGACCTCCGCCTCTCATTCCTCATGGGATGTTTTTTTTTCCAGTAAAAAAATGTAAAAGGTCACCACATTTTTTCCTTAATGCTGCATAACCGTAAGAGATGGGCTTTCCCTTGTCCAGCTGATGAAGTGGGCTCTGAATCCTTAAAGCCCTTTGAAGGGCTGTGCAGTGGTTTAGCTATGCAGCTGTGCTGGGAAACCTGTCTGGGTTTACCTATAGTCAGTCTGCAGCAGACATGCTGAAGGTCTCACAAAAACGAGCTTCATCCTTCAGAGCATCAACATCAACACCAGGCTGAATTATTCAAGTGTGTTATGAATAGTGTGTGTGGAGCTACTCATCTTGTTATCATCGTAGGCTTTTGGTCACACTGAAATCTGTTGTAGAAAGGGGGTGTTAGCCCAGCAGTGTACAATATAACACTGTATTAAATCATCTATGAATGCAATTCTCCAATAACGTATCAAACATTAATCACAGAGCAGACAAGATGATGTTGTGAAAAAAAGCTCTAAACTAGGCTCAGATCATCTTTGAATGTTCTCAATTTTAGCAATCACTGATCATTTCCGATGAGATTGAACGTCAAATTCTGTCAAGTTTATGACCTCACCCAAGACGAGGTTCATCTAGTAATCATTAATAATACATCAGAAACCTCCTCAAACCTCCTCACGGTGTCAGGGGATCATCCAAGCCATTTTCAGTCACTGTTAGAGGACCATGAACGTCTATGCAAAACTTAATGGCAATCCATTTTAATGAAATGAAGTGGTCAAATTATTACTTGACTGTTCAGAGATCCCAATTAAATTGAAGGATGATATTAAAACAGTCTAGCCAGTTTACAGGGGGGTTTACATTTTTACGTAAACTGTATTTTCTCAACAACTGAGCTCTGAGGAACACCACACCAGCTCTCTGTACAATCTATACTGGTGTCAGATAGACCAAAGCAATCACTTGTTGACTATATTTTGGAAAGTCTGTTGGATGACATCACTGAAAAGTCAGGTAACACAGACTGAAATTTCCTCTTAGCAACTAACACAACATTTTGATTTACATTCCGGTCAACCATTGTTGGTGAGACCATAATCCTCTAGACAAAGAACTTCTTCCCCCTGTTTGAATTCAGCTAGTCTTTTGTCATGTCCTGTAAGCGGCATCAACACCAGAACAAGAGCAGCCTGCAAGTCTGTTGTGTCGCCATAAGTTAGTTAGCTACTTAACTCATGTTATCAACTCAATCATGCAACTGTTTACCTCTAGGATATTTATGTATGATACTTACTGTATGTAATTAAAAAGACAGACACCATATTATAAGATTATGGTGATGGACATGTATCCTCATTTGTTTGTATGTTTTTTTTTTTTTTTAATGCTGATTTAATGTCACACAAAGTAGGCAGTGGTGGACTCAGACTGTCTGAGGGGCAAGAGCAATAAGCACTGTGGTCCTCTTGGCTCTGCTGTTTCCAGCCTTTTTGACATTCAACCCTTTCAAATGAAGAAATGTTCATTTGCGACCACTAACCATAAGACGGATTTGCCTTTGAGTTGAACACAGTTCGACCAAAGAGTGATTTAATTTTCTTTCTCTTTGCTGCATTTGAATAATTTGACAATAATTTTGGAGCTCTCAGAATTAGACCTGGAGGGTCCCGACCCTATCTTGGGTGCCCAAAAGCACAGTTTTACATATCGTGGTGTAACTGAGAACTTTAGAACATTCAACAAGCTCTGGTTGTTCTGTACACATTCAGCATCTTAGTAACATTGCAACATGACAATCAAGAAGTGAGGAGGTGATACAGGGTATCTCTTATAAAGATCATCCTCAGTGTATGTGTTGTTCTATGTGTAACTGAAAGGTCGAAGGGGAACAGTGAAAATGGGTTAGAGCGATTGTCAGGATAAAGCAGCAGGGTGTTGAGTTTGATACAGTAGGAAGTCTGCAAGAGTGAAGGCTTCCCAGCCATGTCAAAATGTTAAGTGTTATGTGTATCATTTGAAAGATTAGGCCTAAATGATAAACAAGACATGTGTTTTTGAGATGTTTAGAAGTATTTGGACAGAAAGATTCATTTGAAATTGCAACACTGAAATCTTCAAGACAAACAAAAATGTAGGTTTTGTAGTATTAAAAAAAGGTGAAGGGCCCAAGTGTGTATGTGGATATTCAATATATTCAGAAAATGTGTGGGAAAAGTGGGAACTGTGAATGAAACCGCAATCAAAGATGATTCTACTTAAAGTTATTGTCATTAAGAAAAAAAGATAAGCTTTATAGCACCATGATGTCTCTGGAGACCATCCATGTCAGAGGAAAAAAAAGTGGCTTTAATGTTAACTACACTTCTTTATTTGTTTTTAATCATAAAAACTGAAGAACAGGAATCACCATGTTAAATCTGAAATTATGAAGCTGCCAGCATTGGTGAAATAATGGTTCACACTTGCTGGTTGTCATAACAACACAATACAGTTTACGATTTGCGAGTTTTCCATGTGTACATGGTTAGAAGTAGCAAATGTCAGAGCAAGCCATGGAAATATTTGTCACATTTTATAGAGAAAAAGAAATTCTGATTCTTTAAATTTAGTTTCGATCCAACACCAAGTAAGAATAGAACAGAAAAGATACCAGAGACCAGAAATACAACCACACACACACACACACACACACACACACACACACACACACACAAGGGCTCATAGACATAAGCCCTTTGGTTCATGTCTATGGTGGAGTGATGGGCAGCCATGCAGAGCGGCACAGTGAGAGCAGTTGGGGGGGGTTCGCTGCCATGCTCAAGGGCACCTCTGCAGTGCCCAGGAGGTGAACTGGCACCTCTCCAGCTACCAGTCCACCTTCCATACTTAGATCCATACTGGACTTGGACCAGCCACCCTCCAGTTCCCAAGTCAAGCCCCCACGGACTGAGCTACTGCCGTGCCTGAATACTGAAGGATATTGCTCCCAATGCTTCACATCAATAAGAACTAGTCTAATTACACAAAGGTGCACAACAGTATAATCACTGATAATTACAGGCTGCATACATGTGCAAAATGTACTACCAAAGGAAAAAGTTAAACTGGCATGAGGTGGCATGATAATATATTTAAATAAGGTGATGTTCTGTTCTTAAAAGAGTTTGGACCCACGTGATAAAGGTCAGTGCAGAGGTGGCAGGGGAGGAGGTACAGATGCAGAGCAGCCAGGCCGTCATGCAGGTGATCCACATTTTCCCAACACTTTGACATGAAACTTGCTTAGTCCACTCCCATACAGCACCTAGCAGAGCCTGGTCGACTTGTTATTGTGAGTGTCACTGTCCAGGCGTAATCCTCCCTCTTCAAAGCACCCAGCGCAGCTCTTCCCTCACTCTCCCTCTTTGTACACAGCCCGTCAAGAGAGCAGCAGCGGGTTGATAAGAGGAATCCGGCGCCCACAATAGGCTGAGTCTACTAGGTTGTAGCGCTTCATCATCCCCCCCCCCAGTGCTCCTTTTGATCTCGCCGTGGTACTGGAGATTCCCAGAGAGGGAATGGATCACTGGAGGGCCCAAACATGTGGGATTGTTAAGAGAAACAGCTGGCTGGGCACAGAAACACACACCCTGACACTGATATCATACACACACTCTCCAACTTCCATTTCTCATGCTCCTCTTAAACTCACTCACTTAGTCACACCACCGTATGTATACGTTTGCCTTCATGTTGTCCGCCTTTGAAAATCAGTTGCCGAGAGTTAGAATACCAATGGTTTCTTTATAGATGTTTCACTGATGCAACACCAAGATATGACATGTTTCATCACATGTAACGTGTATTATAGACAGACACACAGGCAGCTCAACGACAAGTCTGCGATAAAAGCCACTTTGCCTGAGAACAGCTTCAGATTAACCACAATAAGTGTGGTCGATACAGATAAAAACACAGTAGGGTATATTCAAATGTCAGTGTGTGCTAGATGGTAAACGAACCAGAAGTTACGCTTAGAAACCATTTACAGAGAAATGAATCAGTTGTGAGTGAATCCAGATAATCAAAGTAAGTTTCGCTGGCACACTACGAGGAGAGGGAGAAATGAAGAGGTTGCAATTCACAACTACGCTGCTAGGTGCCACTAATTCCTACAAACTAGTCCTTTTGAGGGTAAGATGTATAGTTTCAGTCAAGATCACACTTCAGGAACACTTCAGCTTTTGCCTCAGTATCTCAAACAAAGTGCTTGTCCAATTGTCTACAGCGTCTGGAGCTTTCTTTCCGACAGCAGATCTGGAAGCATGGGACCATTTTTGTAACTTTCCAAAACAGACGATCCCTCCCCCTGTTTACTGTGATTAACTTTTATTGTGAATGTCTTTGAGGTGAGACTGCGCTGTAGTGTGCGACATAATTCCCATTTGTACTATTTATAGTGTTTCCCCCACTCTATGACTTCAAGTATGGCCGTTATAGACAGGTATAGAGCCTTTAGCCTTTAGACATGGTCAGCCAACACGCTGTGCAACCTAGTTTGAAGCATACTAAGACCTTAGGAGCACACAGTATGTGGTTCTAAGACCAGGCTTGGTATCGCTACAGAAGCAAGACACATTTGGACTCAATGACAATCATTTGTGCATAAGATTTTGATGCATCCATTTTGGCTGGGCAGAGTCATTTCCACAGCTGAAGTGTGAGCAGCAGCAGCAGAGCCCTTAACTTGGTAGTTATGGCCATATCATACAAATCCGAGGGCCACATGTGTTGACACAGGCCTCCATCTGCTCTGTCTCTATGGTGTGAGTGGAGCCAGAGATGAGCAGAGGTCTGTTTTGAATGTTCCTCTAAGATTAACCCGTCTTTCAGTGAGGATGATACCAGGACTGATCTCTCTTACTGATTGGATTTGAAGCCTGGGAGTGAGATGCCCTCAGTGCCCCCTCCTCTCTCTTACGTGACAGAGTATTTACAGTAACATGATCAGATGGTGTCAGGCACTATGGGCCTTTGAAGAAGGACATTTGCACCAATCAGAACAGCACATATTAATATAGGGGTTTTAATGCTACGCCATCTTTTCAGAAAGCACGCAAGGCTTTCATGAATCCTCCGTTGTTTGAACACGTTGCCATGGGCAGCAACCACAGATAAACGGCAGGCCTTTTTGACCGTAGCCTCTTGAGCAATGACGAGTCGGCTGTCTAAACTGTTGTCCGATCTGGGGTGCCATTAAAAACCACTTAGGGCTTTATAAGGGGGCGCAAAGCCCTTTGCAAAATTTCCTTTGGCGCAGATGGGATGAAAACGTTTTTGGTTTCCCAGAAGAGGTCAGGAAAGGTAGCTCCCTTCATGTGTTTTATGGCTTTGAGTGCTATATTAGCATATTCTGTCTTTTAGTCTGGAGGCATTTAAAAGATGAAAGATAGAGCGTGTTCTCATTCTTTTTATGGCCTCTCAGTATCACAAGTATGAGAGGATTTCAGTCTTTTCCCAAATAAATGCCTGCAAGGAGACAAATCATTACCAGGCCAGAAAATGAGAGGTTTTGACATTAAGGACAATGTCAAAAAAAAACCTGGAAGGCTTGGCAAGTTGTTTTTATTCTGCATTGTGCTTAGTGGGTTTATCTGTGTCAGGTAGAGGTTAATTCAGGTTTCAGAGATGGTAGCTTCTCACCCTACTCATCCCTTCAGGCCCATGAGACCTTGCTCATCACAATCCCTTAAGAACATCACTAAGCTGCAGTTAGCAAGCTAATCAGATCTTCATCTGCACTATCCGTGACAATACTACACTTGTCCTGCACACACAGCTGTTAAACAGCCAGCTAAATCCTCTCTTAAGAAGACCATCAGGACAAAATACAAACCTTCAGTAAAAGCAGGTTTTTATTAGCCCCTGAAATTGGTTGCATATGAAAAGGCCGTTCTTTTTTATGGACACTGACAATAATATAGAAATGCAAGATCAAATCCTTCTTAAAGGTCCCTAAACCAGTTTGTTTGTTTGTGTTTGAGAATCATGAACTGTACTGTACAGAAGGTGCAGTCAGTCATCCTGCATGTGAAAGTCAAGTAAGAGTATTTCTAACACTTCCTGTCCTTTGTTCTTCAACAGGAGGATGTTTCCTAGCTACAAAGTAAAAGTGACCGGTATGAACCCCAAAACCAAATACATCCTACTTATTGACATTGTCCCAGCTGATGACCACCGCTACAAGTTCTGTGATAATAAATGGTAAGTTTGCAATGTCATGTCATACTTGCAAAGAATGTTTGAGTCTTCCTTTCCTGTGTTATGGTTACATCATAACATTTCAATAGTTTTATCACAGAAACAGAATACATGTTCAGTCCTGCTTGTAGTCCCATTTCACTCCACTTCAGTCAGGCTTCTTAATGAAAATGTGTTTCAAGCAACTGACTCGAGAAGCAAGGAACGTGCCATTATCCTGTAACTCCCATGACAAATTCTATTGTGTAAAATTTGCTTAGTTTTGCGTCAGTGAGAAAGGACCAGTCCAATAATACCTAGGCTCTAGTTACAGTAAGAGAAAATTTAAATATTAATTGGACAGGTAGCCTCAATGCTGTGTCGATAAAAGTCTGACATGCCACAGGCCTATCCACCAACCTGACCTTGACATCTTTACTTTCTGCCTTCATTATTTTATTGTAGGACCCAATTGCAGATTTTTGCAATGTGGGCCTCTAAAAGGTTAATCCAGTCCTGACCATAGTCCTTATTTTCTAAAATCCAGGTTGCTACACCAGGCTGAATAATGACAAATAATGATAAATAATATCCCTTTAAAGGAAGCATTTGGCTCACCAGATAACCACAATTCATTCTATTCACTGAAGATGCACAGCAATTACTAAAAGCCTTTGAAATCCACACAATCACAAAAGATTCAAATCTGCTTGTCGGAAAGGACACAACTGCCACATACATATTTCAGTTATTGTACAAGAACAGATCATTGAAGCCAGGCATGGTCTGATGGCTAACTGCAGATCATCATTAGCTACAGCTTCTAACTGCAGGGTATAGGCAAGATGCTTGATAAAGAGAAAAAGAAAAAGCTGCTGGACTGAGCTCAATATTTCCCCAGTTGACCCTGTATCTGGAAGCAATGGCACTGCAGTTGTCCATCAATCAGTGTGACATGAGAACTGGCACTGCCAGTTGTGCATGAGTGGACAAAAAAAAAAAAAGAGTTTCATAAGGAAAAGCTGAAAAGAACACAACATCTCCAGCAGAAAGAAGCCATTTTACAGCCATTTGTTTCTGATCTTGTGGCATGGCCTGTAGTTGATGGGTTCTGGTGTTCCTCAGCGACACCTTGGAGAAGCATAATTAGTAATGATGTTTTAGCAGAGGCCACCCCCTTCCAGTCTAAGGGATTTAATACTGTGAGGATTGAGTGCAGTAGTGTTACGACTCTAAAGCTACATTATAGTAAAGGAAACTTGGTTCACATAATGACAGGAATAGACATTTTTAGTGGGCTGTGTTAGAGTAACTGCCAACTGCTCTTGGAAACAGCTAGTGGCAACATTAAATTAGTTTTTCTTTCTTTATCTCCGTTTGTTTCTGCACATCTCTTAATCTGTTTTTTAGGATGGTGGCTGGCAAGGCAGAGCCAGCGATGCCAGGCAGACTGTATGTGCACCCTGATTCCCCCGCCACAGGAGCTCATTGGATGAGACAACTGGTGTCGTTTCAGAAACTCAAATTAACAAACAATCACCTGGATCCTTTTGGGCATGTGAGTACCTGCAAAGAATATAAGTACTTTCTATAACTCAAAAAATTGTCATTTCAATTTTGCCACCATTACAATGATAATATTTTATATTTTATTCATCAGTTTAATGCTTAATGCTAGAACAGCAACGCGATTCTACAATGCTGTCAGTTACAAATCAATGGGTTAGTTTCCAGACTTCAGCAATTCAAATGGTGAATAAAGTGTTAACCAACTATGCCAATGTCTCATTGTTACAGCGCACTGTGAAGTCTATACTGACATTTGTTCCACTCCATCTTGTAGGTGTAAAAGATATTTCACTGTGGCACTACATGAAAGGTCAGGGCATCACCAAAATGATTAGGATTAATTCCCTGGGCATGATGGGTATCTGCACCAAAGTTCATGGCAATCTATACAATAGCTGTCAAGATAATTCACTTTAAACTAAAAATGTCAATCTCCTGTTACTGCAAGTTAAAGGATGACCACAGGCAGTAGGGTTCATACAAACATGTGTTTAGTAAGTTTCATGACAATCCATCCAAGATGAGATGTTTCAGTTTGGACCAAAGTGGTGGAGTCAGTGGAAGAAAGACTTTGCCATCCCCAGAGCTAGAGTGGCCAAAATCATGACAAAGACCAGAGCAAAAGAAGTCCTATTTAGGTTGTGTGTGTGCTGATGATCTGCCCTGTGATATACATTTCAAAAACCAGCTTAATAATCAGTGCATAATGTTGTAAACAGGATTCTGCGGGTGAAATCCATTTAGACTGTAAAACTAAAGGCTTAAAGATAAACCACGTGTATAACAGTCATTTTTAAAATTCCCTTTGCTCCCAAGACAACTTATTCATTTCAGCTTTGCCTGTTTGGAGTGTACTTTCAACACTCATGACTCTGTTTAGCTGTTTTAAAAATCTTATATATTACAAACATCGCAGTCAGAAGAAACTATTTGTGGAACATACATTGATGTGAAAAATGTAGTTGATACGTGTGCAAACACCAAAATCACGAAGGTGTTTTTTGCAGGCAGATTTCTGAAAGAAGAATGAAAGAAAGTGTGTAGGCAGAGGCTGCAAAGGGAGGTGAAGAGTGTGACCGTGGCAGTGCTCCCCAGGGGGACTCTGGGATAGCTTGTCTGATGCCATCCCATCAATGGACGGGCTCATTAGGTTCATAACCTCTCAGATCAGTGGTGGGGCCTGCTGTCAGATTGAGTTGAGTCCCTGGCCAGTGATAAGGGCGAGTAATGAGGACAGAGCAAGTTTGAGGCCAGGGAGAGCCAAGATGACGCTCAGACTAGGAGGTGTGTAGTAGAGCAGTGCTTCTAGAGTGAAGGAACTCCCATTCAGTACTAATTATAATCATTACAGATTGTATAAAAATCACTCATTTAAGCTTAGTTCTCACTTTTCTTCTTCACTGATACTTTCTGTATGGCAATGTCAAACCTTTATAGACTCTAGTAGACATTTTAACAATTACATTTTCCCATAATGAGAATGCCCGAGATGATGGACTAATGAGTCGATTAAGGAATAGTTGCCATGTAAACATTTCAAACTCTGAGGTCTAGAGTCGCTCTCACTCTGTATCGATGACAGTCATTCTCTTCTATATTACACCAAATCCCTCACCCACCATTGTCCCATCTTGACAATGGTCCTGTTCAGCATCAGAAATACAAACTATCTTCTGTTTAGTTATAGCAAACATGTTAGTGTAACTACAATAGATCTGCTACTGTTAGCCAAGAGATGTTCCGAGGAATCTCCACTTCAGTGGAGCTTATTTGTTTCTCACTCGTAGTAGGGGTAGTACTATCACAAAAGAACAGTGTGGAGTCTGATTACTAACCCTGTGCAAACCCCAAATGCTCTTCTAATTTCATTCAATCCTGTATCCCAAACTATGATGTCTATATTACACAATACCAACCATCAGGATTTAGGCTCTTTGCCAAGGTTCAGCACTACTGCAGGACGTTTTATGAAGTCAGGGGTGGAGGTGTTGGGTTGTTGGATGGGTGTGTAGCACGTTTGATTTTGACTGTGTCCTGTCACAGACCTTAAAGTGACATTCACCTTTTAATTAACCATAACTTCTCATCTTTCAATAAGATTAACCAAGAGATTTAGTTGCCTAACCACAGGAATACATTAACTATAGCTCATCTGCCATACCTACAATCTTCCCCTAACCTTGACCATATAGTAGTTGACATGCACTAAAAGAAAGAATTTTAAAATGTTAGTACTGGAAGTAATCTTGTCTTGTAATAGAGTTTGGCTATTCAGTTCTATGGTAATAAAATAATACTTATTGTCCTTTCAAGAAATTGTGCCAAGCATGCATCAGTTGAAGCAAATAATCATGTCTGAATGTTTTTATATCAGGGAAGATGAAAGCAAATACCTTCTTTAGCTCTTCACTGATCTGTAGAAGGCCTCTCTGATCACTGCATTCAGACCCAAGAGTCTCCAGTATCATCCACAAACAGCAGCCAGACAGCAGAGCAGACAAAGGTCAACAGAGAGCCTCTGGTGAACCAGCCAATAGCTTATCTCTGTCTCCAGCCTGTCTCAGCAACAGGAGCATGTGAGCACAGGGCCATTTGGTGTTCAACCTGAGCCTAGCTCCCTAACCTTTGCCTCTCTCTGAGAGCCCCCTGGAGGAGAAGGCTCCTCAGGAGAGTGTCTGGTAAATGAGGAGGGGAGCCGAGGTGCAGAGCTTGATGCTTATCCGCCCTGACAGAGCTGGACTAGTGATGACCCTTCCCTACTGTTGCTAACGCTTCGCTGGGCACAGTACTCGGCTGCGGTGAGCTGACTGATGCTAGTGAGCCAACCTGCAGCCACCCAAACAACCTAAACACTAAACACGAAAAACACATGCCACCTGCTATAGGCTAGATCCAGAACCTGTGTGATGGGGATGAAAGATGCAGAGAAACTGTTCCCTGAACTAATTTATTAAATAAACAACTTTGCAATTCAGTGACGAATTCTGCAAGGAACAGATGGTAACAGGCATGGAATATTATGCATGCTAACGAATTCTTGAAATAGATAATTCACCTTATAAAGCTCACTACTTGGCAAACAGTAATATCAAAGAAAGTTATAAACACACTCAAAACTATTCAGCTTTACAAATGTAAAGTCTATGGCATGACTTTAGGTGTCTCACACTGGTCCTGACTTAATTAGGTAGTCAGAAATTTTCTTGCATGTCCCAATTTCAAAATAGTGCACTGGAAGCTCAGCTCGCCTATAAAATTCCCACAGTGCACTAAAAAAAGCACTGCACATAGACCAGGGCTCCCTTGTAGTCATGCATGCTTGTGAGTCTGCAAAGATGCAAACTTTGCATGATGGAGTTCACCATTACACATTCACAAAGACGATTTTCACACTGAATGAATATTCATTATTATTTCTATTGTTGAGTAATGGTGCGATGATACTCACACTTAAATGTAAGACTGCAACTGAGCCTCCACTAGTGCTGTTAATTTCACCTGTGCTTTATCTGTTATGACAAGCTAACACTGAATACTAATTAATAAATAATAGTAAATCTGCTTGACTTGTTGTCTGTTAATGGACACTGTTTTCCCACAACTCAATGCATAAATGAAATAGAAAAACTACTCACCGCTGCAAAAACATTGGAGGTGACAGATGAAGGCGAAACAGGTTGTTGGACATCTGTTGGCACATTGTATCATTTGCTATTATTACAAATGAAAAAGTACATTGGTTTCTTTTAAACTAAATGAAAATGGATATGCAGGATACATATTCATTTACATATGCAGAGTAAATAAATATGGACACAGTTATGGCCAAATAGAAAAAGTTGTCACACTTCACACGCTTCTCTTGACCTTCAGCAGACCCCCCACAGCACCAGAGACACAGCTGCAACCAATAGAAGTAATTATGGTTATATTTAGGTGTGCTCGTTGGCAGCCATTGACAATAATGCTGTCTATTGTCACTGCTTGCTCATTAGCTAACCAAAGGAAATGGGTAAGCTTAATTTATGGCCATTATGAATTTTACTAGCAGCAGCTGTGTTTTTCTTTGAGTGAGAAAAGAGTCCCTAGAGAAACATTATTATGCAGTTCATTTGATGTGACATCATTATCATGAGCTGCTTTTGAATTACGTCCCAGGTCATTAACTCACACTGGAATCTCAATGTTGATTTAATCAGTGGCTGTAATCTAATTCTGTTGTACTGTATAGTGATTCTCTACCTAATAAAAAAAAAGGGTCCGTTAGAAACACAACCCATGTTACTGGATGGCATCAGAGCATCACTGCATTGGGTAATCAAGGACTGTAGAAGTTCATCTGTGTATATTTGATGACACGACATTTGCAAGCTAGTGGGTAAAAGTTAGAATTGTTATTATAATTATGGAAAAAGTAATTACAAAATCATGCATCTGACATCTTGACAGCATCTCCTATGTACCACACCAAAATGGCTTTTCATAGTTGTTGCTGTTGTTGTTCTTTTACCTTTTCTAGATCATCCTGAACTCTATGCACAAGTACCAGCCCAGACTACACATAGTCAAAGCAGATGAAAACAACGCTTTCGGATCCAAGAACACTGCCTACTGTACTCATGTCTTCCATGAGACGGCCTTCATTTCTGTAACCTCTTATCAAAACCACAAGGTACATCAACTATCAGTGATTTTGTAACACTTGTTGGCGTCAGCTCTTAATTTTATGGGTGTAAGTTGTTGGAGTGTTTAAAGTGTTTCTAGGTGTAGACTAATGAAAGTTAATAATAAAAGTAAGGGTGGTGCAGGAGTTCCTGTGTACCACAGCAAATGACCTAAGTTTGAAAATGACCAGTGTTCTTTAAATCGTTTTACTCGTGGATTGGTATATACAAAACAGAATGAGATCTAAATAAATGAAATATCATTCTCTTAGATCACTCAGTTGAAGATAGAAAACAATCCATTTGCCAAAGGATTCCGAGGTAGTGAAGAAGGAGATCTGCGCGTTTCAAGACTACAGGGGTATGTTTAATTAAAAAGGAACCAGGAAAGTAAAACTGATCCCAGAGGACCATTTAGCACACTGAAAGTCTCTCTGTTTAAGTTGAACTGTACGCATACCCAAACTGATTCCTTTTCTGTTGCTGATGTATAGGAAAGAATATCCAGTGATTTCAAAGAACATGGTTCGCCAGAGGCTCATCTCCTCGCATAGCCATCTAGCAGGGAAGCTTGGAGCTGGAGTCCTCGCAGGGCACCCTCAAGTCCTTTCCTCTTATCAGTATGAGACTGGGGTTCCTTTGTCTAACTCTGACTCCCAAGATTCTGTCTCGAACCACTTCCCTCAGAGCAGAGATCCCAGCCTTCTGTACCACTGCTTCAAACACAGAGGTATGTTCTCAGCCAATGTCACATAGAATCAGATGTGCCTGTTAAGTACTCTGGTTTAAAAAAAAACAGCTGTTAACTATCACTTTGCAGATAATGCCCGACACCTGGAGCTTGGATGTAAGCGGCCATATCTGGAGACATCGTCTGGGGTCTCAGAGGAGCATTACTTTCGTTCAGCTCCCTCTTATGAGTCGCCCTTACTGTCTCATCCATACTGCACTGAGGCAATCACCTCTAGAGAGGCCTGTATGTATGGTAGTATGGAAACAGAGTCTGGATCTGGGGCAGGGGACACAGACGACCTAACCAACTCCTCTTCATTAAATTGCAACATGTGGGCTACAATGCAGCCCTATCCTCGCTATAGCGTAGAGGGTGTGCCATACCAGCCCTTTGCTGCTCACTTCACCAACACTGCGACGGTCACGCCTGTGGTACCGCACCCTGCGTCATCCATGGCATCGCGACCACAGGCTGAATTGGGGGTCTACAACTCAACGGTCCAGCGAGGCTTGCCCATTATACCTTCTTCATCCTCCTCTTCATCCTGCTCTCCAGCTGTTCTGGGATCCAGAGATAGGTCAGGCCATCCGCCTCTGTACCACAAGAAGCCAGGGTCACCTCTCCGGCCTCACAGAGATTTCGCAGCCTACCCCACACAAGGCACTATATCCATCCGGGATCCATCCTATCAGTACCAAGTTGGGCTGAGTAGTGCAGGGACTCACTGGACTGACAGCTAATGTGGACGACTGGAGAGACCAGTTTCGTCCCATGTACAAGTCTGAAATTAATCAAGGTTCAAAACCCCCGCTGTGGGCTGCTGATGCCAAGCAATAACCATGAACTACATTCATGATCATTGCCAAATTGCACTCCAAAGCCATTTACATCCATGAATTCTCACTGAAGCACTACTACATACAACACTGTATGTGGTGAACAGTGGTCGACTTCCTCTTAATTAGAGGAAGATGTGTAGCATTTGTACTATCCTCTAACCAGAGGTGGTTTTCTAACACTCCAATACAAAGTGCAGGTTTTAGCAGCACTTACAAGTCTAGCAGGGGGAGCTGAACATACAAGAACACACTAAGTATCCAAGTAACTATCCAAGTAGTGTTAGCTACGTAATCTGCAGTAACAATAAGGATCATTTTTCAGGCAGTGACATAGATAAGGGAAAATCAACGATTGATGTGCTTGCTCTTGAAGAGAATGAGAGGCAAAATATGACTACATGATGCTCTCCCACTGAGGGTTTTATCATGTCGTGCAGAGTTCCACCCAGACAGAGCATGTTTTAAAGAATAAGGCTGCTGCAATTCTATTTTTTTTTTCTATTGTCAGCAAATCCAATGAAAAGAAATGCTTCATTGTGGACAGAGTCTCAATGCCAAGCATCAACACCCATTCCATGTGAGTTCGCTAACCAAAATACACATTTTAAGACCTGGTGAGTAATTTCGGCACCAGGATGGCGTAAGATTGACTCAAAATAAATTATAGTGCCTGTGTTCGTAGAAATAAACAAACATGTGAGTCTGTGCAACAATGTGGCTCATTGACGTGAAGGATCAATATATTGCTGGTTTGGGTAATTTCAACGGATTTGTTGACAAAAAGAAAAAAAAAAATAGACATGGTCAACTGGGAGGGGTCCAAAAGTTATCACAGATTTGAAAAGTTATTGCAGTCAAGATTCTTTGAGTCCTAATTATCCAAATTATCCTAATTATACAATTTGATGAATAGACAAGAGTATTGAGTCCATTGCTATTTGAGATTGGTCATATCAGATTATAACAGGGAGAAATTTAAGTAGAAGAATTCAAGAATTGTCTGCAAAGAGACTTCAGTTTGCTATGTATGACAATCTTTTCCCATGATGTACATACCAAAACGTTGTACCAAGTTGTACCAAAATGTGAGAGTTGTTAGTGTGCGTCTATGCTAGTTGCGTGATACTAGCACTCATCTGAAGAAACCATCATGTTGTAAGACTAAGCCATACTACTGTGGTTGGTCGTCTAAGCTTTGGCTCCAAACTGATGACTCCAAACAATATTCTAGTGAAACGGGACAGCAAAGAACTCTCAGGCAGAACCAGATGGGAGCTTAAAGAACTGTTGTTAAGCCATGGTGAGTACCGGAAAGGAGAGCTGCACACAAATCCCACTCCCAAATGACTTACTTGGAAAAAATCCTCGCAAGACTGCAAATACAAAACAGCCTGAGCAGGCAGGGAAGCTGAAAGAAAAGGCTCTCAGTAGCATTACATCCAGTACAATTTGAACTTGCATTAACAAGGAGAGATTTTTTTTTTGTTTTTTTTTTGAAAGACGTGATGGAGATCCCTCATGCATTTGTGCATTTATTTCATGTTGTTAAATTCAATATAGCATTTTTGAATATATTGACATTTTTGCACACCTGATAAATAAACATTTTCATGCCTCTAATTGTTTGCCATATTTAATCCAAGACCAGCATTGTACTAGTAAACTACATTACACTGACTTTAAATCTGATTTTTGAATAAATTACTTTTAAATTAGCTTTTTATTATTGTTCCATCATGTGTGAACGGTTCAAAAAGTAAGAACAAGCCACAGCTCAGATTGTGCTGTTTTTATAGCCTAGTATCCCTGTGAATTGCGTTCATATTGGATGATTCGCAGCTCGAGATTTACGTCCAATGCCAATGTTCAGTGACATGTAACATTAAATCAAATACGTTCTGCTAGGTAGTAGTTGAACTGCGATTCAGACATTACTTAGAACTTGTGATACTTAACCATCATGGAAACAGCCAACCTGCCAAAGCAGACCACTTTCTTCTACATAAACTTGTAAAATTAATGCTGACATAGTTTCCACTTAATTCAAATGAGTTTTCAAACATGTTTTTCGGGGGCCGGGGTCCAGAAGTCTTACGACCATGAATTCTTACTGAATCAACTTGTCCAGCACTGAACTGGTTTCACTCTACAACACATGATTTATAAAATATAAACACCACTACATGGTGCTGCCCAATAGAATCATAAAGATGAACTTGGAGTAGAGTATCCACTTAAGTAACAATCAGTAAATGTCTAGCAGGCCGGCAATCAAAAGTCAAGGTGAAGCGAATTTGTTGAAAGGAATGTAGAGACAGCAGGATGAGTACATCAGCATACGGGGCACTGCTTTCTCTCACACAGAGCTCTCATTAGATCATGAGTTATGCTGATGGCTAGGTCCTGGTTCGTGTCAGCACCTCTTTCTCTATCTCTTTCTCAGCTCTTGATGCATTTCATATGAAGGGAGGCTCTTCACGGAGAGCTACCACTCAAATCAACAAATCACCAGCCAGCTATCTTGAAATTCTGAGCTATAATTTACCTGATAATAGTGATCGGACATGCATTTAGCTGTAAAAGTACAGTTTTAGTCACCACTGTTGCTCTTTAACCTGACTTGCTTAAATGGCTGTACCAGTGTCTTTGCACATTTTTATTACAGATTTCTTTAACTACAAATCACATGAAGTCTTCCTTTTTGATGACCGTTTTCAAATGAATGCTGTGTGTTCAGATGTATTTTGACTACTGTTCCAGGCGACCTTGGCTTCCATTCATTTCAAAATGGCAAGACTCTTGTCAGACTCTTGAAACTTGTTTTAGTTGCGTAATTCATCGCACTGATGATCAAGTCTGAGTTACTTTTTGTCAAACTTTTTCTTAAATTTCAGAACAGATATAGGACAGAGACAAATGGAAACCAATGGCTGGACTGGTAACTAGATCCAAAAATAAAAAACACACCCTCATGGTTAGCTGCAGTATAAAATACGATGTGATTTGGAATAAATGGGATAAAACATGCAAAACCACTGGTATGGAAACCCTGTGTCCTAGAAATGATGTTCATATACTACTAACGTGTTTGAGGGAAATATAATTGCTGCCTGGATTATGTTCACTCGCAACGTTTTTCCCCAGTGAAGGAAGTGCTGCTCAGGGGACACAGAGGACGGTCAGGGTGAGTAAGTGGTGGATATGGAAGTGCAAGACTGTGATATCTACTTGCATCCAGAGACTAGCATGCAAGTAGCTTTAGACAACAAAAATGTCTGGGAGAATTGTGGTTTTGGTTAAATGCCAAAAGTACACACATCCAACCGAAGTTAGGACGACATTACACTTCACTCAAAATATATTTGCTGTTCCACATCAGTATTGTATAAAAATAAATTCTAAGAGACAGGGCTGGTTATGCTGTTTAAATGAAGCAATTTGTGATAATATAACATTAATAACTGTGCAGTGTCATTACATTGCAGTGTCAATGTTGTTTATTTGAACATTAGCAAGTGCTGAAAACAGGACACAGTATGCAGGTTTACACACAGGTCATATTCTAAACGTGGCTGTCACATTGTAAAAACAATGGCACCAAAATATTGGAAGAATTTATACAAAGGCAAAAAAAAAATCTACTGCCATGACTGATCGTTTCACCCTGGTCTTGATTGAGCTTCAGCTTTTAATATCAATGAGAGAGCAGAACTGGACTGCTGCTGGGGCCAACCATATCTGTAAAGAAAATACAAACAATCAATTGTTGATACACGTATTTAAATATGTCTGTTTAGCTTACCCAAAGTAGTTATTGGTAGTTTTGCAATGTTGAAATGCTGTACTGCAAAATTATAAGGTAAGCCATGCGTGACATTAAAATGAAAGCAACATAAGTTCACACCAAAGATCCCTGACTTCACTCTAATAGTCCAAGATTTTTAGTCGAAGCCTTAATAGTGCATTAAAGGGCAGGGCAGGCATATTGAAATTTATGTTATCTTACTTTCCACATAAAACCCCAGTCAATCTCATTATAAAGAAGCCAAGTTTAAGCCCCTTATGGAACACAAGCTAACCAAGCTGACTATGTATCTCCAGTAAGAGAACCTGGGCCTGCAGTCCATCTGGAAGTCATTGAAGGGAGATCTGGCCATTCCCCTCTCCCCTGCGTCGCACTGCCCTTGCCTACTGTCGTCCCATAATCCCATCTAACAGCCGCCTGGGCTGGGCTGGCCCATTCCGACACACTGACGGGGCTTAACTTGGCCGTCTTGTAAAAAAGAAAAAGCCGGTTTTCGGCAAGCCACTCCAAAAAGACACTTTAAATATCTGAGGGGGATTTAATATCAAGTCCATTAGGGCTTTTCTCAAGCCCAGTAAATAGTCAATTAGTGGATAATTCTGATTTGATCCACATGCAGAAAGATCTGCCATGGAAAGGACGAGGAGAGTCCGGGGGCTTTCTCCTTTGGCTCTCCGTCAGATTACCATCCATGCGCCACAAGTACAGGGTGACATTGTGCATTAGTTGAAGGAAAGGATAATTGAACACACTAAGGTGTTTCAAGTCTTCTCTCTTCTCCTCCTTCATAAAAATGATTCATTGTGTACAGAAGGCCAGAAGAACACAACACTCACAGATGGATTAGCAACAGTGGGCACCGCTCAGAAAGAGTGGGAGGCTTGAGGACTGGGCCAAAAGGGCACGCTGTGGGTTCAAAGCTCTGGTGGAAGGACATTAAACTGTGTTTGTGTCCCTTGATCAAACATACAGCTGGTTGGCAGCAGTATAAACCAAAGTTAAATCTGCTGTATAAAACAGGATCCCTGCATTTCAAAATGGCTTTGGATAAAAGCATCTGTAAAAACTAATAATCATTACAATAAGTTGGTGGATTAGACATTTAGAGAGGAAAAAAGGCACAGATTATTTACTTTTTACATTGGATGAAAACATTTAACATTGGAAAAAGTCACATTGTTTGGAGGAGACATACGATGTCAGCAGAGCAGACAGACAAACACACAGTAAACAGTGTAGTCTTTGGATTGCAGCTTTGAAGCTTTATATGAAACAAAACATAACAAACCCAAACTACTATCAGAATCCACACCAAAGTAAGGCATGCAGATAGTCTACAGCGCTGTGGAGAAACACAGTGAAACACTGCAGATTGCAAAACAAAGAGAGACATGCTCGGCCTCCTCCAAGACGGCTCATAAATTAGAGTTCTGGAGCAAAAACACTCGAATTGCTTGTGAAATCAAAAATGAAGCGAAACATTTCTTGTTGACCCTTTATTGAATTTCACTCCGTTTACATTTACTTTTAAGTGTCAGCATTATTCAAGTGTGCGTGCATGTGAGTGTTAACCCATCTGCCACAGTGTTTTATGAAAAGCCATCAACATGCTGATTTTACTGCATGAAAACGAACAAATGAACAAACAACTTGAGTGGATGTGGACCGACCACTGACATCATACTTCTGTGTAGCAGAATGGAACGTGAGGTGTGTTATGAGGCGCATTCACATTTGTAATGATGTTTTGAAAAATAGCTTCGCCGTATTTGAAATCGTTGTAAGGGCTGAATAATGAAACATGTGCAATCAATCAAAGCCCAAAGACAGAAAAGAGCTAAGGAAATTCACATGCTCCGTACAGTGACATCTCTGTGTGTTTGTGTGTCTGTTGGTATGAAGTATAGATATCTCATATAGACATACAAGATATGATTTTAGCAATTAAAAATGGAAATGGAAATGTTCCGTATTCATTTTATGGCTCAATTAAAGGGTTAAATCTTCCCTAAAATCTTTGACCAGCAACCTGAGTTGGGCCACATCCAGATTATATATATCCAGATTATATTTTTAATGCAATCCTTGGATCTACTCAGGCTAGGTCTGACTATTATCAGGTTTCTTTCAGATCAAGTGTCTTTAAAAAAAAAAAAAAAAAGTTTATGCATGTCAGGTTTTCTGTTTTGGATCAGGTCCAGACCTCTTCGTCTCACATCTGTCTTTTGTGCATTGTGTGCAATTCATCAGCCTTGTTGTGCTTCGCAGGAACTCTTCTTTGGTTCTGAATGTACACTTAGGAAGCAGGAGGACACTGCTGTGTTATTTACATGTTGCGTCTTTATGTATTTAACGTGAAGGACAAGAAAACAAGCAGCAGGAAGCTTACAGATCTATAACTGTTACACCCAGAAACTGCACAGCATCTTCTGTGACAGTTGAATTTTTCTGGTGGCTAACTTTGTTGCTAAGATACGACGCTAAATAAGAAAGAAGAAGATAGAGAAGATTTTATTTTAGAGACAGGTGGATTGTGTTACAGACTGAAACTGTGTTAGAAGGGTACTGCACCCCAGAACCTTTATTAATTAACCCAGGTACCCCCCAGGCACACTTAGAGGTGTACCCCGCCCTGTTGACTTGTGCTGCTACCTGTGAGATGCTAACTGTGTATGAGTGCTGTTGCAGACATTAAGTAAAGTCCATTAACCGTCCAAAGTGTGCGTGCATTATTAACCATACAAGGTTATAACAGACTGACTTTGTAATTGTCACGTTGTGATTATATTGGCCGTGCTGTGCTGAGTTTCTTTCAAAGGAATATTTGTCACTGTGGTGGAAAAAAAGAGACATTAGAACTATTCCTTTAAGGAGTTGCATTTTTCAGGTTTTGCACTGAAGTTACGTCCACTCAGAGTCTGTGACTTTGACTATAACATGTTAACATGAAGGATGTGACAATCGTCCGTCACACAGACCAGTCACAAACAATTCACGTGATTATTCTAAAGATGGAACAGCACCTTTGACCCTGATCTATTTGTGGAGTCATCATAAAAGCCACAGACTCATGCACTGGAAATGTGCTGTTTCAGCACCAGGGAAAGCAGCACGACAGGTACATGTTCAAAGAGTAAACACAGTACACACCGACTGTTCAATACTCGGATATAAATGAAATTCAGAAATGGTAAATGGACTGTACTTGTATATCTACTTTCTAGTCTTCGACCACTCAAAGCTCTTTTACACTACATATCTCATTCACCCATTCACACACATTCATACACTGATGGCATTAGCTGCCATGCAAGGTGCCAACTGCTCACCAGTTTTAGGAGCAACAATTAAAACACATTCAGTACACACTGTTCAGTACACTGTTGAAGCAGTGAAGCTTACTCTAATAATCCAGCCCTCTGAGCGACACGGTATGGTGTATTTGTTGTAACATCCAGACTTCCACTGGTTCCCTTCTGATAAAATAATTTTATTCCACTCTGTCTGACAGCAGATTCATCATCCATATCAGCTGGTTCCAGCTCTTCACTGAGGATGCATGATCTTTACACTTTACACAGTCTAACAACATTTGTTAAATATGCATTTATAAATACATGCTGCATCTATCTCTGAAACCTGCAACTGTTGTAACTTATACAACGGCTCAACACTTAAAAACTGAGCTATTAAGTTAAAGAGCTTTTTGCCTCCTGACCTCCCTATCTGGCTGTGTTCTCTGTTTGGCTGCTCTTTTATGTACTTGAAGAACCATTGTTAATGGATTCTGTTCTTTACTGTTTGGCATGTTACAGGCTATTACTTTTATACTGCAATCAACCTCACCTTTGGAAGTGAAAGAGTAATAAAAGGCTAAATGTCAATGTCAAGTATTACTGTTGAGAAACAACAATAACACTTTCTCCTTGTACCACGGTGTAATAAGACAGCTAGAACACTTCTAAAACTACTAAAGTTAAGACAGAGTGAATTTATCTGACTGTCTAATTTGATTTCATACACGTTTTCATACATAATCCTACACGTGTGCATCTACTATAATTTACATTATGTTTCCAAAGTAGATGGTATTTTCAATTTCTTCTTGGCCACTAACCGTTTGTGGCTATCTGCTTCATGTGGCTTGTAAAGTAAAGCCCTGCTATTTACAAATGACAGACTGCTCTACTTCAAAGATCGAAACAAGGACTTGAAAAGTAACTGCAACTGAATCTAAAGCATTCATTCCTTGTAAAACTTGAACAGCTATTGTACATAAAAGCGAAGGTAAACCTAGCTGAAAACCTTTTATTTCCTTTAATGTCCTGGGCACGTCAGAGTCGCTACTAAGACACACGTGAAGTGCATATAATGCTAGTTCCAAAGCAAATACATGAGCAGGAGCTGTTTAGTTGTTGGCCAATCAGACTCTGAATAGAGTCAGTAAGACTTAAATTAGCAAATTACTGGATTCTGCTTCCTTCTGCTCTACCTTCTGGACTTAATTACCATTTTCAAATGCAAACAACAAGTCAGCATGGGAGCTAACATGCTACATGCTAATGATGGAAGACTATTAAAAAAACTTCAATCGTGACTAAGGCAGATAATTAGCCATGACCAAAATGTTTCTCGATAACGCCACGCCTCGCCATCAAGTAAGTTCTGAGGTGCACCCTTTGGATCCCTAATTATTTCCTTTAACCCGCTCAGCCCTCTTTCACCTCTGGCTGGAGCCTATTTGATGTCTGGCTTTCTAGGCAAGCACTATGACACAAAGACCCAAACCCACCCCCACCCCAAGCAGATTCATCACAGCTTAGTGGGTCCTTTCAAAGTACATGCTCCTATTTAACAAACCCAACAAGGTAAAAGAAACTTCCAAAGATTTACTCGTCCTGAAAGGTATAATTGCTTTTTTAAGAGCTTGTGTTGATGTTCACCAACAGGTCAGAGATAGATCTAACTTGTTTCAACACTGGATGACCTAACACCAGCTGATGAATGGAGAAAAAAACATAGTGGTGTTCTAAGTGTCACAGTGGCTGCTGCTTTCTTGGGAAGGTGGTATGACATCAGAACACACACTGTACAAACAAGGCAGACGTGGAATTGGAAGATAATGGTATGCAATGAGACAAGGAGAAGGAGGATCTCCTCTTGGAGCACCTATACCCTCTACTGGCTGAAATATGTTACATCAAATAGGGATGAATTTCAATCTCTGAGCAACAAAGTGAAGCCTCTGAATTTGTCTTGTCTTGTTAGAATATCACACTATCCACATTTATTAAGCATTATCTGAATACTAAACAACAGGCTGAGTGAAAAATGTTTAAATTACACAACACAGAACCTGGCGAAAGGTACTGCTACATGCAATGCACTAAAATTGTTGTTAAATGCATTTATGTCTTACTAGTTTCCTAGAGTTACAGCAAAGAGTAGCAACTTTTATTGTTAGTTGTCAGTTTATCCATGAAAATGACATAAAACCTACTTTCTTTTTTAATTTATGACTTTAGTACTATAATCTCACTCATCTGTCCATGAAGATATTTTTATATTTATAGTTATATTTGCTGATACTGTCTGAGATTTTGGCCACCAAGCCAATAAAACGAAAAGAATTGGAAAAATGTGATTCGGTTTGTGGTGCCAATTGTGGTTCCAAATGAATGAACTTTACGAAACCCTTTTTCTCATTAGTGGGAATCGAAATCTCCTCTTATGTGGCATTTTTTAAAAGATAATTGAATCTGTTCTGAAAAACATACATATTTTCCCAAGCAGGGTACACAAAACACTGTCATTGGAAATTTGTACGTTTTCTTTGCATGGTTATATTGCTTTATATTGTTTATACATGTGGATTCTTTTGGGTTTCTTGCTTCTTTTTTTTCCCCATGAACTTGTTAAATGTCTGTAACTTGTATACAATAAATTTGGACTGGTCTTATTTCACCAACATATTAGAAATAAGTCATTATCACAGTAATGAAAAGCTGCATGACTTAATTTTCAAACTCACATCACTGTATTTAAGAACAAGAAAAACATGGAACTGAGGTTGCTTTGCCAGAAGGAACACCAAGAAGAGCCAGTTAGGCAACAATCCAGCCAGGTCAAGTAATGGTGGGATTCACAGGACAGAGCAGTCACATATATCCTACTAAGAGGTTTGTCCTCCATTAAGTCTGTAATCACAATGCTCTAAACCAGCCCCTTAGACCTTCATCTTTAGCTGCCGGCCTGGTCCGGATCAAGTATTTAGTTTGGTAAGTATGGTTTACCGGGGATCACACGCTTCAGACAGGCAGGTTAGCTAAAGGAGGAACTATCCCCCTGAAGGTGATTAAGTACCTAAAGAAAGGCTGGGTGAGAGGCGTAAGACAACTAAGTTCGTCATTCTGCACGCTCTGCGCAGGCAGAGCTCGTGATGGGATCAAACAAAACAAGATTGCAATTCGACCTGTTTTCTCTGCTCTCAAGGCATGTGCATAACAACGGCAAGTCAGCCAAGAACGCCACGTATACATTCACTAGTCAACTTTGGGTTACTATCTGACACACTGCCTGATCTATCTATATATCTATCTCTATACAGCATAGTATATAAAATATAATTACATTCACAGTGAGACTGAATTTAAGTTTTTATTTTACTTTTGATTCAATTTACCATCTATAGTTGTCAAAAAATAGAGCAGGCAGGAAAGCTGGGGTGCATTTTGATTAAATATCTCATAAATAACAATTAAAATAATAATTTAAAATAATTTAACACTCAGGTTTCATCTACCTCTAGCAAAGGCTCAAGTCTTCTCTGACACCCTAACACATCAACGCACAGATTTTAATATTTAGCATTCGTTAACAGCAGCTTTGCGACATGGCCAGGCACTTCTCTAACAGCTTGAAAAATCAAAGCAATCCTCCTAACATGGAACAATGGACAAAGACAGTGGAAGAAATCTATAGAATGGAAAAATTAACACATCGACATGAAGAAAAGTGGCTGAAATGGACAACATACAAGACCCAAAACAGAAAACAGTGACTAAGAATATGATGTGGACTGAATCAACAGACAAAACTGAGAGAATTGATGGACTCAAGTTGAAAACTCAACTCCCAAACATGTTGTTTTTTTTTCCTCATTACCCACGTTTGGTCATTATTGAATACTTAATAACAAAACAGTTGTAATTGAGATCTGTACAACAATAAAAACTTGCAATCAAGCAATCAAGGGGAAAACTGTACAATCTAAATATATTAGTTTGTTATGATAGATATGACAAAATAGAACTATCTTTGTCTAGAAATAAACTTCATATCATCATCATCTCCAAAACATGTTTTATGGACGGAAAAGGAAAACTCAACTGTAGTGCTGGTCAAAAATAATTTCCAATAATAAAATCCTTTGCTTTCAAAATAACTTTCATCTTTGTTGCTTTGACACCAGTCTCAAATCAGATCTCAGTGATTACGTAACTCTAAGCTAAGCCGGTCATTTAAGCATATACAGTAATTAATCAGAATTGTGCTTGCAGTTTCTCACTTGTATGCTACATCTTGATTGCATTCATTTCTCCATGAATACAACAAAACCTCTGCTCTTGGGCTAAACAACTGAGGTGCAAAAAAACAAGCCTTGCTCTTGCAATGCAATTTCAGTAAATCTGGATGCCAGGTGTCCTTACAGTAGGTGTTGGATTACCAGCTGGCCTTTCCAGGACACAACCTCTGAGTCCTGAGAAGTATGCATACAGTAAGGGGACTAAGCACCTGATCTATCTATATACGAAAGGTAAACTTGAGGATTTAGGTCCTCAGCTCTGACTCCAAAGAGTCTTAGCAGGTGATTTGTGGCTCATCCTCGGGGCTTAGGCTGTGACGACCTGACAAAGCTCTGCCATCAAATCAGGTGTCTACTTAACGCAGTGCAGCCAGGTTGATCGGGTAGATGGCTGAAGAACAGGTCGAACATCCTATTAGTGTAGCTGTTTGAAAGGGTATTTAAATGGTGATCCCATTATGTTGGATTGAAAACTCTGGCAAGGATTCTGACAGCAGGTAATAGCAGGGAACATTTACAGAACATATGCTAATACGTACTAGCTTGTTTTCGCATTATAGGTGGGCGTTTGTGTTGGTCTGAGAGAATGATTAGCAGATGTCATGGAAGCCAGCTGCAGACAGGACTTCCAAAATGTCGGAATCTCTGTGCTGCTCACACTTCAAGACAATTTTTGTTCCAGACTTGATCTAATGTAGTCTAAGACAGACATCCTGCCCGAGTTTCCTGTTGTCCTCTCATTGGATACTGCTCATCTCCAGTCTCAAGCCGTAGAGGTTATATTCCTGTAACTAAACAAAGTGTTTAGCATCTGTGTACTAGCAGTACTACGCTGCAGATTGCATAATGCAGTGTTGCATTATTGCCAGGGATGTAATAAGAAAAGAATTCAGACGTTCAGTCGTACGTAAAAAGCAACAACTTTCAGTGTGTCTGCAGTGTGACAGCCTTTTTAGAGCAAGACTGGGCTCACTTGTGTGAATCAGCCGTCTGTCCTTTATCATCTCAAGTGTTTGTTTAGAGTCTTGTCATGTAGCCCTTGGCTTTTATCATGAGGCAGTGAAGGCAAAACAAGCTGAGTGATTATCATCACCAGGACCAGGAAGGGTGGGCAACGTCAGTGGAACTTATCATGTCCATCTCGCAATCCCTTTCGTTATGACTTAAACACATTTGCACCTCCTCTTCTCCTGGCCCCAGAGCCTCATGTCTGATGTGATAGGATGACACCTCCCCTTCCGTTGCCTTCTTCGTACAGGCCCCACTCCTCGACAAATGAACTCTAAACAAGCACAATTACAGTTAATGGGCTGGATAGGATCTCTGTCCTCTCCTGAAAAACATCCGTCCACCCTGCAAACACACCTTCTCCTGAGGTTTCTGCATAGCGGAAGCAAGGATGTCTTAGATTTTTAACTGCTTTATCTTTGAGCTTTTCCTGACACCGTACATCTCACTCATTGAAAACAAGGAGTTGGATGAAAGGGCGTGTTATGCGAAGAAGTCGTAGTGTAGGAACTGCTGTCTCTGATGGCTTAGATAGCACAAGCAATGGAGCCAAGGTTCGCTATCACTGGCACTCATCTCACACAAACACACACAGCCCAAACAATGACTAGCAACATTTCTGATAGCACAAACAACATCCTGATATAATTACACAATCAGGAAATTAACAAGACAGTGTGTCTGCTGCAGCAGGAGCATGTATGTGACAGAGAGGATGGGTGGGAGAGAGGGGGAGGGATTAAACATCACTTTAAGTGCAGGTTCCCTGAGGTGTAGGGCGCTCTGGGCATCAACACAGATAACTGTCTGGCTGGGTCTGGAGATGACAACAGGGATAGCCACTAGTGGTAAAAGAAATATTCAGATAACTAAAACACAAGATAGCACAAGACAATAACCTCGAACATCCTGTTCTGTTTGACTTCACAGCTCTTCCATTCTTATTTTAGTTATACAGTATAGCATAATGCGCCAGTACTATAGCCTACACATGGCAATGAAAGTTGATTAAATCTGGATCAGGATATTGCTCAACTACTTGCTACCAAGCCTGCCTATGGTCTGCCGATGATCCACGTCTTTGCAGATTTTTAGATTATCCGAAAGGCAGAAGAAGCGGGACAGCCAACATGACCGAGTCTGACCTGTGGCCCTTTGCTGCATGTCATCCCCCCTCTTTCTCTCTCTCTCCCCACTTTCCAGTCGCTTTTCAGCTGTCTCTATCAAATAAAGCTCAAAAAAGCCCCACCCCAAAAAGGTTGGAACTTTAACACAAACCACGATGTGGCCCTGGCCTTCATATTTGTCACGTCGTAAAATGGATTTATTGTTGTATTTGTAATGACAGATCATGATGTCCTGCCGACAGGGTTGTCACACGCAGAAACCACAGACAACATGTTTTGTCATATAATTTGAAGGACTCGTTGATTTTGACCTACAGATTGTCACACACACGGACCAGAGCAGACGACGCTGCTGAGGTAGAAAAACAGAGATGCAGACAGCAGCAGTGTATTTTAAGATGAACGATGACTGAACAATTATCAGACTGTAATCAGGCAGGTGAATCATTGCCTCGTTTAAGTGCTCAATAACCTTTGTTACATTTACATCAAGTATTGACTGGGTGGAGGAAGAACTATTAGGACAGTGATCCATGATAGTCCATTTCTCAAAGTCAGTGAACACAAAGGCCTGACTGCAAATTAATGAGCTCTCTCAGATTGCCTCTCCTTCCAAAGCTTATTTTTCCATTAGCACTCGGTGCTGCTGAAAGGCCAAGACTGGCTGGGGCTTTAGCTGAGAGAGCAAACATTACACTTTTATCCATACCTATGAGCAAACATACACACAGACAGGCAAGCAAACACATGTGTGTGCAAACACAATTCAAAAGGTGAGAGGCAGAGCTCTCATTGACACCCACAGGACCTGCCGGCTGAGAATTTTCTAAGGTTTAAGCTCCACTCCCTCGTTTGCTCTGCAGCTTACTCTTGTCGCTTCTGCATGTGTTTGCCTCACTGCTGTTTGTGTCAACCTGTGTGCTTAGTAGGTGAGAGTGTGCGGGGGTGCTTTTGTTCACATGACATGAGTGTTTGTTTTGGGGAATCCCTGTGTTTGGTTTGTACACTTTCAGGAGCTGACACCCTTAGTGACATCACGTATTCATTTTGTGAATCATCAACAGTCACGAGCGGTAAGTTCATCAAAACAAAAAATGCGTTAAACTGATATGAAAAACACCGTGTGCTAAGCTTTCCAATGGGACCTGACTTTGATAGAAAGCGTTACAGAAAGCTACACTTCAAATGAACAGGACAACACGTCATTCACAAAGTTGGCCACACTTGTGTGTCTACAGTAAGTAGCCTCGAGCCAATGACAAGTTTTTTGTACGTGCAAAAAGCGAGGGAAGTAGTTGTGTAGGAGTTTGGGAAAGAAGGCTTTAATTTCACACCTTCACACACCTTGGCAGGTGCATGAAATGGGTGTGAGAGCTAGACTGTCTGTTTTGAAACATAAACAAAAGATTTGTTGAACGCAGCCTGCACCAGTTCCATGGATTCAGAGAGAGAAGCGCACATGCCGTACACTCACCAGTTTATCAAGTACACCTCACTAAAAGGTGTTTTCCACCCAATTTATACCAATGACGGTAGACCTCTCAGTAAAACACATTACACTTCAATAGCAGCAGAAACTACAGCCTTCAACATAACCATAAATTAGGATCAACACCTGTCTAAAACAACTTCAACAAACGAATACACTGGAGACTGAAGGCAGCTGGATCTGTGCAGAGACAGTTCACTGAAGAAAGAGAATAAAAGAACTTGATTACATGACATTGCTGTCAAACTGTGTGTGACTGTGAATCATCAGTGATGTCCAAAGGGACAGATACTGAGCATCAAAACTAAGCAATCACAACTTGGACTGTTTGTCTGTAGAGGGGCGCTCCGCTGATGTCAGCTCTGTTGGCATTTTTCAGAATAAACTCCTCGTGGCTCTTCTCTTCATCCAGTGGCACCGTGAGCAAAACACACCAGTCTGGCTACAATCTATCTCCACATGTTTATGTCACAGGCTAAAGCAGTGCCATAATAGTAAATGGTTACAGAACAACCCTAGGCTCAGCTGGGGCTCTACTCTATAGATCAGCCACACACACACACACACAAACACACAAACATAGACACACAGCAATGACCAATCTTCTCCTGCTCTTGCTAACTGGTATTGTTAATGTTTAATCCCCAGGGATACCAGTGTTGGTTTAGGCCCAGTAATGCTCCGCTTGTGTTGTTATAAATGGTGCCTCCATCCTGGGACCCTTGGCCGTCTCATTAACTTGTTTCAACATTCTTTCATGCACTTAATTTCAGTAACAGTAAATCTGTTTGGACAGATTGGCAAAACAAAAGTGACAAGATGAACTGAACGATGGCGGTGCCTTGTTGTCTCCGGGTAAGCCACTCACTTTAGGGAGGGATGGCAAATGAGCAGAATTAGCTTAAGAAACAGATGTCTCTTTATTGCTGCTGACACAATAGACATCACGCTAAAACCTAGCAACAAAGCCCAATGGAGGCTAGAACACTATTCACAGCTTGATCACATGAGTGTGCCACTCGAGGCAAAGTAGAGAAACAGTGCCCCGTGCTGTCCACAGTGAGAAAGACAAATGGGATGACTTCATTCTCTGCAGGGCAGCGTGTCAAGGGCAATAAGGCTTAAAGCCTCAAGCGGGAGGTGGGCAAAGACAAAGACAGCATGTCTGTAACACCTTTGTGTCACAGCAAAAAGGATTATTAGGCTGCGCCATGATCAGCATACACGGATGCACGCACACAAAAATACAGGCCGCCCTATTAATTGGAGACAGAGCTATTATGAGCACAACAGGGGTGCGTGCGGCTTTGTCCCCCAAAAACTGGGTCATGATTAAAAACCACAAGAAGAGAGAATAAAGGAAACTGCATACACATTGTTTGTGGGGGGGGTCCTCAGGTCCTCATGTTCTCTGACATTGTCACCTGCCCCCTGTAACAACCCTCCCCACCCCCCACCCCAGCACATAGCTGTGTTTGGTTGAAATTTCACACAGCTGGGATGAGACTAGCTTAAACCTCCCTTTGTGTTTCTGTCAATAATCATGTTTGCACTCTCATGATCCTATGGCTTTAGCTCTGGTAAGTTATTTGCTGCTGCACCTCTACCACCTACATGACTGACTGATGTATGGCTTTTCTGGTGCGTGGGGATCAGCGTAGCAGTTACTGACATGTTTTCTTTGCTTTGCTGCCTTTCATCTCTTCATTTCGCCTCCCAGTTTAACAGCGTTGAGCAAACAATGTGTATGAAAAACACAGCGTTACACAAAAACAGAAACACAAAGAGAAAAGGTTTGTTTGGAAGTTCATGTTAGGATACATGCTGACTACATAAGCACGTTTATATTAGAATCACATTAGTCCAAATGATGCAGATATTTGGTTTATGTTGTGCCACTAAAGCTTTGGCACAATGACATTTATATTTTAAAATATCATTCACTAAAATCAGATTTTCAATTCAGTGTGAAATAAAGTTTCTTATCCACATGGAAACACTTAGGCCTGTTCCTGACATGACGAGACAGGGGAGGATGGAAAATGGTTGTCACTGTTGAATAAAACTCTTTTCTCTTGGCTTCGATGCTGGTGTCAGTCAAAGTCCGTTTACCAGTCTATTAGTCTGATCACCACTTGTGGCGATTAAAGGGCCACTTTGTTCATAAAAAAGACAAATGTCTTAATTTCTGAAGCTCATGTCAGCCTCTGCTAAGTGGGTATAGTAAGAACTTACTGGCAGGGATTTCTTTACCCTTTCTGTTTGAAAGACAGACACTGAATCAAGTGGAGTTCAGAGAGATATCTACATTCATTCAACCAGTCTTCTATGTGAGACACAATGCAAATTTCCTATTTTTTAAATGGGGCATAGACCGGAGCTTTATGAAGAGTTTTGATAGAGACAAGAGTTTATCAGACTCCACACTGGGTCTTTCTTGTTCCAGGCAGTCCAACACCAGTGTTCCTTGGGAAGGGTCAGCAGATAAAAACAACTCTCCTCTAAACATTCAGTTGCCATACATTACTACCATGGAGAGTCTTGCTACACTGTCTTCCTAAGACACAGGACCCTACCTCAGATTTAAATTTAGAAAAGTTTGAGAAATACTACACAAAAATGACTGAAGCTGAAATGTCTTAAGTAAAACAAATGAATGTTGATGAATTATCTGCTGGGCAGGTTATGAAGGGCAATGAGTGGGTAAGCAAAGACCACAAGTCATTCAGACAACGTTCTCACTGATATATCTGAATGAGTCAAGTATCTGCCGGGCAGCTCGTCAAAGAAACATGACACATGAATTTGCAGAGGTTGTGGCAGGATTTTTTTGATACTACCACTAGAAGTCGCCAAGGTCAAAAAATCTTCAGTCCTACATGGATATGTTACTAAGTTTGTTAAAAACAGAATTTTTCTTTTTGTCGTGTGTCTGATATAGCATCCACTTTTAATCAATACTGCAGTCTACACTGGCCATGTAACAGTTTATGTTTCACTTGCACTTTACACATGTAACTGCGCTCTTACTCACATAAAGTCTATCTTCAGAATTATTTATTGCGTTTTGAGTACATAATACTCATACATGGACATAAAGATGTGTCATCTCAAAATTACCACCTCAACTGTTTCTTTCCAACAACATGTAATACAGTACATATTACTTAGTTTAATAGGATAGCCTCGTGGATAGGAGGAGCTAGAGGATGGCACTGAGACTATACGCAAGGTCCTGGGGACCGTTACAGAGATCTAATGAAGGTTAAATGATGCACTGACACATCATATAACCCATGACCCCACGCTCATGGTCACAGAGGGCAGTGAAGGGTCAAGTGAGGGGTTAGGAAACAACAGCCCCACTTTACTTAAAGCATGTGTATGTTCTCCATCTAGCTTCTTTCCACCATACAAAATACATAAAAACCTGTCAATAACAATTCATTTTCATCACCACTGGATGAGCGTCAAAGATTAAGGAAAAGAGGCTGTGTAAGGAAACTAATCATGTCATCTTAACGATGGTTACTAATTCCATCTGACCTTTGGCTGAACTACTGTGAACTCTGTGACATCAGAGACGTTTCTCATCCACTCTGTCCTCAACTTTATTACTTTCGCTTATGAATATGAGAGCAATGCGCTTGTACACGTGTGAAGCGAACTGTAAGCTGATTTTTCTGCTCAACCTGATACTTGAGCTTTATATGATAAGTTGTCAAAGATGGCTACAAATATTAATTTTAATTAATTAATTAGCTCTGACTTAGTCTCATATCTTCCACAGTTGGAGTTCTTAAACCACAACAGTAAAATCAAACCCTTTCTACAGAATTTAATCAAAGTACAAGAATGAAATATTCACTTTATAAATAAAGTCCCTTATTAGATAAGACAAATATTATGAATATGATATATACTATATAATTTGATATAGTGTATATATACATATTATGAAATGAATTAGACCAGTCTGAATGAGTTTGAAGGATCATCAAATGCCAAAACAATGTACTGTGATATATTTATGATACACAACAGGATTATACAACTCTGGAAAGTTATTATGGCTGCGACCATTTACTTCCCCCATCTCAAAGACTGTGAGATAAACAAAAGAACTATGCTGCACATGCTACAAGGTGGAATATGTACTGGCAGCTAATGCAGTACGAGGCTGAATGACTGTGAACTGCCACTGAGGTCAGTGGGTTCAAAATATCAGAGCAAAAGTGAGAAAACTGAACCAGGATGCTCATTTTTAAAAGTAAAACTTTTTATTTGTGTGCTGTGTTTCCTGCACACGGCTGTACTTTTGCTCTCAACAAAGTCCTGAGAGAAATGTAGCTGCTAAATTACTCAAGACGCTGGATTTTTTTTCTCTAAAAGAAACCGGAAACATTAAATTAAAAAAGACGGATACACTCTGGGGATTTATCACTATAAGCAAGCCCGTTCACACCACATGTAGTCAATGTCCATTGCTAATAAGAAAAAAATATGGATTTTTTTTTTTAAACTGTTATATAAAGTACACATTTACACGATTAACAAACACTACACAAAGAAAATATAACAAAAAAAATCTTAACTCATGGTCCATGCGCTACTTTCTTCCAGATTTCTTCATCAGTGTATTTTGTTTATCGGTGTAGTTTACTCAGTTCTGATTTACATAGTCTCCATAACTGTTAAATGTGATTGAAAGCACTGATAAAAATGAGTAAGTGGATCTTGGGTTACAATTTATCTAATTAAGTGACTATTTCAAAGGTCAAGAATGAGCTTGATATTAAAAATTATTTAAATCACATCACATTTGTCTCATCCGCATCACAGAAAAGCAGGGCAGAGACGGAGCGGTGTCATCTCTGACAGGAAGAACCTGCGTCCTTTCACAAAAGTCGCAGCACAAACACAAGCACACACATACAAATGCACACTTACTAAGCCATGCATTCATTGCACCACATAAAATAAAAGGCTGCAGGTTTGTCGAGTACATTTAGAGAAAGTCACCTACAAAGTCAGCTAGGAGGGCAAATATTAAAAAAATGGGCTTTTGGAATTGAAGAAACAATGAATCAGAAAAGCAACTTCAAGTGGCACCTGTTCGGGTGCAGGAGGACCAGGGTGGAGGATTGGAAGGGACAAAGGCTGCGCATTATGCTGCTGTTATAAAGAGCGGGTAAGCCTGTTTGCTTTAGAGGTGTTGTCCGGTTGCCCCAGCGGCTATGTATAGCAGGGACGCCCATTGCCTTTGTTTTCTGACACGAACAGGGGGTGCTGAGAGCGAGCTGTGGACACTGATGCGTGACTGAATTCCTATTAGACTGGTAGCACTGGGAGAGTCTCTAGAGGGCACCTGCATCATCAACTCTATGCCTTAGCATGAATATACGTAACAGAGTCAAACTGATGCTGAAACTGGGTTATGATACTACAATGTTGCTCGAGAATATGAGCATATTATTTTGCATAAAACTTACAAGAACTGTGTTTGTGGCAGCATTTTCCTTTTTTAATAAGTGATTAATCATTTGGTCCATAAAATATCAGAAAATAGTCAAAAATATCTATTATAATGTCCATAAACTCTAGGTGGACATCTTTCAATGTCTTGTTTTGTCACTAACCGCGCAACAATCAATTGCTGCAGCTCAAATTGAATATATTTTTTATTTACACACAGTATATTTAATTAAAAAAGTACATAATCAATAGATAAACTGAGAGGTGACGTATTATAGCAAAAAAATGCCCACAAAATGACTAACTGAAATGGATCATTTCAATCTAAATCTGTGTTGACAGTGCTAAATTGAGCATGAGCAACATGCCACCCAAATATACATGTGGGATAGAAAACATCTACAGTGAAATTCATAGAGTTCAGCTTTACTGATGCCTATCTGTCCACACCCCTGTGTCAATGTGCCAGGTCTACAACAATAAAACAGGATTAATACATACTTCAAACGGAGGTGCATTCGTGTGCACACTTAGGGCTTGTATTCAACACTTATTAACCCTTTTTGAAGTCTCAGCTCGTGCATTCAGTCAGTGCTCTATTATATGTGAGAAAAAGCTGCTGAATGCCCAACGCAGAGCACAGAGAAAGTGGAATCAACCTGTTCAAACAGAGATGGGTTTGAGAAGTGTCATTCCCATGGCGAGGTGTGCCAGCGAGCTTTGAAAGTGTGATGAGTCAGGGCAAGCTCTCAGGTATGTTGCCACAGAATTAAACACTGAGTGTGTCCTGTTTGATTTTAAGAGCTCCTGTTCTTAAATAGTCTTGGTCTGTCAGCACTTACAGATTCCGCTAAGAGGCCAGAACAAAGAACTTTCCCGTCATTACTCTGTTGGGATTTTCCTCAGCGCTTCGAATGATTGTGTGTGGTGAGAATAGGTGTGAGATAAGCAGAACGGGGAGGATATAATATGTTGTAAGAACAACAACCATAGAGGGACAATGTTCTGTCCAGTCCCACATCTGTCAGGGGCGTCTTTGCATGATGAACCCACAAGTTACATTTGCATTCCTTAGCCAACCTCTCGAAGCTGGAGCGTGTTTTGACGCATGATGTCCCAACACTTAGAATATTTACACAGGTCTGGACCACCAACGGCTTTGTGATTTCACTCCTCCCATTTCTCAACACATTACCTTGCATATCTCTAAGTCCTAAACTCCAACTTAGCTTTCTTACAAGCAGCTTTCTGACAGCTTTTAATACCTCACCTTTCACCTACACTTTGTCAAAAGAAAGGCAATCCATCATTTTGAGGAGAGAAAAGCGAAGCATTTAGCGGGAGATGAGTGAGAAGTAACATGTTTGATCTGCTGAAATATTTGCCAAAGGATTCCCAAATGTAGGAGTGCTTAAGTGCATGTGAGGGAGTTTCCCCACATCTGCCAAGTGTGAGGACCAACAGACTCCAAAAACACCCTGGGATCATAATTGTACTGCAAACATTGATATTATTTGGCTTTATTAAGATCTAATGCAACATTACTGAAAGGCAGAATGTTGATACTGGATGATTCTGCAAAACCTGCTAATAATTTGCTAATAAGAAGATACAGTATGTATTATTAAATACATATTGTACTGGTTGAAGATGTAGTCACATCTCCCTTTACTGAAAACTCTCTCTCTCTCTTTCTCTCCATTACCACCACCATCTGTAAACATACATGTCTCATTAATGCATGTTACTAACTAAACTTCTTCCCCGGAGTTTCTGTGCTCTCTCGTCCAGCAGGTTCTCATGGATCGTGGCTGCTGCTGTGGTCCTGCATGACGTCCACTACATATATTATTACTGTCATTATTGCTACCATATCTCCATTACAGTTTATAGTTAGTTTATGATTTGCTGCTGCTGTGCGTGTGTGTGTCTCTCTATCTCTATCACAGGTTCCACTGCTACTGTAATCATTTTATCATTTATTGTAATTGTACAATATGTTTGTGTTGACTTGTTCTGTACACGTGACATCTATTGCACGTCTGTCCGTCCTGGGAGAGGGATCCCTCCTCTGTGGCTCTTCCTGAGGTTTCTTCCACCTTTTTTCCCTGTTAAAAGGGTTTTTTGTGGGCAAGTTTTTCCTCACTCGAACCGAGGGTCTAAGGACAGAGGGTGTCACTCCTGTACAGATTGTAAAGCCCTCAGAGGCAAATGTACTTTGTGACTTTGGGCTATACAAATAAAATTTGATTTGATTATTAAGTTCAGATCATAGTTAGGGAAAAATAATCAAATAAAAAGGAAACTAATGCTAACAGCTTTGGTTAAGGTTAGCTTGGTCACTCCTTTTCTCTTCTTAGCTTCCTTTGTCAATGTTCTTTGCCTTGCCATTATGTCCACAGCAGCTTCTGAAACTTGTTACATTGCCCACTTGCCCAATTCCGGTTCTGGCTAGACACTGGCTTCCCAGAGGTCCAAAACACTGTAGTACAAACACTAACCCCCGTTACGGCACAGCTGTGACGCTGTTTTGGTCTGTCCTCTACACAACTTCAAACCTCACCGGCAACGTTTCAGAAGCGTTTATCCCGCCAGACTTTGTTTACTTGCTCAGATTTGGTCATTTTCCTGGTGTATGTTCTTCTAAACATGCTTCTATATGTGTAAATATGCTATGTAGTTAATTTGTTTCACTTTTGTCTGTTTTTACGACCAGCAGTTTGCACGGGGTATTTTATTTTGAAAATCCACTGGATTCTCTATGCTGTTTCTGTGTCTGGCTTCCGCCAGCTCGAGGTGCTCTGTGTAAATTGTACTCAACGTGGAGCCAAGCGGAGGCCCAACTTCTGGGACACTTCTGAACCGGACTGTGGCGGAGTAGTGGGGTTTAAAAGGTGGTGCACAAGCAACGCTGCGCATCCGCGCCCGCGGAATCTGGGGGTAACACTCCCCCGGTGCTCTGAGCTCATAGTCCGGGCAACCTGGCTAACAAACTGAGCTAACATTCGGCAGCAGTTTACTTCACTGTCCATCAGGAAACTCTGTAAATCACAGAGAGTTGAGACAGAGCGGAGGACATCAGAGAGAAAACCAGAAAACATTTTCTCCATAAAATATGATCCAGTTTCACCAAAATCAGTCAAAGAGTTGATGGCGTGTGACTTAGTATCGTAAAGCGTTATGTATTTCTCATGGGTGATCGTACTCGGAGCATAAAGTTACAAAGATAGTGCTTATCAAGGACATAGACACCATTCATCTGATTACAAGTCAGTGTAGCATCAACATGATTTAAAATCTGTTTATGGTAGAAACATTACACGATGTTGCTTTAATGAATTCATACCAAATGCAAATTCAACATCGTTCATGATCTCATGAATTCGTCTTCTCTATCTTCATGAAGAGAATTCCGAGAAAAAAGTGTTGCAATGCAATTAGATTTACAATGTATTTTCTGGCAATAATCCTCTTCCCACACACATCCTTCACCTCCTCCTTCACACCTTATCTCAGAAAAGTCATTACTTTCTGCATTTTAGTAACTTTAACTCTTTCTCTGTTCTCTCTCTGTGTTATTTTTTATCTCAGAGTTGCTGTTGGTCTGAATGAGTGTACTATCTACCTGTTGCCATCTTCACAGCCAGGATAGACCTTTAGGTAACTGGTAATTTACCATCTAAAGGCAGTGAAAAGTGGAATAAGTCTTGTGTTTTCATTGATCTCTGCCTTCTCTGTCCTCAACATGAGACAGGTCTGGGACTCAGGAAGACTACAGAGACCTTTTGTGTGCTAATAATTCAGGACGTCCTAGAGAGAGACAGTTCACTTTCTTTTTTGCAGCATACCAAGTTAATGGAGCACTGCTTAAATTAGAGAGGTCATCTCCCCCATCAAAACCTCGACTCAAACCCAAATGAAAAGCAAATGTTTCCCAGGACAGATTTATGAGAGACCATCATTTAGGTTAATGCAAACTATGCAGCTCAGTAAAACATATGGTGACTGAGAGCAGGTAGGCAATGAAAAGAGGTTTGATGCAACGGCGTTCTAATCAAGCTGTCAAGTTGGAGAGCTGTCCGTGATGGTATGATTTTATTATGAGGATCTCATTGTCTTTTTGACAATGTGTGATTTTTGCTTCAGGGGTCACATTGATAAGCAAGACTGACTGTCTGGTTGACATGCAATACACACATATATCTTTGAAACAAATGATTCAGGATTCTGCACTCACATGTCCAGATAGATAGATAGATAGATAGATAGATAGATAGATAGATAGATAGATAGATAGATAGATAGATAGATAGATAGATAGATAGATAGATAGATAGATAGATAGATAGATAGATAGATAGATAGATCACCAAACTGATCTACCAAATTTCATGGTAATCTTTGTATTATTACATTAAACCTGTTGGTCGCCAGATGACACAGGTTCACTTAAGTAAGCAAGACTCATCCTCTGAGGACCATGAATGTTTGTACAAAATCTCCAGACTGTTCATCCAAAACTTGAGATCTTTCAGTCTGGACCAAAGTGGTGGACCGACCAATCAATCAACCAACCAACTGACATTGCTATCCCTAGAGCCATGACATGAGAGATTATGAGAAAAGGGTCCCAATTAATGCTCTTAGCCTATTTTAACTCTTACTTCGGTCTAGAGAAGATCAATCAATGCCATTGACTGCTTTACAGTGTCTGACATCTCATTACATCCCCAATGGAAGAGGTTGAACTGTATTGATTGAAAAAAGGATAATGACATTGCTTTTCAAAAATCAATGAGGCGAAGCAAAATGGAGCTGGATAATTATTAATTGCTTGTTTACGCTTTGAATTAAGAAACTGAGACCAATTTAAGCAATGAGTACAGATTCATACACACATTCATCAACAAACACGCAACTTTACAATATGGACGAACACACAGATGTACAAAATGTTGTACACCTAGACAACAACTACAAAAATCTTCAACATGATACTACACAAAGAAGTTAAGTAGTTTAATGGATCAGAGTTTCTTATCTCTGTCAGTGTTCAACCATCAACGGGGCAATGTTGCATACAATAATGGCTAATTGCCATTGCTTAATGCTCTCCTGCTGAGACCTTACTACAATATGCACAACTAAAAAGGCATCAGGCTTTCAGCTGACAAATGGTTGCCACAATCACACTTATAGCATTAACCAGCTTATGGTGTAAGCACACTAAGATGAGCCCAAACAACGGATGTCTATATCAAGATTAGTCAACTTATAAAACCACATAGGCAGATTAGGTGTCTAATTCCACTGACCCTCTGAAACAAATCTGGGTTTATTATCCAAGGAGCTCCAAACCTATGACTCAAGCCAAGTTCTAACAGCTGCTCCATGGACAGATTGCTAAAGACCCTCTACTACCAGATGATCCAGTCAAGCAATCCTTATCAGGCTACATACGCTTAAAGAAAACAATTTCATTAGCTATTCACCTAATGCACCACACTGACCAAAGCTGTCCATTTAAAAGAATATGCGAATAAAGACAATTCTAACATAAAACACGAAGGTTATGTACAAGATTATCGTAAAGAATACAACATAAACATTTGAACTATGATGATTTTAATCCATTACAAAGATCTACATGACGTCCACTTGCATGTTTCATTATATGTAAAAGGAGGCACATCAGACCTTTTTGTCTCTGCAACTTAAATATTATTGTCCACCTAGAAAGATGTTATTTTTCTAAATGCTATTAAGCAGAAATAAATAATAAAAACTAAAAATTTTAGTGTTATATACCTAACAGAAGAAAACCTAAACCTATTACAAGTAAACATATGTTAGTTAGCACCTGCGGCGGGTATGAACCTTGGAGGGAAGGAGATAATTAGATAATAATTAGGTATTATATGCATATATGTTTTAATTGTTGTTGTAATTCATGGGCAATTATTTTCTTCTTTTTTCTTTTTGGAGTTTTGGAGGAGGAATGGGTAAGACAATTAGTACATTATCACAATATTGCTAATTGATATTTTAATAAAGATAATGTTGAAAAGGGCCATGTAGTGGCATGAATAATGATGGAAAAAAACATTTCTGTGCAAAATATAAACATGAAACATTATTTCATGTTAGAAGTGAGCAAACTAAGTGAAAAGATTATTTATGATGTGAATCAACCAGTTTTCTACACCAATCATTACGCTCGAAATCATTCATGCTGCATTCAGTTTCAACAGCCTAAAGCTACCTAAATCAACAACTCACAATCCAACCAAGATTTTTCACATTTTTGGCAGAGCATGCACGTAAAACGTTCTGAAATCCAGAACAGCACTTCATCTTCTGTTTTTGTACTGGTACAGTGTAAAGGGTAACTCTGAATGATAGTATGTATGTGTACAAAGGTGTTTCAGACATTTACATGGTTTACATGGTAACGACTGTATATTAAAATAAATAAATATTCAGTTTCCTGTGGAAATGAGTAATTGTGAACAGATATTTATGAAACATCTCAAGTTCTAATAGACACCATCTAATTAGAAAACTTAAATCTGTCACCACAGGCTGAATTACTTCTTTTCTGTTCAGATGGAAGTGCAGAACAGAATTCATTTTGTTCTACAAATAAATCAGTCAGGTGAAAATAATCACCTTTAATATCCACTGGGGCATGAAGATTGCCTTTTATTAAAGGTCACTATATCGAGCTTGCAAGCCTCCAATTTCATCTGTGCTCCAACAAAGCACATTAAAACACATGGTGTCTGCGTGCCCTCCTATTATCTGAACGTGGACAATTATTAAATGTAGTAATGCCTCCTGCAGTAACTATATGCGATTATGACGGTGGGGCAGATATGAAGACTTGAGGCAGGTGTTAGAGGGATGAGAAGACATCTGTTTTGGCACAGATGACAAAGTGATAAATTATGGGGAGGGGGAGATTATGACAACAATGACAAATTGAGATTAACGGGTCAAAACAACAGTGGCCGATGATGCCGGTAAAGTTGTGAGCGTGTCATGCCCTTCGCCAAGAGTGTTGGGGCCCATTAACTGGCTGCAAGTGGAGTTTGGGTGTCTGGTAAGTGCACCCAGACAGACTCCAAAGCTTTACATGCAATATGGTGTCTGTCAAATTCACAGCTGAACAGCAGGAACTTGAAACCTATCATGCGATCGCATCATGCGAGCGCATGAAAAACAGTGAAGGGTGGACCAAAGTGTGTCCTAAACCCCCTCGCAGGCAGAGGGGGGCAGAGACATGCGTTCGGCCGGTGGGCTTAGTCCGATTCACACTGTGATCCAGATGGCCAAAATGCTGAGGCTATTTCACAGAGTCCATCATCTAAACATAATGTCAGATGGGAGTGTTCACTGAAATCTACAATTGGAACACAAGACAAAGCAGAACATGACAGAGGAGAAGATCTGGACTTAGTGGACAGCAATGTTTAACTGTTTTACACATTTATTGTCTGAGCAGTGTGCACAAAGAAGCAGATATAAGGACAGCCAGGCAAGAGGTATTTACTGGTATGTATGAGATGCTTGATGAGTGTCTCCTGATTATTTAGACAGGAAGCATGTCGTGCCACATCACTGCAGACCCAATGTGAAATACTTTCTTGTAACTAGTAACTAGATTTGAGGACTTCGACAGGCTATAAATTATATTTTATCCTGACTGACATCTGTTTTCTTGAATCGTTGATGCAAGTTTGAGATTTATTTTTTGTTAAGATGCAGGGTGAACAGTCTGACAGTATTCGGTCTATAATCAGTGAGGTTTAGGGTCAGCGTCATCAAATTACTGCAAATTCAACAGCATTGAAACTGTCTAAGAATGAATCAGTTCTTTAGATGTATATTTATGAAACAATGATGAACTTATTCTAAGCAATAAACTTCCACAAAAACTACAAACATATCTACCTTATACAGTATAATCTTGTATTTGCTAATTTTAGCAAATGTTAAATGGATCTTTGATTATTTGATTGAAAAATACATTTGTGTTACACTGGGAACATCCTTGAGGAAATGTGTGATGAGACTGGATTGGAGTCAGATTTGAAAGTACCACAGAATTTGGAAAGTTACAGTTAAATCTGAATTTACCAGTCAAACAGGGTTAATCTTTTTAATCTGACAGGTCACACTGATAATCTCAACAGTCTTTGACATTTAAAGAGTCATGACAGTTAACTGAACACAGAGGGGAAAAAAATCAATAATATATATATACACACACACACACATATATATTTGCTTTAAAAAATTCAAGCATTGGTCATTTTTATGTTTTTTAGTTAGAATGACTGATTTCCACAATGTAGAAATCTTTGTGAAATATTGTTCCTCCACAATATACTATGACTAAATTCATAAATGAACTCTTTAATTTGTAACATGTTTGTTATAGCTATATGCACAGACCCCTACCGAAAAATCTATGCATATAGTACATTACACTGTATTATGTATGTAAATGTTTATGTACTATATATTAAAATGTATAAACGAAAATTGATATATTTTAATCTCATTGTACAAACGTATAGTGGCAATAAAAGGCTATTCTATTCTATTGTATTCTATATATATATATATATATATTATTATACTATACATACTGAATGAAACATGGTCACGTGGCTTTAACAGATACAGTGTAGCACAGATGCATCTTCTGCCTGTAAACCAAATCTTAAAAAAAAAAAAGAAGAAGCAGTTTAAGGGTTTATAATAAGCACATGTAAACCAGCTAAAACATCCATAGAAACTGTGATATTTTGGAGTCTCTGTTCTGTAAATCGGCTTATGTGAGGGTGGGAGTGGTTATTGATTGACATAGGCCTCCTGGAACAGCATGTACTCACCTCAAAGAACTTACAAGTGACAAACAACAAAAGAAGCCGGTACAATCACTGTTAAACACACCCTGGTCAAACTAGGATATTCGTACAGTGTACTACTGTAAATGGATATTACCATTACAGTCTCTCAGTCTCACTTGCATTTTTGAAATGGCGGATAAATAAAGTAAGGAAGAACATTACAGTGATTTCCAGGAAATACAGCCACATGCAGATTAGTTAAGTGAGTTAACAAATTAAGTAAGAAAACCTTGAGATTGTTTTTTTCTGCCAAAGGCAAATCAGGATCTCAAATTTACATTCTAAATGCATTATATGTGCATATTTTCATATTTAGTTTACCTGATCTTGAGCCGGGTCTCGAGGGTACTGGATCTCTGCTGCAATTAAAGGTGCAGACAGGACGGGGCTTTGAGACAAACAGCCTTTGCACTGCAGAAATCTGGTAACAGAGCCCTCCTCAGGGTTCCAGATGGCATTATATGCTGCATGAATGAGAAGCAGTGGGAGAGCGTGCAACTTTACCGACTTTAGAGGAAAAAGAGTGTCATAAAAGGATCAAAGTGAGAGGTTGACATGTTTAAATGTTTTTAAAACAGGGACGGAAGAAGAACCAGCATGTTCCTCATTCCAACTCATTTTTAATCATTTAAAGCAATCATGGAAATAATTTAGTAATTTCTTCTAAAAATGTGCCAACATATTTAATTATTTCCACCTAGTTTTAAGACTGAATGCCCAGTTGTGGGATCACTGGCAGATCTTTTTGAGTAACTTGTTGATTTGCCACAATTACTTTTTAAACTTTGTTCTTGTCTAATCAGACGAGCCGTCAACCCACCAGTTGAACTCTCATCACAGTATAGTTGCAGAGCGGTCCTTAGGGCCTCCAGTGCTGTGAGACTCCGGACCACCAGCAGTGAGCCTGAGTTGTCTGAAACTGATGGCTGATGTGGTGCACACCGGCAGCAGCGGGTCGTTGCTGCAGGACCGAATGTGTCTTTTTCGGAAGAGATAGATGTTCAAATTCACAGGCAGCATGTTCCAACGCACCTGAAAAAATGAACGTCATGACAGTGAAAATGCGGTCACACGTTCACTCTGTGGAATGCTTTGACTTTGACATTATTTAGCTGTGGTAAATAAACTGAAACGTGACACAGATTTCACAGAAATTACCATGTGCTGAGGGTAGAAGTTCCATTTTACAAGCAGAACAGTAGAGTCCCAGAGAGCACGGCTTCTGACTTTTAACTTTCTGTAAGTAGAACAAAAAATAAACCACTCTCATGGCTCTGCCATGTCTCAAAACATTCTTTTTACATCTAAACCATTAGAAATGATGGTCAGGAAACATCTTTGAGATTCGTCACAGAGACACTGCCTACAAAGAGTAAAACTGTTTTGTCTTGATGGATCTGCGAGCGTTTCTTAATGTTTAAATGATCCGAACTTTTTCTGTTTCGGTGCCGTGCTTTGATCGTGTACTTGTGCTGCTTTTGGCATGTGTTGGCGTCAGACAGCTTTTTTTATTCTGTCAGTCGCTTTGATTTTCACACTGTGTTCACACAGGATGTGGTGATATGACTCATTACCATCCACTATGTTTTCTTTATGTGTGTCTGTGTGCAGCGCAGAGAGAAAACAGACTTAATACAAAAAGCATCACTGCAGGTGGACGGCAGCACTGATCTCTGTCAATATTTGTATAATGCATTTCTGTGTCCTGCTTGAAAGAAATTATTTGAATTTAAAATCATAATGTATACACAGTATATTAATATTACAATACAAGGTGAAAGATAAGCATAGTATAGATTAACACTGATGAGAAACAGTGCGACCGTCTGCTGTGACATGCTAAAAAAAACATAAAACAGGTTAACTTGGAACTTACCTTTAATTTTGGAGAGGTCTTCTTAAATCTTCTGTGTTTCGGCTTGCAAGATCTCTGCACTTTTAGAGCTTGGTTGAAAAAATTATAGTTAACTTTTAGTTGACGTAAATAAAATAGCTGCATTAAAAAAACATTTTGTCAAAATGTTTAAACATGTTGATGTGCTTTAAAAGTCCAGTGTGTGACATTTAGGAGGATCTTTTACCTGATAACATTTACATTTAGTCATTCAGCAGACAATCATGGTAAATTGTGACTAGGACACGTTAGTGCAGCAATAAGTACTGTGACAGTACTAGGGGGATAGATTTAGCATGTCCAGTTTTGGTAGTGCTAGCAGAGGAGGTACTCTCTGAAGAGCTGAAGGTCTTCAGGAGTTTTTTTGGGATGAGAGGGATGGCCCTGCTTTGGTCGGAACGGGTAGTGCATTCCACCAACGGGGAACAACAGACAAGAAATCTAGCCATTAGCGATTTAAATTTAATGCGGAGGCACGTGCAGAAACCGAGGCGTTGCCAGATAGAGCAGAGTGTCATCTGCATAGCAGTGGTAGGAAAAGCCATGTGAATGGATAATTGGACCCAGGGAGGTGTTGTAAATAGCAAATAGAAGGGGCCCAGCACCGAGCCTTGGGGCACCCCTGTGATGAGATGATGAGATATGGACGACTGTCCAAGCCAGGATATGCTAAACGAGCGCCCTGCGAGATAGGATCCAAGAATCATTGTGTTTTGGTAACATTAGAATCTGAGGCCGCCATGTTGCACAGCCATGTTTCTATAGTAGCCCCGAATGGACAAATGAAACACTGGGTCTAGATAGAGCCTTTCATGTTTTTTCGCAGCCACTCTAGATTCTCACTTGGTAGTGAGGCAGAGAGCATTCAGTTGGTTGCAGCCTGCAGCCTTACCACTTGATGCCACTATATTCTACACACTGGATCTTAATAACAACTTGTTTAATTGAATTTAAATGTATTAAGTGTTTAAATAATACATTATTATATGACGTGATATTCTGTAATTTAAAGCCAGAAAAAGTCTCCAACTTTCTATCAGGCAGCAGCTGTTATTTAAGTCTAATTCTATACAATTTCACTACACATTAATTAACAAATAGTAAAACGAGCTAAAACAAGAGCAGGAGTCAGTGTTCACAGCTGTGTTTTGGTAGACCTGTCATGTATGTGGATGTTGCACTCCAGCAGCTGAAGTAGTAGCTATTGAAATAATCATACTGAAATGAAATATTGCTCGGAGTATCCAGCTAGGAAATCACCTGTCAAACTCCACACCTCAACAGGAAGTTTTTCAGACTCCATAAAATGTTTGGAGCAGTTTTCCATTTTCACGAAGCAGATCTTAATGTCAAAAATCATTGTGGAACACTTTTACAACCTAAACTGTACATGCTGTATATGCTGCCTAAGTATGTGGAAGTCATTATATAATGTCACACGCTGTGAGGCTCCAAAACTCCAACAGAGTTACAGATTTAACTGTGCACTTGGGCAACAAATATAACAGATGGAGACCACTGCAGCTGTGATTGGCTGGTGATCATAAGACAGTTAAGGCGTTATTGTGGTGTATGACACATCACGCAGGAAGAGATATACAAACAGGTTTTCTCTCATTTTTGTTCGTATCCAGGATTTGGTCTTATTTTGTGTGCACCCATTGATTTCTGCAATGAACTATTAGTTATTTTTGCTCTTCTTTTGGGTGACAGTGGTCAAGAACACTCTCACCAAGGTAAGAAAAAAAAACATGTTATTTTCAGTCTACAAATTATTATTATGCTAAAACAATCTGCCACGCCCCTCCAATTTATGATCAAGTGGGATACATCATTCAGCACACCTGGGTCAGAGCAGATTTGGATGGTTAAGAATGTTTTGTGCATCTGGAGGTGACTGCACGAGGCCCATTGTTATACATGAGTGTAGTGAATGCTGATGACTGATCATTACGATGCTTGGCAATGCTACAAATTGTGGGGGGGTTTTATTCAGGCTGAAACCAAGAACTGGCAAGAGATTGTGGAAAAAGGCCAGATGAGCTCAAACACACACAAGCATTCATGCCTCAGTGTATTGTAAATGATTCTGTTCAAGCTTCATCCTGTTCAGACTGCACAACCTGTGATTTGAAGTTCTATATTTACCTTTCTGGCTGCTGTGCAGACTTCCTGGACAATCCACTGCTGGACTTGTAGGTCTACATTCTGCTGCATCAGCTTCTTGCAGAGACCTTATGTCTTCTTTTTGAGGAGTCACAACGTCAAACTCTATGTGTTCTCTCACACCCACAGAGGACTTTCCTGACTCAGTCACTCTGTTCTTTACACTTCGTTTCAAGACTTGTTCTGTCTGTTGGTAGGTAATCCTGATATTGTCCTGATTGTCTGGCAAAAGATGCACCTGATAAGAATTCTCTTGAACTCTGTCTTTTTTTGAGCTGTTCACTCTGACTGGTCTGGATCTGGACGGTCTGCTCTTCAAATCCAGGATCATTACCTTTAACTCATGATCTGCTCTGGCCTTGTCTGTCCTCCTGTGGCTGCTCCTGGTCTCAATCTTCTGAACACTTACTCTTCCTACACTCTTGACCTCACAGCCTTCACCTGTCAATGTCACATTGTTGGGGAAAAAGATTAATAGGTTTCCTAAGTTGGAATAAACTGTTCATTCTTGACAATTGTTTCCAAGGTCATGCAGGAACCTTGAACTTAAACCTCACACAAGATGGATGAGTAATTCTTTAAGACAACTGGTCAACTCCATGTAACTCCTGTGATGACTGAAAAACTCCAGAATAACCAGAAAAATCCATGGTACTTTTGTCAACGATGGTTTACAAGATCAAGAAAGAGCTTTGAAACTCCACTGCGCAGCTATTAGTAAAACTAAAACTACTTAGTTTAACTACCTACAACAATGAAAGGTAACAATTTTTTAAGATCGGGAGGTGAACAGTAGAATTAATCATTTCACCATGATTTGCACTTGTACACGAGCTGGTCCACTGTGCACCATGCACTGTCTCTCAATGACATGAATGAGTGGGCATTCTGTGAAATAAGATTTACAAGGGACAGTGGAACACTGAAACAAACTGAAAGTGTAAACCTTATTGAAATGAAGGAAGTGGCTGAGTCAGTGTTGTAGTGAATGAGGTCTTACCCAGTAAACATGATGTACCATCGATACACTTCGAACAGCAAACTCTGTTGAAATACTTCCACTATTTTTCCCCAACGTCATCTCCCAATGGAGGTCATGTTTTCATTGTTTGTTTGTGTCAGTAGGATAATGGGAAAACTACTGGCCTGACTTGGTGGAAGGGTGTAGCATGGACCAAGGAAGAACCCAGTATATTTTGGACCACCAAAGGGTGAATACATGAATAATTTTTTATTCTTGTTAACATAATGATAGGTCAGTTGTAACACTGGGGTTAATGGTAAAATTAAATGAATTCAACAAACGGTCAGTGCTCCTGACTCATTCTTCACTGTGGCTGGTCTACAGTTAGTAGTGGGTCCAACTTTCTCAAACAAAGTACTGAAAAAAAGTAGTGAAAGAGATGAAAGTTCAAACTTTTGATTAGTCACTTTGTGTCAACAGCATGCCGATCGTTCCCCATACCAGAATTTAATTTGGGCAAACAGCACAAATCTGTGGGATTTCAATTAATCTGGACGTGGTGCTTTTTCTGTTGCACGTCCGCTTTGTGATTTTGTCTGGTGTATTTTTTTAAATAAAAATGCTGTCTTAGTGTAGCTTTAATAATTTGAGGCTCGGGGGAAAGGATGAATTAGTCTAATGGGAAAAAACACAGTCATTCACAGCCATTACTGAGTCTTTCGGTAATGCGGGCTCCCTATTAAGTGCTTTTAACACACATTCGCTGGCCTCTCCGTGCTCTGTGTTTTGATGATGTTAACGAGTGGTCATGCATGATTACATATACAAGGGTCTTGGGGAGGCAGTTGATGAGCAAAGAAAGGCTTTAATGGAACACTTGTGTGCTCTGCTCGTCTGCACAAATCACACATTGGTGAAGTTTGAGCTGTAATGAGACAAATCACATCATTGTAATCATGTTTAATCTCATTTTTTTCTGTCTCCCTCCGACTCAGCTTGTTTGATGATTGTGCATTTAGCATTGGCTTGATTAAATGACCTCAGTTCCCCGAACAATCAAATATGGCCATTAAAGTGCTGATTACACATAGTACTGTATTGGACATACATAGGTCACAGTCAATGTTGTCCTCCACGAATGAAGAGGTTAAGACCTAAATGTCAGTGAATTAAGGACTACAAATATGGAAACTACACTGTAAATGACTGAGTAGTCTGTGTTGTTGATGTCTATTGTGTTACACTGAGAGGCTATATCTGAGTCTACCCTCACTGATATTAATAATGAACAAAATATTTGAAACATAATTAGACTTAATTCAAAGTGCAAAGCAAGAGCAGGAGAGAGAGAGCAGAGGTGAAAAGTGGATTTACTTTATTAGTATTGCACTGTTGTACAACTACTGTGCTGTACTTCAGATATTAAGTACTTTACTCAAGTATTTCCATTTTATGCTTCTTTTTTCTTATGATATTTGAAAGGAAATTATGTATTTTGTACTGTATTACATACTACCACTTTGAGTAGATTATGATATTTCTGCACTTTAACCACCACTGAAACTAGACCATTTAACAACGTCAGTGTGGCTGAAGAAAAAAAAAAGGATGAGAAAACATTAATGAAATGCTAACATTTAATTAAGGATTCATATGGATGCTTGTACTGAAAGACATGTACCCACACACAGATACCATTAAAGTTTACAGTACATAATTACATAATTGGACAATGAAAACGTGAAGGTCTTCTCTAGGTGAAATCAGGCATGTCTAAAGCATCTATTCCTTGCCTGTAATCTACAGACACATCATTAAAACAGAATCAATCATTACCCACTTCCACAGAAAACAAATGACTTTGAGCTTTCGTTTTTTTTAATGATTTGTTTAAATGTACATTCAATCAGCGCTGCAGTTTTGTTGGTTAGCTCTTTGTTTTTAACTGAGAACAGGCCTTAATGGTCTTAATAAGCTGTGCTGTCACACTGCATAAGAAGCTGATCTGAGATGGCTGAAGCCTCATCGTCTACTGTGTGCATGCTATGAGTGTGTGGGCTAGTTGTCTGAAGCAGCAGACGATATAGTGTTTATACATTTCTCCAGGATTAACTGTGAAACAGGATGAAATATAAAAATTATGCAACAACTGTATGAACTGAATATTTCACACCGCACTGCCCTCTTTTGGCCACCATAATGTGCGCTGAACATGTAATTTGCATATAAGACTTTCTGTTTTGGTCACAATATTTCTTTTTCCCAGGCTGTTAGTTACCTGTTGGAGTGGAGGGAACTTTCTGCCTGGACCTGGACAGCCTGTGAAGCCTCCTGTTTGTCTGCCTGCTCTGATCATCCACCTGCTCTCCCTCCTCACCTTGCTTCTGTCCTCTGATTTCTTGATTCTGTCCCTGTGACAGCTCTGTGCTCTCCTTACTGACTGAAACAGCACTCTGTCCATCAAAAGCAGAGGACTGTCCTTGCCCTTGGGCCTGCTCAGAGCCTAAAAGTTCTTCTGACAGCAGTGCAGGGCTCTCCATCCTGGGCGGCGACTCTGCGTCTGCCTCTTTCTGTGGGCTTCCTTCGTTGTCCTCGCCCTCAAAAAGTTCTGGAGTAAAGAAGACAGTCTGGTCCTCGTCCTCTTCGTCTTCATCTGGATTGTCTGCTGAGGGCGGTTCACTTTCACATCTGGGAGAGGCCGTCACTGTAGCTGGCTCTGGAGCCACATTGTGTGGTTCCACTTTAAATTCACTGGAGCTGTCTGGAGCCTCTTGTTCAAGACAAGCCGCCTCGGTCTTATGTTGTGGAGACGAGATCTGCTGTTTCTCCTTGTGCTCAGAATGATTAGATGTTTCCACTTGCTGCCTGGAGTCACTGGGCTTTTTTTCTTTAAAGATTGGCTTCTTGAAGCGGGTGCTGATGGGGCTGGAGGTGAAAATGTGGTACAGAGGCTGCGCTGTTCTTTTTTGATGTGAAAGGGGCTCCGCTGGGGGACTGTGCATCGTCTTCAAATATTCTGCAGCAGGAAAACAAATCATAGGGATATTTTTAATGTACTACTAGCATATAACTAAACTCTGACAACATGTCAAGAAAGACAAAGAAGTCTCACCATGAGAGTACCGTGCCTGCTAAGGCTGTTTTATAAGAACAAACATATAAATGTGTGCTTACGCTCAATATAACCCAAACAAAGGTCAAGGGGATTTAATTAAAAGCAACAGTCCAACATCTGCTCATCAGCTCGCTCCAGCGCCACTCAGGCACGCAAAAGACCTTACAGTAATGAGGCAAGCCACTCAACTGATCCCATGGCCCCCCGCCCCCACCATCCATCCCCGTCCATGAGGGGAGGGTGGGGGTGTGTGCTACTGCTACGCTACCACCACCGTCCAAACTGAATTCGACTGGGCTAACAGCTCAACCTTGTCATGACCTCCAAGACAATGAGCTCTCGCCAAGGCGATGTGCAAACACGTCGTCTCGACATATTTTTCTTGTGGTGATGTCATGCTCATACATCCCGGAGCGCAAGAATGACGTGCACCTTTTTAAAAACAGCACTGCTTTAAATGTCAGAATTTAGGAAGAAAGAAGGTCCCAGACAGTGTAACAGTGTAATTCTAATGGCTAAAATCTTGATGTACTTTAGAGTAACAGGGACATCTTGATCACATCACTATCATGAACTAAAGAGAATGAAAGCAGATACTAGAATTGACATTTCAAAGCAGTGCTTTTCTCTCCTCAGGAATGTTATTCAGAGTTATTCAGTGTCCAGGCAGAGCGAAACATTATTTCTTTTGTAGCTGAGGGTGTTTTTGTCGGTTCTGGTGTCACTTTTGGTTCCCTGGTTTCTCAGGCAACTTCATTTTCAAAATAAAAGGCATACCTGAGGCGAACTTTACCTCTAACGAGTACCCTAACCACAGCACAAAAAATTCATTCATTCCCATTCACTCATGAACATGTGAATATAACAAGGCTGGTGATTTTCTATGTTTTTCTGAATGTTAAAGCTCATAGCAGCCTGCAACGTTTTGTCTTCTCTGTGAATATCTTCTTCGTCTCTGCCACAGAGCTCCAATGTTGTCCAAAAAAAAAGATTAAAAACACATCAATGAGCCACACTGTTGCACTGGGTGATATACACCTTCATTCAATGAAAACACACACTACTTTATTTTGACTCAATCACTCACACACGCACACGCACACACACACACACACACACACACGCACAGACACACACACGCACAGCCCAAATGTGGATTAATCCACTGCAAAAAATATATGCCTTTGTAAAAATGACACTGTACATGAGAGACCAGATCTTTGATGATTGTCCTGATTATTTCATCATAAAAAGGTAAAAATAAAATCAATATTACAAATATTATATTGGCCTTGGACAAGACTTGAGCGATATATATTAACCTAGCAGCACAAAAAAACTACTTTTTCAGCACTTAAGTTCAGCTCACCTGCTTTGTCATCTTGCTCAGCTTTCAACTGTGTACGAGAAAGGAAACTGATTGGAGGGCTTGTGTCCTGCTGAGGTTCAGGAGGTTTGACCCATGAGCAGGGTGTCTGAGGCTCTGAGGCCTTGGGTAGACCCCGTCCCTCTACAGTAAGTGGCAAGTGACCATTTGGAGAGGAGACAGTAGAGCTGGGGGTCTGACTGTCTGCAGGGACGACCTCCGCCTCCACCTTCTGTTGCCCCTGAGAGAATGCCACCAGAGACTGCATGGCATTGCTGAAGGTGTCGTGATGCTGGACGAGCTGGCGGACCCATTTAGACAGACCTAAGATTGCGCGCGCGCACACACACACACACACACACACAAACACACACACACACACACACACACACAAACAAACAAACAAACAAACAAACAGACACACATATATGAGACAAACACTACCACAAGTTTTACAGTGGATAACTGTTGCCATCTAGTGTTCAAAGTGAGAGGCTGTGCAGTCAGCCAGTGTTCACAGACTGGAAGCGTTGAGTACCTGTGATGTATTTATTGGGATTACTCCTGTAACGCTCGTCCACCAGAATTAGGGCCCCCCAGTCATTCCTGTGGCGGATGCACCTCCCCAGGGCCTGGTTTAGAGCTCTGTAGGCTTGAATCTCATACCAACGGTGGCCTGGGAGAAGACCTCTGGACTTGCTGTGCTGATCATTGTATTTCATCTTCAGTTCCACCTGAAACCACAGGTTAAAAGATCATTCAGTGACTCTGGGACAGTGTCTGGATGCAGATCCATCAAATTGAAAATCAAATTGCACAACTGTTTTCTAGTACACCATGTTTTAAAGACCAAATGTTTCAGTTATGTTGCACTCATCAGGGTAATGTCTCAGGTTGTTTCTTGTTCCTCTAGTTCAGGGCTGCCCAAACCTTTTTCTGTTGGGAGGTCAAAACTGAATCTGAATTGTGAACCAAGGGCTCAAAAGCAGAAATCTGTTGTGTTGTATTAGATGGTAACACGATCACAAGTTCCCTTAATGATCACTTCACCGGTGTCACTCTGCTCAGCATGCTCAAATTATGAAAAATAATTAATAATTAGGGATGCTACATATTTGAAGAGCATAAAAAATGTATATTATAAATTTCAACTTTTTTATTCCCTAGAAACATCTGGCCAAATCAAACCTTACTGCAAGCCACCCTTGGGAAGCAGACTCCATGGTGGACAGCACTCCATCGAAGTCGAAATATACCTCACTGTGTGTGTGTGTGTCTTATTGATAAAAATACAATTAGAATACCAATTGATACCAATTAGGTAAATGTTGATGTTGTTTGAGGGGTCTTTACTTTTTTGTAATAAGACATTTCACGTCTCTTTTGTACACTTTTAAAAAAATAAAGGCAAAATGTCCAAGAATATTTTTGAATAAGTTAGTTACTGGCTGCCATATGACTAGTTAACATACTGAACTAAAACCCTGTCTATCCATGTCTAATCCATGTCTAATGATGGACAATTAACTGGATTCATTTTGGATATGAAGGGAAAAAACAAGTAGGTGATGGATCTAGGGTAAACTAAACCCCAAATAAATATGACTGAGGACCCGAAGGGTCTGTTATACCTGTCATTGTAGAGAGATGTGTTCTGAGAGGGGCTAAAGAGAGGCCATAAGAGAGTAGAATCGAGGGGGCAGACAAGGTGATTTAGGTGACATGAAGCATCCCTGCACAAAAATGCCAGGAAAGCACCCATCCATTTGCATCTGTCGCTGCTGATTTTAGCGCTAACCTTTCAGAATTGACAAGTGAAAAGTTCAGCTGGCGTCTGACGGGATGCCATGCAGGGCAGGCTGCTGAACGGGCTTTAACTGCTTTTGACAGGTACCGTGTGTTCGCCCTGAGCCACCAAACACAGGGGCCGGGCAGGTACAGCCTGTTCCCTCACACGCATCACGCAATGCCACAGTGGCCTGCCTGGGCTTGTGTACATAAACAAACAAGCAGAGTCACGGAAACCCTAAATGTCGCCCCAAAGTTGGACTATGACTAACAACATCTATAACATCTCACCTGAGGAGCATACAAACAACTGAGCAACACCTGCCACCACGGACAACCTTAACTCTGACAGTGAAATGCGTTTATAGGCTGAAAGAAGAAGGCCTAGGCTTGATAAAGTTTTATCTGCATAAGTACAATAGTAGTGCAGGCTGTCAGTCGGAAGCATCTCATGTATCTATGTCACAGGAAGTCTTGTTAATGCTGCTAGCTTCATGGTGAGATGTTTGCCAATGTATGAGACACCAGAGCAGTTAAAGAATCTACTTCTAAACCCACAGCTTGAACAGAAAGGCCAGTAGCCTCAAGCCAGCGGTGTCATCTAAATCCAATCACAGTCCATTTCAGCATTCGAGCCATCACATCCCTGGTCTGTACCATGTCGCCATGAGATCCAACATGACAGGTTGCATATGTGAAAAAGCCAATTCTGGCTGCTAGCAAATCTTGCAAATGTGCAAGAAACCACAAGCTAGAAGGGATTAGTTAAAATGTCAAGAGATCACTCGCTTGCTTTGGCCTTGTCCTCTACAGCTACCTGTTCATCCCTAAAAACATATATTTCACCACTAGGCATGATTCGCAGTTGAGCGCATCGGTTTGAGCTACATTTTACGCAGGGTGTGTGTGTGTGCGCGTCAGTGTCAGTGTGCACGCCCCTGGCAGTCCGGGACATCTTGTGCCTGTCACTGAGATTGCTGAGCGCCTCATCTGCCACATAAGGCAGAGCTGACAGCTGAGTGGCTCGCCTTGAAGACGGTGTCCACGCATGTGTGTGTGTGTGTGGGCGCACACCCACTCACATGGGCATCAGACTATCACACTGGTTTCCAACATGCTCATGGATCAGCTCACACCAAGGCTACACACAGAATCCTACTTATTCTTTGACCGATGTTCCAAATTAAGTTTACTTTTTAGTGGAACATCAGAGAACAAGTCCACTAAAAAACGTAAAGTCCATGTAAAAGTAAGAATAAACTGTGTGTTTCTGAGTTATTAACCACCCAGCCAAATTTGAATGATTAAAAATGTCGACAAGTTTATGAAATTAGGTGTCAAAATCAGGTAAAAATTCATTCTCAGCTCCAGCACTGTGGGGGCGTGTCCTCTGAATGTGCTGAAGCCACGCCCATTCGTGGAAGCGGTCAAGCAGCCATTTTTAAGCGAGTTCAGAAAATGACATGACTAACTTTGAAACACTGAGCGAGATGAATTCATCTGTATCTCTCTGCTAGGGGTGGAGGGGTGTGCTCAGGGTGGCCTCAGCGTGTCATCGAGCCACCCTTTAAGGGCCGCCCACAAAATCCTGGACTGAAAACTGGTGAAAAACTGTTTGAACCTCTAACTGCACATTTCAGTGATATATCTTTCAAAGTCTTTTCACACGTTTTCAGTAACTATTTTCCAACACATTTAATGTATTTGGAAAGAAATTCAGAATTGCCTTTACACTGACTTTAATGTGGAACGTCAATGAACAGGAAAGTCAAGCTGGTACCTACAGTATATGTGAAAGTTAAGGCTTATTGTTACTGAGCAGAGTGGTAATGAAGATCTAAAGTCAGGTGTCAATCTTGAATCTCTTTTTTCTTCCAGTTTCAGTTTCAGTTTCGTGGATGAGTTAAGCCATTTGGTTTTGGACAGAAATGTTCTCAGTCTAATTGCAGGACTGCTGTCCTGTGGGCGTTTCGGCTCTGACTTAGCTTGTTAATGATGATATTTTGACTCAGACTTGATTCTGACTTGTCGAGGCCTCGGCCATGATCTTAAAAGTGCTCAGACTTATTATAAACTTGATTGATAGAGGTCTTGGCTCTAGCCCTGGTAACAAACATCAACGTGGTTTTGTATTGAGAGCTGGCACTGAATGTCTGATTAGATTCACAGTCTTAGTATTTGATCAGTTCCTGCTTTATTCTTTGGCTTCTTTTCTAAATGAAAAAACACATTGTAAAGGATGCACAGTATTGTAAGTATTGTTTTGGTAAGGGTATTAAACTTTGGACTGTGGGGTAGGGGTAAATACAGGGTAAAGGCCAAATAAGGGGTTGAACACGCGTCAACAAAAAAGAATGTTGAAGACATCTTTCTAAGCTGTCCTGTGGTGCTGACAAGGACAGTACAAGTGGTGATCATTTATTATATAGCCTTCCTTCAGTGGCTGATGATAAAGCCATATGCACGGTGTCCTGAGTGTGCCTGGAGCATCCATCACAGTCTCTTCTTGATGACTTCCATAAACTCTTCAACATTCCTCCAAAATCCCCTTTATCCACCCGTTTTACATGCTCGCAGGCCTTAGAATTAAAATGCTCTCGTGGTAGTCTTTAATAAAAGGGCAGCAAGAGGTTGGTTCTGCCCTTCATTAAACTAAGAGAGATGCCTTATCAGTTGTAAGTGTCTTTTTATTGCTTGTTAAAGCCACTTATTGTTCGACTCACTCACGCAGGACGTGACTGCTCGCTGTAAAACATGCCATTGGAGGAAAAAAAAAAAGTCAACGTAAATATAATACCACGTTTGGCAGGGCTTTCTCTGCAGAAGACTTTTCAAGTTCAACCTTTGATCTTTGTCACAATAACACAACAGGCCAGTAAAATGCCATGCTATGTGCTTAGGCTGTAGTGTCTGAGAGTTATGCCTGTCTGGGAATGCAGGCCATGCAGGCAACTAAAGTGCTGGAGTGGTTTAAATGGAGAGAAGCTGGGCTCACACCTCTTATCCTAGCAATGGGGTGCTGCCGTGTGAGTGTGGCATAGAATGAATGAATTAATATGTCTGGGTCCATGTGTGCTCTTAAGAGAATGTGCACATGTTAGCACTAGTGCATGGAAGTGACAATGTAACAACATGTCACGCATGTGTGCATTGACATGTGGTGCAAATATGATAAGGTGTTAATACAGAGCATTTGTCCAGGTGAAACTATGTTTAAAGACAAATAAACTCCAACACATTAACACTGTTAAAATAAGAGGCAAGACAGCCACTGATGTTTCCCACAGCATCATGTAGCAGAGGCTTACTGCTCCAGCAGAAATTAATATACCATGAAATGATTACACTAAATCCAACATTAAACTACAGAGAAAGGGAGCAGAGGTGCTCTATCATACTAGCCATGCATTTAATGTGTGATGCTGTCATGTAGTTACAGAATTGATCATCAGAGTGTATGCGTGAGGACATAAGGAGCTCAGCAAGTAACAAGGATAGATCAATCATACTGTACGTTCAGTCAAAGCACTCTCACAGATGATTTGTTCTTGATTAACATCACTTATCCTAAATCCCAAAAACTTCCAAACAACAGATGATCGTCCGCTTTGAGGAAGCAGCTCTCTGCCTTCTGCTCCAGGCACTTGATTTCAGTTTTGCCTGTCTGCTTTCTGTTGTATAAGACTCTCATTTTAAATGTTAATATCACAATCGATCATGTTCATTGAATTGTGGGAAGCCAAAATAGTGATCATGATTAATATCTGATGAATTGTGCAGCCCTACACTGAATCCTGAATTCCTCTTCCAGTGGAGTATCACATGAAATAGTATTGGCTGTCCAGTCGTGGATACGCCATTCCATGTGCCTGTGTGCGTGTCTGTGTGTGTGTGTGTGTGTGTGTCTATTATCTCTCTGACAGAGTGCTGCGTATGTGCTACTTTAGTATGCTACCAGGGCTAGCTGCATGGCTTTGACAGTCATTAGTGTCAGTGTCCCCATCATCTCAGCAGTGTAAAGGGGGTTAGCTCAAAGACCTTTACAGCCCCCCAGGGCTTCTCTGGGGGCCACACTGCCTCTGCCAGTGGAAGAAAAAAAAGACAACTAGACAGAAGAAAAGGAAAAAGAAGCAAAGCTGAGGATGAGCTGCATGAAAAATGTAAAATAAAAAATGAAGACTGAGATGTTACAAGCACGGTCTCTCGGGTCCAAATGGAGTAGTCGACGTGGGGAGTGATATTTTTACAGGCTGTAGCTTGATAGGAGCCAACATCATTAGTCAGTATCTGTTTTTAAGATGCAAAGAGCCATCCAGGAAGAAATATGAGCAATACTGCAGAAGTTAAATTCATGCCTTTTGCTCTGGGTCACCCCTTTCATACAGATGACACAGTCTGTGTCTGACTGATTTATATAACACTGACCTATTCATCTGATTCAGCAGTTCCACACACACAAACAACTCCGCCCTGAAGCACAGAATTACAAAGAACCACAAAGATTAGCAATAGTTTCAGTTTCAGCTCTCTCTGTCATGACTGTGAGGAAGGTCTTGGTGTGACTTTAAAAGGCAAGTCAAAGTGTCAGCAGTCACCACTGTCAGCCTTGCCTACCTGATCTTACAACAGCCACAATTATGACTAAATGTGGCAGGAGATGGCGAGCTCTCTGAGGAGCAGAGCACACGTGGCAAATAAACAAAGGGCGTGGATGTGGAGCGCAGAAGAAGTCATTACAAATGCATCGTCTCTTCACGCTTGGTCAGCTCCAGCTTGGCCCTAACTAGCTGTGGCTTTTCAGTCCTCCTCCTGGTGTTCTGCTCCAACCACTCATCTCCTGTTTCATCCTCGATGAGGCACATTATTTTTCAAGCCTGATGCAGCAGGTTTACACCAAAGCATCGCTTTCATGACATAGTATATTGACTTTTAATAAAGGAACGGGATTAACATGATTACGTTTATATTTACTGCCTTCTTTTGTGTTTATTCTGGTATTGTGTCATGTTAATAAAGCAAAAGCATTAAATGTATTACAGACTATGAGTTGCGGCATCACTTGAACCAACATTCTGCTCAAGCAAAGGAATCCTTATCATCTGTAATGTTGGTACTAAAATGATGTGATATCTGTGTGCCAGTGCTAATATGCTAAGAATGATAAAACAATGTGCTAGTCCTTCATACTTCTCCACCTTGCCTGTGGCACTCAAACCCACTTTAAACCCACTCAAACCCTCTGGTACCCACTAATGATTGAGATCTCTACAAAGAGTATCAGATACATAGTTTCATTTTTGAAAAGACTCTCAGCTGGCCACTGTAGTTGTCAAACAATCATTTCTTAAACAAGAGGAAATTGATCAGGAACTGTTTTCAGCCGCAGAGGAAGATATCAGACTTTAGATACACAGATAATATTGATAAAACATGTTAAACCTGAAGTTGTCAATGTTTGAGAAGATAGACTATACCGACGACAACTCACGTATGTCCGTGGAATAATTTGATGTTGCCTATTTTTTGACACTTCTATAGTCTTAGTCTTAAAATCAATATAAGAGATTAGAGATTAGATTTGAAAATATAAACTATAATAATACAATAAATATCAAAATATATATATTTTTTTAATCATGATAATATAAATGAGTGAATGTATGTATCACTAATGTTAGAAGGATACATTCATTGTTGGCTTTGGTCTTTTTATGGAATGTGTTGATAATAAAAATAAATAAATATTAAGCATCCCTAGGCTTATCTTTTAAATAAGTTGATATCTGATTAAAGAGACTTTATGCAATGACATATTTAGGTCAATACTCAGTGGTATAAAATATAGACTTTTACTAATTACTCTCTGAGTCTAGTACTGTATTTATTGCTTGGCTGTAAAACCTTCTCAGCACATTTTATTTCCTCATTAGAGTAATTTCTTTCATTTAAAGGTCTGATATTTCTTTATGATGTGATTACTTAACCCCCTGTTGTCACCCAGGTGGATTTTTATTAGTAAAAAGGGTTTCAGTGTCCTGTAGTCGTGTAAATTCCTCTAACTGTTACTTAACAGACAAAATAATTTGGCAAAATGCTAGACATTTTTCATCTTGTGACTGTCAGGCACTAAATACCAGCGACTGGCAGCTTAACCTACAAAAACAACAATACAATACTGGCCTCTACAGTATATGTACCTGAACAGCTAATCCAAAAGACAGAATCTAACAAATAAATATAATAAAAAAAGAATTAAAAGAAGAATAAAGGGAAGAAGAAGACGACGGATGCCCTGGGAGCTGACAGTGGTGAAGCTGACAGCTTTGGCTGAGGTGAAAGGGTCTGGGAAGCTTCAATCATCCACACGTCTTGCCACACTGACAGAACGGGTTAGTGAAAGCTTCGTCGTGCTCTGACAGGAGGATGTGGAGGAGTAAAGGGGAGGAGAGGTGGGAGGTGGGGAGAGAGTCAAACTTAAAGGTCAACTTTATCTGCTAAGGATGGGGCAGACACAGCAACATCGCTTTGGGATTTTTTTTCACGGATCACCAAAAAGAGATGCTCTTATATGGTGTGTGTTTATGTGTGTGTGCGCGTGTATGTCTGTTAGACATATCTTTCTGTTCAGGATCCAAAATGTTTGATCATGGACAAAAAATTAACAAGTGGTGATTTTTACAGGCAGCTGCTTCAATCTGTGAACGTGGATTTACTTTTAATGATCATTAAAGAAGGTTCCATGTCCAATAAACGGAGTTGTGGCATCTGGTTATTTCTATTGGTTGAGATACCAAACATAAATGGTCTATACACACTGGTCTACAGCAGCTGATCCACTGTGTGACATTTGGTCACGTCCTGCACAGCTTTGCGAGAGCTGCTGAATACCATATAGATATTTGGTGCTCCCTCGTTTGAATTCCTATTTCAGACTTTAACACAATTCTAGCTTGCATATGCTCATGTTTTTATAGCTTTGGGGGTATGATGGTTAGAGGTTCTGATTAAAAAGAGCACAAAAGTTCTCCAGATAGTTCCACCATGAAAGACACGAGTTCTGGACTTGACAACATCAAAAGAGATTTGCAACTCAACTTGGACTTTGGACTGGCTGTTCACTTGAAAATACTTAATACTTCTTACCTTTGATACCCCAAACCCAAATTTTACTGCAATGTCAGCACTTCAGTTCAGTTGCACTTGTTTTAACAAATTTATTTTAAAGAACAGATTTTTTGTAAATTCATATTTTAGAATTTCTTGGCAATTAATTTGATGAAGAACACATTAAGACTTAGGACTTGCATTGTAGATCATGTTTTATGGACCAGCTGAGGGGGAAAGGTGGAACTAATCGCAGATGATAAAGTTAATGTAACTTTGAGGAGAGTCTGAAGAAAGTCACCACTCCCAGCCATAACCTCCCACAAAACCACAAACTTACCTTTTTATATGTTAAACAAACAAAATGAAGCACTTGTTCATTAAATAATTTATCTGTGAGCTTTACAGGTGCTGGTATGCGGTTTGTTTTTTTACCTTTAGATCGAACAAGGCGTTCCACCCGCTCACAGTCTTTGTCATGCAAAGATAAGCATCTCCTGGTATCATATTAAAATTACACCAAATAAATCAATCTTACTTAGTAATTACGATTATTAATTATTATTATATGAATTATGATGATTAAAACTCTCAAGACCTAGAGATTTAATTTATTCCTGAAAGCAGGGGATGACTGGCTACTGTGGTTCAGTAAGTAACACTAAAGTGTTGTGTGACACAGAGGTGGTAACTTTTTTGCCAAATCATACTGCCTCCAGCTATGAGGGTTTGTGCAGTCTGTTGTGATGCTGCTTACCTGGAGGTCTTTGATGTTTGGGAAGGGAATTCCAATGGTGACCACCGCCCTGGCATTGTCATCTGTAAAGTCTAGTCCTTCACTCACTTTACCCCTACAGACAGCGATCAGCAGTGCACCATCTATAACAGAGAGAATCACATATATACATGAACATGTAATATGTAGAACTCTTAATGTATTTTAGCAATAATCTACAGACATCATGTCACCAATGAAGCGGCTTCAGAGTGTGACTCACCTCTTTCCTCACAGTATTTGATGGCATCATAGTACACCTGAAGCAATTCGTCAAAATCCCCTTTGCCACCACCGCGAGGCTCTGTGATCACAGTTTTACGTTGCTCCAGCTTCTCCCAGAGACCAGTGTTGGTCCATCGGTCTCGCAGCTTGTCCAGCATCTGACAGATCACAGTAGGATGTTATAAATATATACATATTGTCTAAATTCTTTTAAAAAGAAGAAATTGATCACAGCGTGGCTAACAAAGAGCAGTAAATGCAGGATTGTCCTCTAATACAGAACACACTCTGCCTACATCTTTGAAGACGAAAGGTAAGTTTTTTGACACTTGATCGCTGCATATCTTTATCTGCTTAACAGAATAAACATGTTTTTATCAGTCATTCTAGCAGCATGGTTCTATGGATGGCAGTGTTAGTCTGTCAGTCAGTCCACCGCTGGTCTAGACTGAAATATCCCAAGAACTATTGGATGGATTTTCATGAAATGTTGTACACACATTCATGGTCCCTCTGCCCCCAACCTTCACGTCTTTACAGAACTTTGGTGATCTCTTAACTGTTCATCGTTTGACCATCATCTGGTCAAAACTTCAGTTTTTTTAGCACAGTCTTATAGAGCTGCTAGAGTTTTACACCACACCTACACAGGAGGCATAGCATGAGTAGCACGCTAGCAGAGCAGCAGCAGCAGCAGTTTCAATGTTCTGTCTGTCTATATAGGCTGCATTCAGGCACAGTATTGTAGGACCTTGTTCGTTCAGTAATGTTAATGTCTGCCAACGATTTAATATCTAAATGTAAAAGCAAAAACCTAGGCTTCAAAGCAGATCATGATGTGATTTTGGTGATTATTCGTGTATCAGTATACTGAACGGATAATAGGTGTGATGGATCAAAGATTGGGGGTATTGTGAAGCAACTGGGGTTAAATGAAGACAAATACAACCTAAAAACAAGCTTAAAGAGAGAAAACAGCTCTTTCAGGGAAACACCGTGTGGCAGTGGGCCAAATGTAGCTGCGTGCCAAGAGTAAGCAGCAGATCTACATCTTCAGACATTGTAAAACTGTACACCACTGTAAGGCATGGCATTGTAACACATCATGACACTTTCGACTTCTGAAACGTGAAGCTTACGACAAAGAACAGGAAGCATTTAGCTACCCATGTTTGCTCCAATGTCTTCAAACATCTTGGATTTCTTTCCTTTACTTGCATTTGGCAGAAAGTTGGTGTGTTTAAACACCCTCTGTAATAAAATCACTGTTCCTGTACTATTGTCGGTGCAAAAAGTCAGCAGCTCTCAGGGGAGACACATTGATCTAAAAGCCCTCATTCTGGCATGGCCCCACTCATGTCTGTACTGTGCAGATTATATCCTTGGATAAGCACAGCTTCACAATCAAAGAGCAGCTTCACTGGATTGGAAATGTGTTAGAAGGGTCAAGTAGAAGTTCTTCTAGTAGTCAGCAGAAAACTTCTCAACAGGGTGATAGTGTCAACCTGTAAAGCCTGAGCCAGATGCAGATGGGGCCACCAGATGAGACGAAGGCATCTTGTCCACAAAGGTAAACCCGTTCTGTTCACCTGCATGCCAACAGCCGACTCAAGTGTTCCTCCAAACATCGCAAAAAGCTTAACAGAAATTTCCTTTACAGGTTTTGTGCAGCACAGAGGAAAACAACAAAGGCAGACAGGGAAATGAAACAGCATGAGAGCGCAGATAGTTTCTTGCATGCCAGCGTGATTGCATCGTAGTGGTGAAATGAAGCATGGGGAAGATTTCGTCAAGTTGGAGCCTCCTAAAGCAAGTGAGGCCAGGACATTTGCATCAATAAAACATGGCACATTCACTAAATACGCACTGTTACATCGACAAGGACCCCCCCCCAACTCAGCAAACTGTTTGTCCGATTGCTTTCCAGTGCAATCTTGAGCGGGAGATGAATAATTGATGTTATGTACTTTAGTCAGATCTACCACTAAACAAAACAGCCATTATCTGCCAGGCTGCACTTGGAAAGGAGCTGATTCCACAAGGCAACGAGTATGCAGGGAAAAGGTCACACAATCAGTAAAGACAGAAACAAGGACTGCGTCTTGCAGAACTTTATCTGACCATACTACAAGTATTTACTTGGGTACCTTTTTTATTATATTACTATATTACTTACTTACTTATTATACATTACTAAGTAAGGTATAAATGCTGTCAATGCGGAAAATCTCTCAACAATATGGGCTTATTGAAGAACAAAGGATATTTGCAAATATTATTTTGATGCCAGAGATGTTACTATCATTTTCCAGTAATGTATGATGACTAATACCTCATTCTTAAGAGGGACACTCTTTAGGGGGGCAGTAATCTGTACAATGTAAACCTGAAAACCACTCTGGACGTCAGTCTCATCAACTATCTGCCTGGGAAGCAGGCAAAACACCTCGAGATGAAAAAGTTGGAAGGACTTGCAGACAGCGAGACCCATTCCCAGTTCACCCTTGCTACATGTTCACATGGTCCAAGTCACCATCATCTGGTAATCAAATGACAGGTATGCCCCTCTCTGCAACCAAGACACATGGCTTCAGATCTGATGATATTACTGTTTGGCTTCGGCTTAATAGCCACTTCAGTGCAATTTCTTGTGTGCTCGCCGCTGGGTTCAGCATACTGCCCGGCCAAAGTTCAACCCGCTTGGACTTTGGGCACCAGGTGTGCTGTGCTGTTCACCGCACTTGGCTTGACACAGCAAAAAACCACTGAGGCGTGGTGCGAGCCGTTGAAAATGGTGAGTTTCAGAGCGCAGTGCTGCCATTGCCATGCTGTGTCTGTACGGGCCATAAGACAGTGAAACAAGACAAACATGAGTTTGCTGATGCTATCGTGTTGACCTTTACTTCTCTAAAATGTAACTTGCATCCTCTATACTAGTTGTTTACTATCATTGTTAATGATTAATAAAAATTCAACAAATCAACACTCCGTTTATGGTTACGTGGGTATGGTACATGGCTGTTCTCAAGTGTTAGATCGGGTAATCTAGTAATCAGAGGGTTGCTGGTTCGAATGCGGCTTCCCAGTCCTGTTGAAGTGTCCTTGGGCTAGTTACTGAACCCTAGATTGCTCACAATGGCGGTGCAGTCTGTGGGTGAGAATTATCATGAGCACTTTGGTGGTCAACAGACCAGAAAAAGTGCACTCACCATTCTCCATTCATATAATGCCGTTTCAAACTAGGTATGACCCATTCATCCATTCATATTAGACTGTGTTCAACCAAGGGTGGGAGGAATGCTGCAGACGAAGGTCAGCTGACACACTTTGACACATTCAGCACAACTGATACTACACTGGAGAGCAGTGTAGTATCTTGGTTTACCACACAGCATGGCCAGAATATACATAAATCTTTAAAAAAAAAAAAAGAAAGAAAGAATATTTTGAGTGATTGTGGAGGATATACCTAATAAACAGGCAAAACAAATAAAGAAATAAAGATCCCTTTTGTGGCCATGTAAGTATTCGGTACACTAACAACATAGAGGGGGAAGACGAGGAAGGAACCTAAATTAAATACAATGAACATAATACATTTTTATATCTGCATTAGTATTGATAGTAATGTTTGCAGGGTTGCTGATTTCCATTACATTACATTCCATTACAGGTGTTACTTTTATTGCCACAGTCAGCCTTAATGTAGACCATGTAGATCAGAAGACTGATCTGATAAATCAAGCTGCAGGGATGTAGGTGTGAAGCAGAGTGTTTTACTGTGCAGTCATACAGATCTTCAGCACCTTCAGCAAAGGCTTTCAGCCATACGAGTGTTAGACACTCGACACAGAAATTACAGACACAAAAATTACAGACATGAGCACCTTCTTGAATAATTTAAGGACGACATCTGACAGAGACCTGGTGTTTAGTTGGCTGGGCTTCAAAATGTCAATCTGTATGCTCAACTACACACCTCTTTGTATAATTTTAACACAAATCATCAAAAAAATATGGAAGTAGCAGGTGGAGATTATCCAAGGCCTGTCAATTTAACACTCTGGGATCCACCATAAAAACGTAGTATGGTAACATCTGTATATGCCAGATAAGAACTATGAATGTCGAAATGTAGAATTTTTTGAAAATATATAATTTGCAGAGGAAGTATTATCAGAAAGTACCAGTTACGTACATGTATACAGGGTCTGGGGCCATTATATCTCATAGGCAAATTGCACGTAAGCAGAATTACTCAGATTAATGAACATTACGCTGTCGCTCTCTTAGCTGTATTGAATTTCAGAGCTTCTCTGACAGAAAAAAAAAAATCAATTAAAAGTGAATTTATTTGTTGCCAACCACTTTTAGACTTTAATGAGACATCTTAAAAAAAGGGGCACGGTTAAGATGCTCAGGCAACATAACGGGAATGAGCAGTATTTAGCACATAAGAGGACACAACAAAGTGTAAATAATTTATTGCCCTTTCTAGGCATGGTAGGTGCAATGCTCAGCCTCTGCCAGTGACACGGTAAAGTGGGCCAGGTCTTTCTGCCAATTGGGACAGGGTGGTGAAACAACTAGATAGAAGCAGTGAACTGTAGTCTTTCTCGCACTTTTACACTTCCCCTCTCTTCCCCCCTTTCTATCTCCCCATCTTTCACCTCCTCTGCATCCGGCCTCTCTCTATCTCCTTCCCCGTGTCCCTGGTGTCAGTGAGCTGTGTGGCGACACATTGCAGCTCCTCCAGTGCCTTCTGAATTATGGAAAGGGTTTGGAGGCGACGGCATTAATGAAACATGCAGCCAGGAGCCACATTTCGCAGCAGCGAGGGGAGACGTGTTGTTGCGGTGTAAATTATTCAGCCCCAAAATATCACAGCAACCATCACGCCAACACTGGTGGCAAGAAGCCACCTGCCACCTCTGCCCTGCCACTCTTCTCTTGTCGGCAGCTCTACATGTCCTAGCCACACTGCGGGTGACAACGGGACGCTGCAAAAACACTGGCTGCTGCCCAGAGAAGAAGATGGTCACTGATAGGACTTCTTTTTCTTCTTTAAAAATGAATAAATATTAAAATGAGATGAATATAAAAAGTTGTTTTAGGACATTTTCATTGTCAAGAAATCCCATGAAAAATCTACAATGTGTCTCTCAACTGATGAATAGTTTAATTGTTTTTAAAAAGACAAAGTAATTTCCAAAGACAGCTGGGCACCGTGGTTTCAAACAGACTTTACCCAGCTAGGACTGAAGGCAAGTGGTGACTTACTGAGCTGAAACAAACACACAGGGTGTGTGTGGGACAGAGTCAAAATAAACTAGTGAGCGTGTGTGTTCATAATGAAGGGCCATGTCATCCAGTGCAACAGTGTGTCTCAGTGATGTGTTTCTAATAGTTTTTGTACAACAGTGGAACTCTGTGGAACAATATCTAACAAGCCTTGAACACAATGCTTGTTAGCAGCCAATATTAACATTCCTAGGACAAAAATATGAATACTTATTAGACACGTTTTCTTTATTTTTTCTCTTTGCAGAGCGTGCGTGCGTGTGTGTGTGTGTGTGTGTGTGTGTGTGTGTGTGTGTGTGTGTGTGTGTGACAGAGAGAAAAGAGACTTTAAAGAAGTCTTCAATGAAAACTTTGTCTGTTGATGTAGTGGAGATCTTCCACTGATGTAGTACTGTGGGTGGGGGAGAACAGAAAAGGAAGGAGCTCTGCACAGTTTCTAGCTGCTCCGAGCAGGACGATCAGCTGGTGAAGAGCGTTGTGGCACTCAGTACTGACTATTGTACAACTATAATGGGTTTGATTAACAGAAATTTTTACTGCTCGGGCAGTGCAGATAGGCTCTCATAACTGAAGGACCCTCACCTGCCCATCACTATATCTCTGTTTTTGGTTAAAAAAAAACATGCATTTTTTGACTGTCCAATAACCCACCACTAATATTTTAGTCCTGTCTCATCTCGTCAGCAGAATCAAAACACAAAATTCATTGTAACTTTTATTATAAATGATCTACTGTGTTGGAAAAAAGGTTGCATACAAACATTTTTCATCATACACTCAAAAAATGAAATGTTGACTTAACAATTAAATTTATTTTGTCAACAGGTTCCACATAATTGTATAAAGTTATTTCAACTCTAAAAATGTTATGTTAGGGGTTCAATTACATAACATTTTCAAGTTTAAATAACTTAATACAATTATGTGGAACCTGTTGACAAAATAAATTTAATTAAAGCCAACATTTCATTTTTTTTTTAGTGTAGTTAACGAAATTAACCAACCAACCAACAACCAACTGATTGTTGGTTTAGTCTTTTCATGGAATTCGTTGACAATAAGAAAAACACATAGTATCACTAGCTTCATCCTTCAACCATGCATTTCAGTTTCAGTATTACACTGGTCTTATACAAACACTGTATTAAGTCAGCTTCTCCTTCACTAGCTATTTAATACAAATCTTAAAAACTGCAGAATAGCAGCTAACAACTATTTTGAAAATGTAGTCACCATGTGAATTATTTATTTAGCAAAAACATCAAAGATTCACTGGCTGAGTGTTTGTCCTGTTTCCTGGTTTGTGTCATTGTTAACGGGGCGTCTTCGGGTTTTGGACTGGACCGGTTGGGATGAACATTTTCCACTTTTTTTATCTGATATCTGATCTTATTTGATAAATAGCAAAAATAATAGATCATCATTGCAGCCCTGCATTCCTTCTTATATCATCTCTACATTGTACATGCTATGTTTAATTATATTTCAGACGCATTGATAGTTACAAATTGCAACTGTGGTGCACTGTATCAGAACAAGGAGATGACTGGCGCTACATGTGACCTGTTATGTTTGAGTCTGAAACTCTAAGCCTCCCAAAAAAAGCTCCAGCTTAGTCAAGCAGCAGTAACCCTGAAGTTTCCACTGTAAAAACTCATATAAAACATCACCTCAGCTCTAAAGAAAATCAGGAGGGATATGCTACACTGGGCAAATTGACCCATGAATCTAATATGCTCCAAACACAGACAGAAACAGCCTCATTTTGAAATAACAGCACTTCTGGAGCTGTGTGATTGGTTGCTCCAGATGCCCCTGAGCAGCTGATGAAAGTGCGTGCTGGTGGGTGTTCACCCTGCAGTCCGGTTTGACTTTGATTTGACACATGCTCTGCAGAGCCCAGGCGCCAGCACTGGGTGCGTCTTCACACAGACAGCGAGGCGACATCACCTAATGGCCCTTATCTCAATCTCCTTTAAAAGCATCTTGTGTTCCCTGCCATCTTTTCACCCCTGCAAAGACCAGTTATTGTTTTTAGTTTTTTTTCTTCATATAAACCATCAGTCCCCCTCTCCAGCGGAGCACTGGTCCCTTCCTTTGGCGGCTGGGACCAGACTGCAGGCCCCGCTGTGGTTTTAATGGACATTAACTGGGGGGCTGTTGAGGCTAAAGTGCTACAAAACCACAGCACTGGCGCAGACTCTCTGGGAAACTGTGTGTGTGTGTGTGTGTGACCGTTATTACAGGCATACTTTGTGTGTCTATGTATCTTAAAAAAGAAATGCATTGAGCTGTGTGCTAATGCCCAACGTTCTCTTGAGTTTTCTTTGCACTCAGTGCACCAATGGCACTGCTGGGAAGTGACAACCTGAGTTAAATAACTGCAAATAGATTTCATTTCTTAATGCCCACCAAAAAGACATAACAAAAAGATAATAAAACTGTGTCAGCGCATGCATGTGTTTATACGTGTGCATGTGAGGGCAGCCTTGAGGTCCACCTCCTTGACCCTGCACTGATCCTGCTGTGTATGAGGGGCTGATAGCCATCACCTAGACACACTGAACAGGGATGTCTAGAGATGACCTATCCTCTGTGTTGCCTGCGCACACACACACAAACACACACATCACAGGGCAGACGGGACTCAGCGGCACCAACGAGGCCTCCACGGGCTCCAATTAATACCCCAGCCCTTCATATCCCCTCATCTCCTCATCTTTAAGAGCTGACTGCAGATTAAATATTTATGCATCAGCATAGAGAGAGAGATAGAAGACTCCTACATGGCTATCAATAATAAAAAAAAACATCCCACAGCTCATAGTCGCTCCTCGGCTGGCATCACAGGCTGACAAAAAGGAAGGTAAATTGAGAAAACAACCAGGCCCAGAGTCTTAGCTTTCCCAACAGTTTGGATGGCGGTGTCATCGGCTGTTTGAGAACGCAATTGGATAGCGAGCAAACAAGGACTGCAGAGAAATCAAACCAATGATCACGGCATGTGACACGTTGAAATACAAGTCGAGGAGAAACCGCGCAAACATGCCAAAGGCAAAAAAACTAAATTTGCCAAGAGCAAAAAACAACTGTGAAGGTCTGCCATATGACGGAGAACGATGTGTCCTCTTAACATGACACGGACTCGTCACAGGAAAACACAGTACGTCAGTGACATCTGGTTCCATGATACAATCTATTTCCATTTGAAACAGCATCTGAAATTAAAAAATAACCACGGCGGAGGCAGTTCAGAAGTTAAATAGGTTATATGTGATCATGAGGAACAGACATGTTTTCTTTTACTGCTGCACCCTTGTCAAATTTGTTAAAGTAGGAAATAATTTATAGTTACAGAAAAACTGTATGATTGATGCCTGACAAAATGTTGTATTTCAATCAAGTCATATGTTTGCTGGTGTGTAGGAGCAGGACTAAAATAATCTGTATGACACACACACTGCTTCTTCTTTCTTCTAATCAGTAATATTTAATTTGACACTCATGTTTCACTCTCACAGCCATGCTCATTTAAATGAAAGTCATGATGAAAAAGATATAACTGATTCTTTACCATATTTCTAATCTTTAAGAGGTGTACATTGGAGTGTGTGAGTGAAGTGTGAGGTGCTGTGAGATGAGTAATATTTGAAATGATGCATAAATAACACTAAAACTGTTGGGAACCAATGCAAAAAATAAAGAATCAGAGTTATATAAATATACGTTTTTTCATAATGACTTCAAACTCACATGTATTGTGTTTCCCACAGCAGGTACGTTCACCGACCAAAATTGCTAATTGACCAAAGGTAACATGTGCAATGTGGACAAACACACAATGAAATCCACTTGACCCTCAGTAAGTTAATGTGACAACTGAGCTACAGTGGACATTAATTATTCATGACCAAAAACGCATAACAAACAAAGGGGGACAAAGTGTCTATGAGTGCGCTCTCAGAAGCGCCCTCATTAACTGAAAGAGGATACAGTTCTGTGAGGATGACGGCATTTAACAAGGACTTGACAAGTACCCTCTATTGATTAATAGTGATCTGTTGTAACATATGGTACCACAGACAGCAGTGGGATCTAGTGGAATCCAGTCTACGGTTTTGGAAACTCTTAACTCGTTTTGTGTGGCACAAGTTAAAAGAAATACCTTCAAACAACTGAAGCGTTGAACATGAATCCAATTTATGGTCTCCAGCTCCTCCCAGTGGTAAAATATGCAACTGCAAACAATCCACCAGCCCACATAATGTGATAAATCATTTTGAATGGACATTTAGATGCATGGTGGGGATGGGCAACAGTTAACATTTTATATCGAATGTGTAATCACTGCAAATAAAACTGGATAATAGAAACACTTGTCCTGTTATATTCATGCAGTGCTACATGTTCTAACCCTCATAAAGGATCATAAATATTTTTTATGGTCAGTTGTGTGTGGATATATATTAACATCCTTTTTTGTCTTATTGAAACTTGACCGCTCTCCCAGATGTTACATCACTTCCAGTTTGTCATTTTTAGGTGCAGAAGTACAATTCACTCACAGTCCACAAGGCACTGTTGTGTGTGTATATGTGTGTATATTTTCCCACACACTGATTTCTGTGGTCTCCGACCTGCAGCTTTCCCTTTAAGACTTTGGTGATCCTTCAGGACTGTTTTTGTGTGGCAGATTAGATGATCTGTGGTTCAAATTGCTCACAAAGGCCGCGCCATCAGTGTATGAATGGGTGAATGAGATACGTAGTGTAAAAGTGCTTGGAAGTGGTTGGAAGACTAGAAAGACGCTATATAAGTCTATATAGTCTATTTACCATTTACCACGTATTTGTTTTAAATGGCTTCTATAGACTTTTTTCTTATTTATTCTGCACCTTATATATTTTTTGGTGTTGTTTATTTTAATGTGAAACATGCCTGCCCAGGGACTGTAGCAGTAGATTTGCCTTTTAGAAATCATAGAAGTAATGACACAATGTTGTCTAAAGCTGAACTGCATGACAGGTTAATATACATCAGACTCTTCAGTCATTTCATAACCTGTTTCTTGTTTTAGTGGAAGATTTACCTTGTAAGAAGGCAAAAAGCAGAGCACACCCTTGGCCACGACCTGGCAGACCTGGAGCAGCAGCACACCCACCTCATCCTGGAAGGCATACGTTTCTGTATGTTGGAAGGTGGCACAGAGTTTTCTGCCCTGGGGTCCCGCGCCGATAGTGCCCACCCAAACCTGAAGACGGGGCATTAGAAATCTGAAGTTCTTTGGGCATTATCAAAAAAAATATACAGTTTGCAGGAAAACTTTGAGGAAGGGATTTGAGTGAGGCCTTGGGTCATTGAAGGGAAGGTTTGAATTAAAGCCATAAATCAATCATATTATCAAATTGGAACCGCAGTAAATATTCCTTTGTACAGTAATGAACCAAAATTCATAAGCAGCATGACGTGACAACATACTGACCTGGGACTTGTTGATGACATGGTTGGCCTCCAGCTGAATGGTGAATTTCACCCCTAGTTCAGAGGAGAAGGAGCCCATGGGTGACAGGGTTCCTGATGTCAGCACGATGCTGTGCACCAAGCCACTCAAGTCAGAGAAAGCCTGGAAGATACAGACACAGACACTATAAATACAGACAGATATTTGTCTTGGGTCTCAAGACATACGCTGTTAACACAGGAACACTGGAGTTGACACAGAACCCAGACTCTGATCTAACAGTTTGAGGAACAGAGGAGTTCAGCAGTCTGTTCAGTCAACCCTGCAGGATTCCAACATACGTTCTTAATGTTCATAGACTTCAGTAATAGATCACTATGGCCTACATGGCAGGGTCTGCCACATCTAACCTCTCACCACAGCAGGGTTGAGGCACCAGAAGCTGAGTGTCAGGACTTCTGTCTTGACTCGGACGTTCTGCCTTTGTCTCTTGCGTGGCCGAACCAAAAGCCCTGTGCATCGGGGACATCGGGTGGGACCTGGTTTGTCCAAGCATAGCTCCTCTGCAGAGCTACCCGGTAGTCTTCTGCAAACCTACGGACACACAAGGAACAAGTTCATCTGAGGAACTGACATGATTTATGATTTTGGTCTCGCGGACTTGTTTGGCTTGTCTCTGACCTGCTGTTGTCCCTGTAGAGGAAGTCGAGCACCATGAAGAGGCCTTTGAGGACGGTGGAGGTAGCTGAGCTGATGGTGGGGATTGACACCATATCCTCTTTACCATTAGCCAAACCAATACGCTCCTCCTTCTCCAGTACTGCTGCCAGGTGTTGCTGTCACAGAGACAGACAGTGGAAGACGTGTGAAAAAACACATTACATTTCAACACATTTGTGTTGTCAGTAAACATTGTAAAGTGTGCTGTTTCATTACACACAGTGTTTGGGGTGCTTATATCCTCCTGCATTCAGGCACAGGTGAGATCAATCAAAATGTGTGATTCGTCTGGGTGATTTTGGTCTCATGTTGCAATTAAAAAGGTATGATACATGACACAGTACACCCTGTCATCATCAAGGCCATCTGTGTGAACTATGTCTCCCTCCTACTTGCTATTGATTGGTTCGTAGACTGACATCAGAAATTTTTTCAACTGACTCTTTATAAAGTCGTCAGACCAAATGTTTAATTGACAACACATTTCTGTTGTGTTGTTTTTCACTTTCCGGTTCAGATGAAAGTCTAAAATTCTAAACTATCCAAAAACACTACACTAGAAACGAAAACAGATCTGATCTGACCAAGGTTCAGCGGTTGAGTACATGACCGCGGTCATGGGGAAATATTACATCTGAAAAATGAAAAGTCCAAACTGAAAAGTCCAAACGAGGAAGGCATGAAAACCAGGCATGAAAAGTTGATAGTGGAGCCACTAACTGCTAATAACAATAATAGCTAAATTAACAGTATTGAAGCAAATTATAAGAAAGTAATGAAGCCATGGTTGGATGTGTAAGGGCGTGGTAAGTAAAGCAAAGATATTACACCTTCAGAATATTAAAGGTAGCATCAGTGATGCCCAGGCCATGAAAGATGCCCAGTATATCCTTCCCACTCCAGACTTTACTGGCGCTCTCATATCCCCGTTCAGACATCAGGCCTTGGCTCTCTTGGATCCAGCTACACCATGAACAAAAAGAAATCCTTTGTAAATATTTAATGAAATTATGCAAACCACCAATGAACAAAATGAAGGAACTGAATCACTGACTTGATCAGGCTATAGCAGAAGTTCCTGAGTGGCTCGTGTTTGGATCGCCTGATGTTGTTGTTGACCATGCCGTCGAGCTCATCCTTGGACATCACCAGATTGTTGTAGTTCAGAGTGTAGCTGGCACTTTCCCTTGCACAGTCCTCAATGTTATGGGCCTCGTCCAGTACCAAGATCTGGCCTGCCAGGTTGATCTCCATCTGGTGAAAATAGAGTTTGAAAGCAAGAGAGGAAGAGGAGCAGAGAGGGAGTGGTTAATCCTCAAACTCTACATGTGATCTAGTTCTCTAAAGAAGTTAACTCATCTTGTTGCTCTCTTTCTCCAACTTCTCTTCCAAACTGTACTCACGCTCTCTCTAATCATTGGGTCCAGCAGGTAGTTATATGGGCAGAAGATGATGGAGGCCTCCTGCTTAAGTTCACGGGCAGCATAATAGGAGCAGGACCGGAGCCGTTTGCCTACTGCCACCAGGTCCTCGATGTCCCAGGCATCATGGAGTCCATGGACTTGCTTTAGCATGTACTGGTCCTGCATCCTCTGGACACCGTGGTAGTAGCGGCATGACCTTCCCTGTAATATACAATGTTTTTTTAAAAGGACCATGGTATAATACTGCCATTTTATTGTCGGCTATTGTCAGAAGTTTCTGGTTTGTTTCCATAGATCTCCACGCACTTTGGGGACGAGTTTCCAGAACTAATTTGGGTTCTGCTCAAGAAGTGATATTAAATGCAACTTCCAGGCACTTTCAGGGGTTGACATCAATAGTCATCACAAAAACTACAACAAAGGCACCAACAGTAACCAATGTTTTATCACTGCATCCGTGTCTCTGTGCACAAGTTCAAGCTATGGGAAGCTCAAGCTCAAGCTTCCATATGAAAATCACAATCATAGAAGAATAAATAAATAAACTATCCACACGTGAGGACCTCATACCAGTGATTACTAACCAATTAGCAAAATAGTTGATTATTGACAGATTACAGTTTTTCTCAATTGCTAAAACACAATTTCTGAAACCTTGCTCCATTTTCTGAAAACATTAAACACAAAACCTCATCTTCAAGCACCATTTACAAAACCTCTGACTCCTCTTGCAAAATCAAACAGTTTTACCTGTGCTCAAAACCAAACACTGCTCGCAAATACATAAACAAAGCGATCAAAATGATATACGCTATCAAGCAGTCAGTAAACAATACACCAAAAAACAGAAAACACATTGTTCAAAACATATAGTTCTCAGGGAGAAGTACATTTTTAATCTCAAAACAAATTTCATATTTTTCCGTCAGTCTTTTGATGAACAAAAACATGTTCTATCATAGTAGCTCATCATAGTAGCTATCATAGAGTAGAAATGACTACTCTGCTTTGCTCTTTGCAATTTTTTGTCTCAATCCTTTGTCTCTGTGATCCTGTAATTCTTGTTCTTTGTTGATATGAACCTGCAACCAGTCAAAATCTATTGAGCAGTCAGTACTGTAAACAAATGGAAAGCACAATGTTCAGGGCCAGACAATTACAGTACACATTGTCCATGGACAAGAACATGGTCTATGATTGTTGCTCGAACTTCATCGGATATTTCCACTCTTTGTCTTCCTCCTCCTCTTCCTCCTCGTCCCCACCTCACACACGCACTCGTCCTCTCACGTAGTTTCTTCTATCCATTCTCAGACTTTCTCATTCCCACCTTCAACAACCTGTTTGCTCTCTGAACTGGCTTATATTGGCGGTGTCACATCATTTGAAACAAGTGAAATCAATTTTGAGTGGTTGTGTTTAATCAATGACACGTCTGCTCTGTTTGTATTTACAAATTTGGATGACATGTGCATTAGAGTGCAGAATGTGTTTAGAGTTTTATTTGTCAAAACTAATCCAGACAGTTAAATAACGTAATACTAGAATATCTTATATTTCTGAGGTAACTGGACTCCTCTCTCTAGTTTCCAGTTTAACCAGAGGTGACATACAGAATTTCAGACGCCGTCTGTGATCAGGTGTTTCAGCTATTGTCGTGATTTTATGTGTCCTGACACTCAAACAGTGGATATAGAAGATGTGTAAAGAAACATCATCTCATGTACCGAGCCCCAATTACTGTGTCAAACGAGGTGTCTGTTTTAGATGTCCCACCCTGTTCTTTATGAGTTCAACAGCTGGAGGTGACACTGTACACACTAATACTGTGCAGTGGACTCAGTAACCTTTAGACAAAATATTAATCCCTGTGTGAAATGATGTACTTCTCACAATGATGTGCTAAGTTTGGACACCTTGCTGTCACTGAAGCCTCCCTGCTCAGTGAAAGGGGAGTTGGGGGGGGTTAACGGCCACGTAGGAGAGTCAGGACAGCTTACAGCACTGTTCAAACGGGGAGGAAGGCAGATGTTTTGACTGAAGACACCACCACCTGAACGATGTGTATGAATCACATGGTAATGTGATGCTGACTAGACCAGACCCCGAGGTGATGAAGACTCCAGCGAGGGGTTATGACTGGGCCACCTATTTCATAGGACAAAGTGAGACAATTGCCATGGGAGGCAAACACCTCCAATGACAGCGTAATTGTCCTCATTACAGTAGGCGCCTCGACTTTAGGAGAGTGTGGGGGGTTACAAGTCTCTCATGTCTCTAAAAAACCGCTCTCTCAATGGTTCTTGTCATTTTAGTGTGTCAAAAAGAGCCTGCTGGACCAATTGTGGATATTGTAGCAGCATAATTGCTGCTCTGAGGTTACATTATTGAAGGAGTTTTGTCTGGTAGTGGTAGTTACCTGTGGGTTTGTGTTACAGGGTGAATGAAAAACTCACAAGCAAGTATGCAAGTAGCAAATATGGAGATCACAGGACATGATGGTGTGAGGTCAAGTGAGTGTGAGGGAGGGGAGTCTATTGGAATCAAATAGTTGAGGTCCAGGTTATTGTGCGAGGACGCAGATAAATAGGGGGGAGTGGGTGACACTATAGTCTGACCTGGATTTTTGAGGCTGATACTATTGCTGGATATATATATATATATATATATATATATATATATATATATATATATATATATATATATATATATATATATATAATATAAATGAACTGTTTTGTTAAGAGATTTTGATTTGATTTTGCAGTCAAAAAGACAAACCTATCTAAGAATCAGGTGACATATTATTTTAAATTTCAAGTTAAAAATAAATTTAGTATAAGTGTGTGTGTGTGTGTGTGTGTGTGTGTGTGTGTGTGTGTGTGTGTGTGTGTGTGTGTCTCCTCACATCTTTGCCCTCCAGCAGTTCTTTGCAGAGTTCGTTGCGGTTGGAGTGAGGCGCCACCTCCGGGTTGATGCAGGTGTGATCCCTGCTGGATAAGATGGTCATGGGCACGCCTGTGTACACAGTGCGCTTCAGCTCGTGGGTGATCTGAGTTATCTGCTTGTGTGTGCGAGTGCCAAAGAAGATCTTGGGAACCTTCTTTTTGCCATCTTTCTCTTTGTCCTTCACACCATCTTTGGCTGAAGCACACGGGCATTTGGAGCAGGGTTCAGGGGACTGGATGAAGAGAAGGAAACAAATACTGATTCATGTAGAGATTCTTCACCGCTAGATTTCAACATCTTGTGCTGTGATGCTTTACTGTGATTGGCACGGCTGTTTAAGAGCTATGAGAGCAGTGATGGGATTGAATATATATACTACATGTTTACACTTCACTGATCCAAAGTAGCAGATGCATTTGGAGATGACACACAGTCTGTGTACCCACGACCTACCATTTTGTACTGGTCGTTGCTGCATCTGATACCAACCACCCTACCTCTTCACTCTATGGTGGCAGCAACACATACGTGCACATGGTGCATTGTTTAATTAATGATAAGGTTGGCTGGCCATCTATTTCTGAGACCTAACCAACAGTGCTACTTAATTATTCATGAAGCCATTGTTAATAAACGACTATCTTTATCTTTACTTTATGTTAATTTTAGTGTATGCGGCCATCAGTGTGTTTCAAAGCCAAATAAATGTTGATTCGATCACGTCTCATGTACACACGCATCGCATGTTATCATGTGAGGTATCCATCATGCAACTCTTCACTATTATGCGCTGTCTGAAAGGCTTTCTGACAGACTGTCTTGTATCCTCTTTTGAAAAACACACAGAGAAGCATAAAGAATTTGTATCCATACATAAGGTGTCCTGTCACTCTGCACCAGGTGACCTTTGGAGTCTGAAACGTGATAGGACGCCATTGTGGCGACTGAGAAAATCTAGCTGCTTCATAATTGGCCGTCCAGTGACATGGTGAATTCTTTCTTTCCCCCCTTCACAGGTGAAGTGTAGCTGGCAACGCTTAGGAAACTGATCCTGCTTATGTGGTGAGCTCTTTTAAGTGGTGTACTCTTTGACCATTCAGTGGCTCACATACACCATCCAATCACAGGCTTCTCAAATACTGTATTGAAACTATAAGGAAATCTGAAATCTATCATTATTATCAATAGGAGTAGTAGTGATAGTAGTATTTTATTTATATATCACTAATATAAATGGAAAAAAAAGGGTTATTTACAAAAAGATAAATATAGTAACAGATAATTAGGGTTAATTCATTTCAGTTCTTAGTTGATCAAATCCACTTCCATTTAAAAAACAGGTGACATATATTGGTTTTGCTTGTTCAACCATTTCTTTTTCATTTCCTGAGAGTATTCAAATATTCTTTACTTATTCTACTCTTTTTTTTTTTTTTAAATCACTGGAAGCATATTCTGTGCTATGTTTGTTAAAACAGGCCAAAGTGTAGTGTAAACTGCTGTAATGAAAGAAATCACACACTGAGCAGAGAGACATGAAAACCATCCAATTATGTTTAAACTGATCTGCTCTGTTGGTACATGTAAATTCAGTGAATTGCCTCACAGGGAACTAATACAACATAATATATAATATCAAAAGAGTAGCAGCCAGACCATGCTGACTACCACAACTGTAAATAAATCTTAAAAAACAACGTTTAAATAAATTTGTAATGTAAATTCTGTATCTGTCCGGTAACCAGTGGACAGATGGCACCAAAGTGAACATCCAAAGTGTTGTATTGTGATCATTTAAATCAAATATAAATAACTGTGAATCACTTGAAGGACTGAGAGTGAGCTCAGCAGACAAGTCCAAAAAAAAGTTATTAAAAGTTATCTTTCCCTAGTTGCTATCTTTGCAACCACTAAGGTCCTTAACACCAGGAAGGCAGGAGCAAATTCATTTATTTTTCTCTCACACACACACACACACACACACACACGCAGGCTTATTTCAAGATCTAAATGAGCGTTTCCAGCAAGGCATTTCTTCAAATGTGTAAACAACTTTGGGCCACTTAACCACTGCGGATTTTTTTTTTTAAACAGTGCTTAAAGTATGAGCTTAGCTTTTTTTATTTTTTTTTTTTTTTTTAGGAAAACATCTCCGGAGGAATAAGTTAGGTTTTTCAGATGGGCATAATTTTTGTTAGCCACACTGTTACAATATAGATTAAAAAAAGAAAAATGAAAATGTGTTGCTTTTTCTTGGTCCACTTTTGCTAATGTGCAGACCTAAGAGACATTTTATACAGTATTACTATGGGATAAATAGAGTGACCTCTATTGACTCACAACTAAATACAGTATGATGCAGAAATGGCTGTATCTCAAAAAATATAAGGAATTCATTTTATCAAATGTTTGGTACCACTGCATTCAAAACAAATTCACTTTCAATGATAATGCTTGATTGATCCATGGTAACTGGTAATTTATTTATTTTTACAATAGTTTGTGTTTTAAAAATAATCAACTCTGTCTAACAAATAAAGGCATGAAAAATGTGAAACCACTGTTTCCACAGAACAGAAAAAAACTGTCCATACCATACTTAATAAAATTGTTAATGGGTTCATTGTAATTGGGAGATTTGGCTTTGTTATGGAAATCAGTGAAGTTACATTTATACATAGAACTATGCTAAATACTGCAAATTAAATAATATAATAATAATAAATAATAGTAATAAATAGTATACTAGGTTAACTTGTTTGTTAACTAGGTTTTAGAATATGCCATTATCTTCTAAATTCCACTTGTTGCCACAGTTACGTAGTCTTATTTTAAATTATACACAGTTACACACGTTCTGAGGGTGTCATGTTGGGCAATCATTCAACAGTTCAATCAATCATCAACCAGAAACTTAACAATAGCATGACATATATTGATACTGCAATATACAATTACATATGTGGTGAAAGAGGATTTTATACATAACATGGCCTTGGATCACATACTCACACACTGTCAGTTTTTTGTTTTGCTTTTTGTTCATTTTATTTGACTAATTTAATGATCTGTCTCTGAAGAACAAGTGTGACATGCACAACTTGTTGCGATGACGGTGGCTGGTTGGAAAATTTGAACATATCACTGAGCCCTAGTGGGCCTTGAGAGAGAGCTGATATTGCGGCACTTTCAATTGTTAAACAGCTAATGGCACCGGGCCAGAAGGTCAACACTGATATGCACACCTTGTCCACTGCATGGCATTATCAGCAGACCTTTGTAAAACGTGTCTGGCCTCTTTCGTCAGAGATTACTATAGTTTTGTTAAAATGAATAAACATAACTCATAAGCTTGGCACATGTTTATCCCTAAATCCTCAACAAATTACCTGAATGATTCCACATAAGAATGAACGGTATGTGTTGTGACGCATCGCACCTTATGATGGGGATCAGGAGGTAGCACTTCTGATGACAGACGAGTAGCTCGGGTTACACGGCAGCTCAGATTTTCCAAGCATGTTTGCCCATCAAATATTACAATGTGTGATGGAGTGTAGGCCAAAGAGAGCCCTTAGAGAGCCGTCTCTCAGAGTTAAGAGGGATAACGAGCCCTGAGCCCATGTGAAAAATAAACAGAGGTGCTGTAGGGCCCCAACACCAGTTCAAGTTACCTTTCTCCTCTGGAACAGTTACGCTCCATGGCCTAGGCCCTGAGCCCGATCACCTTACCTGCTGCTGCCACATTAAATAGAGCCATCCAAATATCCTGCCCCAAGATGGCCAATAATTACTTATTCATTGGCAGGTGGGGGGAGGAGGGGTGGGTTGGGGCAGTGTAGAAGGGCTTGCTGATGAATAGAGGCCCTTGTCAAATGCTGCAGCAGGAAACAGCTGACACAAGAGTATCCTTTTACGCGCCTGCCTCCTGAGATGCCAGGACAACAAGGTTTCAAGCCTGGCCCCACAGCCCAGAGCAGACACCCCCTAGAAAGGAATGTAGATAACTGGCAAAAGGGGCAAATGGGACGCCAGCTCCACTCGCAACAAGAACATACTGGTTCTTTCAGCGCAGAACAATTCCACTGGTGTTGCTCCTTGGGTGCTGCTAGCGATGAGAATGCCATCACTTTGTCTGTCAAACATAAATATAGAAAGGTAGATGCCGCTTTCGCAGATTGACGCGCATCCGCATGGCCACCATATCGGAGAGGTCAAGATCCGCTAGTAAACAAATACAGTATATATTGAGAAATGGAGACTTCATCACTAAATTGATTGTAAATTGCTTTATTCTGAACCATTTTTCATGAAATCCGGAACACTATAAATGTGAGAAATTGAACAGTTGGTTGAAATTAAATTTAAATAATGAATTTATATATATTTAATTTAAATCTGATGTTGCCTATTTATAGATCAGAGCCTGCATGTCCCAGTGAAAGCTGTGGCTGTTCAGTAAGTTTTGACATCGAGCTGATTCATGTTCAATTTCTCACGTTTGCAGCAACGACTTCATGCCTTCAAAGCCATGATCATGACACGATCGGCTCAGAAGAAAGCAAGTTACAGTGTGCATGTCTCAATACACATTGTATTTGTTGGTATGTAGTTGGTATTTGTTGGTCAGTATGGCAGACACGCAGATACTGCGGTGACATATAACAGCGGCGACTGAGCGATCTATATCTAGAGTATGTGTCAAACAACGTGTAACAAGAGGGCATTGCTTTCTTATAGACACAGCATTGACAGCTAAACTGTATAGGACACATACACTAAGTTTCTTTAGGTTACTTCAGGTATATTTAGTTACTTCATGTATACTAAGTTTACTTAGTACAGGTATACTAAGTTCCCTTGGTGCACCTACACTGCCAAGGTGTAAGTGTATGCAGCGGCTAAAGCTTTCTTGAATTGACAGAACAGAGGTCAGTGGTGTTACTGAACACCTCAGAATATTCACAGGTAGGCTTCTGTTGCTATGTTCCCTGCCAACACCTGAGAGATGGAAATCTCACACTCCAGGGGGCCAGTCAGAGGGCACTGAGGGGCCGCAGGCAGTGGATCACTTAGGTATCACTGGCGCCTCTCGCTGGACAGCAATTTGCTCCTCATTCCACAGCTTTCAAGGGCTTGGAATTCATTCCAATAAGAGTGGGCTTCAATAGCCAATACCTCGGAAGACATGACACCGAACACCCCCTCCTCCTGATATGACCACACTGTGCAGGTAGGGGCCCTGGCAAATATCTGCCCTCCAAAGCACCTGTTTATCCCTCGGGCGCAGTAACCAGCGGGTGAACCCCATTCAATATTTATCCCCGTGGCTTTCACAGATCAGCGGCCCAGGCGAGGCAAACCCTCTTAATTAAAACTGGAGCTTGCTTCAAAGGGCCCCATTCAGGCCGTCAGTCAGCGCTCGCGGGACAAAAGAGCCCGGGTCATGTAGCTGCAGGGAAACCAGAGATGGACGCGCTTTTTCGACTTCACTTTCCCTCCTCCTCTTTTTCCACCTCCCACCATCCGCGCCTCTAAATCCAAGCCACACACCTGTGGCAAGTTAAGACGCAGTTTTGAGAGTTCAACCATTCCTGAGTGAGCCGTGCAACAGCACTCTATGGCTCAGCATGTCTAATGATTATGGCTAACCTGTTGGGTCTTTGGGACTTGGAGAGAACTCAGGAACATGGATTATTCACCAGAAACCGCATCAAGATACCTTTAAGAACACGGTGTTACTTGATGCACCTGGTTTGGTTGCATCTGACTGCGGCAATGGGTTCACACAAGATGCCGTACTTTCTCATGAGGAGCCCAAAAACTTGATCAAAACTTTCAACTCATGACAATATGAATTGTTCAGCGTCTGGTTCTCTTAGAGCAGATGTTCTGGGCTAGTAATTACGTTATCATGAACATAATTGTCAGATTAATCAGCAACAATCGCAAATATGATCATAAGTTACAGGCCAAAATAAACCCTAAATCCACGAAGGTCATACTGAAGGTCACTTTTGATGACATGAGGCATTGATCCAAATTTCTGATTATTTTGGAGGCTATAGGTACATATGTAGGTATTTCTGTCAGTACTTTTATAATAAGTGGGTCCACTACCATTTATAAAATAAATAATAAATCATGCAAAGCTGATGCAGATGCCATTATGTCAGTGTTTTTCATAATTAGTTACAACTTTAGAATTTAGATGACTATTTAACATACAATGGTCTCCACACAAAGGGGTCACTAGAGGTGAGTCTGAAGGATATTGATATGAATTCATGTAAATCGTGCACATTCTGACTGCATGGTGCATATGGATTTTATGTAGTTTTGTGTTTTAATACACTGTGTTAAATCTTTCCAGGAAGTCAGTCTTGAAAAAACAAAAACAAACATCATTTGCAGATGATTTGAGAATGATGAATAAAAACAACGGGACAGTTCAAAAAGCATCCAATCGTAACAGCTGTTTTGGTAGCAACAGACCTAAGTTTACGCGCACACACACACACACACACACACACACAGCGGCCTGGTTTCTATGGTGATATAGCAGGTATAGATTCTGTTTGTATTAATTACTTAATAACTTACATTACTTGCATTTATGTACCTTATTTTCCGTTAAAGCACACCTGTTTGTAAAACCATGTCTCATTTTAAGCCTATACTTGTTTCAAACTTGTAACAAAGCCTTGGTTAATTTGATGGCGTATACCGCCACCTAGTGGTGGTCATAAATGGTGAACTCATTGCTGACATGGTGACACCACAAAAGAAGTGGTCCAAAACTGGCTATAATCTACTCAAACAGCATTATCCATTAGAGGATTAACCAGTGTGTGTTTCTGCGGTCCATTTATGACACTGATACAACAGACGGACCTTTTTTTCCCCACACAAGACATTTTCACATTTCATTGTGGGAAAGGCACGGGTGTAATAACATTAATGATGGCTGCATTCCATTAAGGTGTTCACTTTACTTCCAGTTTAATTTAATTAGCCTTGATGTTGGTGTGCTTGCTGGCTCGCAGGAATGGTTTACTGAGACACTTAACAGAACTGAGCCAATGAAACTAGTGACACCTGTGCTCTGACTAATCAAAAGATCTGTTTAAGTATACGGCTTTGTATCTGGATCTTTGCATCTTCGTTACATTTAATATTTCATGAATACATTATTTTCATGGCAAACACTCTGGTTTCCACAGCACATTAAGTGGGACCATGGTACAGTGCTTTTGATTTGGCCCATGTATTCAACCCTTTCAGGAGAAAGTGGGGCACTTAATAATGTCAATAATGCTCTCAATATCAGTAAAGCCATATTAATGGTGTAACTTAGCATCTGTACTCACACAGCAGGATGAGGGGAAGCCAGCTGCCTGGCTGTTTGGTCCTGTCGTCCAACTCTGAACGCCCGACGGCTCATTTTCCTGCTCCGGCTCATCGTCTATGAATATGACTCCCTGCTCCAGACGCTGCCTTTTACGGCTCTGACCAACAAAAACAGAAATGTAACTTTGCTAAGCTGCACATCACTTGACACCTTTATAAGAGAACATAATAAGTTTGACCTGAGCTGAATTTAACTTCTTCTTCCAAAAGGACTCAAAAAAAGAAAGAAAAAAAGTTGCAGATTAATTGAATAGCTGATTGCAGATCTATATTGGTTTGCTTATAGTTTATATTATTTATAATAGATTGCTGGAACATCATCAAAGCTGATTTGACTTTATCCTATAACTATGTAACTTATTTGACCTGACCAATAATGTCACTTCATTTTCATTTTTCTGTGGTTACCTAACAGGACACTTTTCTAAGTGGTGTAAAAGAAGCTTTATATTATGAATTTGCATTCATATTGTAAATATATATTACATACATTCAGGATGTTGTGCATTATTGGTTATTTATTTTTTACACAACTTGAAAAGACAACAAGAATGAGACATTTTTGGTGTCACAATGCCTCCTTGTCTCTTAAGCCCAAACGTCGGTGGCAACCACTATGAAGACTGAGAATGTATTTAAAAGAGACAGGAGAGATTAGATTTATTTTGAATCAAGCTTTAAGATAATAAGTAGAACGTTTTATGATGTTTAATCAGAGAATGTATAGCATTCCACCTCTCCCACCTGTAACATAAAATAGACACTGACATAAATAGAGCCATTTAATGAAGTTTGCTAATTAGAGAATCAATATATAGTATAGTGAAGAAGGGTTTATTGTAATTTGACTGCTTTGGCGTTGGCTTTTTGGCTTGTGATGCTGCTTATTCACTCAGTGCTCATGAAGCCTTGACAGTTGAGTCACTGGTACTGACTTTACCTCAGTGCAGAACAGTCAAACCACAGCAGACACTGGTATAAATGTATATATTCACACATTAAATTGAATATACAGTATTTTCTGTATAAATGTACAACAGTATACAAAGCTTCAACAGCTACCGTGTGTTCGGCGGTGCGAATGCGTTTCCTTTCTGTCTGAAAGTCGTCATCTTTCTCATGGTCAGAGCGGAGGGAAGCCTGGAACTTCTCAGACAGGCGAGAGGCTATAGACTGTCTCCTGGGCTGCAACTCCTGTGGTGACGGCACTGAAAACACAGCAAGTCAAAAATCTAATCAAATCAAATCAAACCAAATTTTATTTGTATAGCCCAAATTCACAAAACACATTTTGCCTCTGAGGGCTTTACAATCTGTACAGGGAGTGACACCCTCTGTCCTTAGACCCTCGGTTCGAGTGAGGAAAAACTTGCCCGCAAAAAACCCTTTTAACAGGGAAAACACAGATGTTTGGATGTGTGGAAATGACTTAGTGCTGGCTTGTCTTCTGCTACATCAAAAAGGGTCATGTTAAGACAGTGTTTATACTAACACGATCGAAAGAAAAATCGAAAATTCTTTGAAACGCTGAGGAATGACTCATTCACTGATTGAATGACTTGTGAAACGTGTGAGATGCCAATGCACTGACTCAACCATGTTTATGCCAAGGCTGGGACAATGGAAGAAAGCGCAGCTACAGTGCACTGAGATGGTCTTCTCTCGAATTAATGTTTAGTCTCTTATAACGCTTTAAGAATCGATGAGTTTTATTGTGAAGTCCAAACACCTGATTTGAAAACTCAGCTGTCAATACACTGAAAAACTGAAAAAAATAAAAATAAAAGAGAAAGCAGCTGACAGACTGGGAACTGTCAAAATGTATTACTGGAACCACAGGACCTGTTTTGTCGTTTATGTTTCATCTATAGTCAAATGAGATTCCAAAGTTAACATGACAATCAAAACATGAAACACACTAAAGTTGGGTGATATGATAATATACACCATGAGAGGACACACATGCTGTATACTGTATACTACATATGTCTTTAATGAAATTACAACTAATGTGCATCTTGTTATGCATGTTTCAGATGCAACCACAAATAAAACAAAAGACTGAAAGATACTTACCGTGTTCACGTGCTGGAGGCTGTGAGGTCTCTTTGCAGGGTGACACAGTGAGGTCCACAACATCAGGACTGGCTGCTGGTGTAGCTGTGGTCCTGTTGGTTCTGCTGTGGCATACACACTGACAGGAGGAGGTGACGTCTGACATCTTAGAGTGTCCACAGTTTTTCTCTGACTGACTCTTGTCATCTGCAAGGTGTCCTCCTTCTTTTGGTTTAGCTGTCATCATACATTGAATAGACATAACTATCAGTTAAGATATACAACAAGGAAATATTGAGAAAGAAAAATGTTTTTAATGTGAACACTGACAAACAGTTGACTGCTTTAAGACCATGAAAACAAAGTAAAAACAGCCAAGTGACCTGAGACAGACCTCTGCACTACAACTAATCTGTACACCAGTCCTTTTTATTTTACACTTCTTTCTGCTTCTCTGCTCTCAGTCAGAGCAGACTCACCAAACTGAGCATACTGCCAGCCCAGAGCCGAGCAGAGTAAGGCCAAGCTCTTTCCACTTCCTGTGGGACTCTCCAGCAAACAGTGCTGCCCATAGTTCAGCCCTCGTATGATCTGCAGACAAGGTACACACAAATTAGACTGTCAGTTAACTGCCTCTGTACTTATCTCCTTTTGATGTCTAGAAAGTTTGGAACAAATCTGAATAACTGTTAACACAACAACTCAAATCGATTTGTGAACACATAACGCAGAGTCTGACATACTGCATCAGTCCGTGCTGTTACACAGAGATACATGACTTTACATCTACCATGACATTAACAGTCTGATCAGGGCTTTTCTGTGAGACGTTTACATGTTCTCTTGTGTCCGAATGTGACTCCTCCACTTGGTGAATTTAAAAAACATTCAGTAGTTGTGTGTTGAATTTGATTGTGTATTTCTATTTTGTCTAGAGTATATCCTGCTCCAGCTCCAGCATAAACAGGTAGACATAATGTATGGAAAAAATTAACTGGTTTGGGGCGACTCATTACCGATAGTCTGTCAATCAGTTTCATGATTACTTGATGAGTTGTTTGGTCTAGATAATGTCAGAAAAATGTTAAAAGTCTTTCCCAAAGCCCAAGAAGACATCCTTAACTGTCTTGTTTTGTCATGTACCCAAAATTATTCAGTTTACTTTAACGACGACTAAAGAAACCTACAATATTAAAACTAAAGGAAACAGTCATATTTAGCTTATGAAGCTGAATGCGGTAACTTCTTCTTCCAAAAACAATAGCTTTTTGTTTATAGTTGAAATAACAACCAAAGGGCCTTTTATGAAATACACCTTAAGATGGCTGGAACATCATCAGAGCTGATACAACTGTATAACATAACTATGTAAATGACTTTCTCACTCCCTACTTTTTTATATCAGGTTTATGTATTATTATGTCATTACAACTTTTTATTTACATTTTTTTTAAGTGCTTTAATCAAACCACTTCTGATTCTGATTCTTCTGATTTTCGGTCTATTTCTAACTTCCATTTTTAGCCACAGGCTTTTAGGAAGTGCTGCAGAAGATCAGCTGCTAGCTTTTATTCATGATGCACGTCTCAAGATTTTAAATGACTTACTGCTGGCTTATTGTTATTGTTTTTCAGTGTGTGTGTGTGTGTGTTGCTTTATTATAAAAGTCCATATGTTATCCTAGTCCACTGAACTTCATCAAGTGATGAAGGTGTCACTCACTGAATTCATCATGGCCAGCTGGGACGGGTACGCCTTGCAGGGGAAATGGATCTTCACCCCTCCAATGGTGTACTCCACTGGGGATGTAGCCATGTTCCTCTGCTCCTGTTCCTAATGATAGCTCACCTTCTCTATTACAGGTACAGACACACGTTCACTGTAATGTGATAAAGGCCGTGTTAGTTACTGGAGGTCTACTGACTCATTAACACTTAACTAACGTACTGTTAACAGTTTAACAACGTTATTTTTGTCACCTACCTGAGAGTTAAGAGAGACAGTCACTTGTTAGCTTTTATTGGCTAGCTAGCAAGAGCTAATGCTAATGCTAGGCTCGTCGCCGTTGCTCCGGTACATTACCGGGTCCATGTCCAACAGTTTAACCGGTGACACTGGGCGGACAGTACAACACTAATCTGGCGAACACACGTTCGAGTCTTCCCGCTCTCAAAAATCACATTTCAGAACTTGACAGGAAACTAGCCATGAGCTCGCTACAGATCCTTTCAAAATAAAATTATTATTTTCAAATATCACGGAATGTGGTGGAAGTAAGAGCACACGTGCTGAATTTCTTTCTAAAAATCAATTGGAGCGATATAGTCTTCAGTCTGTAGCCTTTTAGTGGGCGTGTAACGTTACCAATACTTGTGATAATATTAATTTTTACGCTCTTACTTTGAATGCTTCGTGTGTCCTGCTGGTTGTGACCATAGCTGCGACTTGACGCTTGGCAAAAACCCAACGGAAGTTCCGATGGTAAACATCCGCGTGGGGCCGGGCCGTAAAGGAGCATTCCAGTGTTTTCACAGGTTCTACCACTGTTTCCTGCTCGTGTCGTACCAAAAAGCTCAATGTAAACACGTGTAACTGACAAGATAACATTATGTGTTTGTAGCAATATATGATACAAAGCTAAAAATGTATTAGATATAATTTCATTATAAATGCCACTGTTAAAGCCTGGCGGGATATGAGAAGACTGGACCTGCATTCACGCCCATAGTTTGGAACGCAGACCTCAATATAGACTTTGATGAGGCAACGTGGCTACAAATATGGGAATCGGCAAATAATATCTCAAGTTGTAATAGGATGAAGGAGACTCAATTTCGATTATTACACCGTCTACAGATCACTCCCCAGCTCAGACATGAAATGGACCCTAATAAGTCTGAATTCTGCATGAAGTGTAACACAGAGTATTGGGAAAACAGAATTTTATATATATATATATATATATATATATATATATGAAGATGAAAAAGAAGTCACTATTTACTTTTAAAGCATAGACTTTACTTCAGAGCTTTTTATTTAAATAGGTTCATTTCCAGATAAGTGTTTTTCACATTTACACTGTACACATGCACTTTCTGCTGTTAGCACAGCCATCTGTAATCAGGTATATCATTATTCGACAGAGTAAATGAGTAGACTACTCAAAAATAGTATATAAAAACATTACAGCGGACCCGAGCCAAGTGACGGACTGTATCTGCAGAGAGAATGTGTCAAACATGAATGTATCATTCCTCCAACATTTGTCAATCGACATTTTGAACCAATCCATAATGCTACAAATTCCGGTTAGAAATTGCACTTAGCTCAATGAAAATACATCATCATCATGTAACAAGGTTTTACAAAGATTTAGACATTTGTGTAATGGTCATTATTCTCTCATAGTGAATATTTCTCGTCTGAATCGCTAACAAAGCCATCAGTGGCAAAAGAGGTCACAATGCAAACATCTGCAAACTCTGCTCAAACTGATGAGGATTCCCTTCCATTTGTTAAAAGTTAAAATCATTTTGTCCTCAAGCATCCTGTTTGCTGTATTTTCTTTTTTGACTCCAATCATGTCATCCATTCCTAGCTGCATCATTTTCATTTTCAGGACAACTCCCGTCTCAAAGATGATGAAGGTCCATAATAGTGCAAAAATATTCTCTTACAAAGTCCATGCAGAGAGTATTTACTCACAAATGAGCCTTGTGCATACATAAGTAACAATACAACTGCAGCTGCAGCATGGAGGGACAATGGCTTGTGTAGGGAGAATGCTAAAGGGACCTCTCAATCAGCCTCGATTATTGTCTTGTTGCAAGCGAGATAAAACAAGGTAGCAGGATGGAGTGGCGCTGCGAGACAGAACTCGTCCGTAGGGACCGATGTGCTTGTGATGGAGCATTTTTCTGATATCTCACAGATGTGACATAGACGCATGACATCAGTGATACCTCCAGTGCAGCCACAATAGACGTCTGGCAGCACAAAATGATTCATTGTAAACATCAGGCTTTGTGTTGGTCCCTCAGAACCACAGGAAGTCTTCGTTTCAGAGAAGTCTATCATTGTAGAGACAGACACAACAACCTCTGCAAAAGCTTCAGCGGGCTGTTCAAAGGCAATTCTCAGAAACATAGAAAATCACTACCTGATGGATGGATGGGTGGAGCAGGCTCACAGGAAGTGAAGACACCAAAAAAAATGATCTATTATTCTTCATTACAAATTACAACAAGGGAGTGGATCTACTCTATAAGATGTGTTGTGCAATAAAACTTTTTCCATCACCTCATGGAGGGCAGATGTGTTATGGTAAATACATACTGTCAAAAAGAAATGCTACCAACACTTATTACATATATTTATATATCAATATACACACTGTAGTAGCTTATGGTTTGTGACTGTAGCAGCACCTTCAGTTTATATTCAAGACAAATATCCAGTGATAAAGTATAAAGATACCAATAAAAATACATAAATATGTTTAAACACAGGGTGTGCACACAACGGTATGTGGAGAGTGAGGAGGAGATGAAAACTGTGGTGGAGCTCATCTAAATATTCAGGTTTTATAATCGTACAATAACAGAATGTATAAAAAATATATAGATTTGTTTTAAATGAACAGTTCGACTTACTTTTCATCACTCACCTATAAAATGCATAATATTTACACCAGTATCATTAGTTATACTTATTTCTTACAACTGTTACCAGAAAAAGCTGACGTAAGACACGAATCAAGAGTCTGATTCTGAAGAAGACGATAATCAGCATTTCAGGAAGGAATTTTGAAACAAAGACATAAAATGTCTGTGAAAATTAGCACTCTTCCAAAAAGTTTTCAAATGAGTATTGTACTGGTGCTGAGCAAGAAGACAACGACCTCCAGAGCAAGGCTGGTAAGAACATGAGGGTGTGCGGGAGAGTAGCAAACATGAGGAACAGAACCGTCCCTGAAGACCAGTATGACGGTGGGAGGCAGCAGGTTGATGCGTCCGTGTGTGTTTCAGCACACACACACTGTGCTCTTGTTGTGCTGCTGGAGAATAGGGGAAACGTTACTGGACTCCTTCTGCTTCTTCTCTGCGTTGTGTTGGACTAACGGCGGCCTGTCAGCAGTCCTGCGCCGGGCTTTCTTAGCTGACTGGCCCAACGTCGGCGATGATGATCCATCAGTAGTTCTTTTGCTATTTGGTGTCCTGCTCCCAATGGTCCTGTCAGTGGGACTGGACTGACTGGGCAGCTCAGCACTAGTGTTTGGACACAGTGGAGTCAGAGTGAACGGGTCAGACAGATCCATGTGGTATAGGCTGTTGCTTCCTGATAGCCCGTCTCGTCGCTCCAAGGTAGGGAGGAGCTCGCACACAGTGGAGAGAGAGTCTTCCTCAGGGGGGCGCTGCAGGTGGACAGGTTAAAACAACAATGAGAACAAACTTCAGCACTTCAGGAATATCTGACCAGTCATCTGAACTTTCTAGTGCTTCATTTCTGTTGCTCCTTTATTATAGTTGATCAAGTATGTAGGAAAGTAAAAGCACATGTCGAGAATATGTTACCATCTCCAACAATGCCCCATTATCCCATAATAAGGTTCATTAACTGGGAATATTTGGGTGCAAAATAAATTCTTTAAGAGCATGTTGTGTTTCTTTTCAGTATCTTTGTTGTCAGACCACCCTCACCTGAAGTAGAGGAGTGTCAGCACGGGATAGGGAAGTGGGAGGACTCTGGGATACCTTGGCTAAGTCGAGCAGCACTTCCTCGTGGTGCAGGGTGTCCTGAGGGGTCCCGGGCTCCTGCAGAGCGATCACGATGGCACTGGTGTTGTCAGCACGCAACATGCGCTGGCGCCACCGCAGCAGAGCATGGCTGACCAGCTGCCGGGCACTTGATACCCCACATGGTGCCTGCAGCATGGAAGGCTGTTATTAGATCATTATTCAACTATCAGGCTTATCTAACCTTTAGCCTACAACAGACCCTGATCCAAAATGAGAACTGCTACAGAGTATCCTACTCTTTGCTGATGTAGCACTCCACTCACCATTGCCTCGTCGTTGTTCTGACACATGGAGATAGCCTCTTGAGGTGGCACCATGTTCCACAGACCATCGCTGCCCAGGATGATGTAGCGGTGTTTCCTGGGGTCAAGGGTCACCACACTAGTGTCTGGCTCAGGAGAAACCACAAACTCCCGCTGTAGAAGTCATAGCTCCACAGATCACCTGTCCCAGAGAAGGGAAACGTAGCTGAAGGAACCACTGGTCTTGACAAAAACTTTCATGAATGCAAATAAAGTCAGTGATAAATGGGCTATCTTTAGAGTTAGACTGAAGGCCAAAACTCTACACTTCGTATAAGCTTTCACTAAGAAGTAGGATCTCCTACCTAGAGCTCGGGCTACCGCCAAGAATGGGATCTGGTCGATGACAGTGCTCCGACGGACTGGGCCATTGTGACTCAGCCTTGGCCTCTTCCAGACCACCCGGTTCACTCCAGATTTCTTGATCACACTGTTAGCAGAGAGAGAAGGGGGAGGACTTAATTCAGGTAAAGTATCCACAAATTTCAGAGCTGGGCTGCAAAAACAAGGATTTCACTCAGCTGCCAGTTCATCAAGTACACTGAGCTAAAACAAATGCAGTGGAATACATCATTCTGCCTTCACGGAAGTTACAACAAACCCTGAAATCTTCTTTAACTGGACTGAGGTAGCAAGATACTGAACCCTAAATTGCTCCTGATGGCTGTGACGTTGGTGTGTGAATGTGTGTGTATGGGGGAGCTTGGTGATCAGTGTGAGCACTTCGGACAGGAAACACTGATGAGCAGTTGGCACTGCCAACACCTCTCCAATCAGTGAATGGGCGAATGTGACAAGTGTAGTAAAAGCACTATAAGTGATCAGTAGAGCAGAAAAGCAAGTTCATTTGCCTTTTCTCCAAAATATCAGCATCTATTTAAATAATATTCAGACTTTAGATCCGGTGAAGGATGCTCCCATTGAGAGGGAGCTAACAGACTTTGCAGACATATTTGTGCTGCACAATGTCTTTACAACTTCACTACTTTTATTACCAGCAAAACTACACTGACAAATCACTCAGTATCACTTGTGTAGTCAGTGATTCACTAAGTATTTGTTCACAGATCACAGAATATCATACTTATTTATCCTCAGCATGTCTGCTCAGACAGTAAGAAAAGATAACTCCTCCCTCATGCACACATACCTATCCATGTATACTAAATATAACTGATGTTAGAAGTTATTGCCCAAGCCCAATTTCTGTCAACATTAGTAAATTAAATGCACCTTCTGTACATCTTGTTATATGTTGTGCAGTAACTGTGTCTAGAGTCGTTGCAATGGTGTAACCACTTACCGCTCAACTGCAAACCCCGCTTACCGCTGTGGAGTTTACCCTGTCATGTAAGCATAAAAGTTTGGTTGTTGTCAAGCACCCCTGGGGCCTACCACCACCACCACAACATCTTATCAGTAGACATGCCAGACAGTATAAATAACGTAATCCCTTGAGGCAGATAACATTCTGATGTTCTATTGTGCAAAATAAATGCTTCTTGGTCACAATCACTTCTTTGTCACAGATAGGGGGTGGTGGGGGTGCTGAGTCATGAGAAAGAATAAGCTGCTACACCGCTTTGATTCAATGTGACAGCTGTGGCAGCTAAATCATAAAGAGTTTTGACAGGAGTCACCTACTGAAAAGTTATGGCTATGTGTTCTGAGCAATAACAAGCTGGTAAGGCTGCAAAAGGCACTGTTTCCAGTGCAATGAGTATGCTACCAGAGAACATTTTTAAAGCTAATATTATATTCAAATCAGTGCAGAGGTAGGATGTTGTGTGGGTTAAGGCTTACCTCCCTCCCAGACCTTCAATACGCTCCCTCTCTCTGGGCAGCTCGGGTTTGTGGTCTTGTGTGACTTCCACGGCTCTGATGAATGGGATTGCGTCATCATCCTGGACACCTAGAACTACTGCCGAGTCCCCAACGTGGGCCACATACATGCGGTTTCCTCTGATCACGACTACGCTGGCTGTGGTGCCCGATGTGCTGGGAAGGCCTGTAAGTGTCTTTGGCCATTCAGCTGAAGAGGATGAAAATGAGAACATGAGCTACAACTAATTAATGCTTATAAACTGCTTACTGCACAGTCAGCTGGGCTGGGGGGGCGAGTTACAGTACACTGAACTACACCACTCCTTTGCACTGACAACAGCTAAATGATAACAACAAAATAAATGCTGTGTTTATGTCAAGCCTGGTGACAACACTGTAGTGTAGGGCAGTTGGTCTGACGCAGTTTGTCCATGAGGAAGTCCTTCAGAGTCACACTGTGTGTAGACAGCAGCTGTCTGTAAGACAGCTAACATGCCCAGGCATATCCACACATGAGCAGACTGCCGGTGACTGTACGCATAACACACACCCGCTACTTCACGGCTTTGTGGTGGGTAATAACGAAATACATAAATATAACCAAATATACGATAACACAGTGAGTCCAACAGAATAATAAAACATTATATGCATATATGCTTACATATACATATACATAAAATAACCTACAATTATACTTCTTCTTGAATTGCTAACCGGTAGCCTGTGTCCTCTGTGGCAGGCTTTGTTTGGATTGAACCCGGTGGCTACTGCTAACTTTGTTGTTAGCTCCGTTGCCTTGGGTTGCTAAAACTGTTAACCGGATACATTTTGTATTTAAATAAGCAAAACGATAGCAAATACATAGTGCCAGTGCATTTGACAATTTACATAGCTATATTCCTAAAGTGTCCGTAGAATCTTCTAGTACATTTTATTTCACTGGAGCTAGCAGTACGCCCCGGTCCATGGACAAGTACCGTTCAAACTTTTCGGGTGTAGGCCACACACTAACGTTAACGTTACAGTCTAATTAAGAAGTGTGGTGTATGTGCATGCTACTCAAGCAGAGGAAGACGTGGATATTTAGTGTTGGCTGATAAAAAACGTTATATATCATGACTTAGTAAGATGTTGGTAAACTTACGGAGCTTTTTCCACATAGCATGGTGACAGGCTACAAATCCTTTGCGTATAGCAGCGCAGACCTCCCGGTCACAGTCCGACCAGAAGCCCCGCTGCTTCTTCACGAACTCCCACAAATAGTCTCGAGCAAACTGCGCAGCCTCGCGACCCCCGTGCCCGTCAAACACAGCGAAGAACGCTACGGAACGGCGGGAACGACTCGCGACGCTCGGCTGAGCTCCCGGCGGGCTCTGACCTCCGTCTAAGGATGTTTCCACTATTATACTTTGGTCTTCCGTTCGTAGAGATTCACATGACTCTTCTGAAACAGGCGGGGACCCCACGGTTTCACATGCCGGGTCTGGCTGAGTGTCTCCTGCCAAAGAACTGACCGTACAGTCTCCCCCATTGCTATCCTCTGCCTCATCCGACGTCGGCTCGTCTTCTCCCGGCTCGGGCTCTACTATGACCTCGGTCACATCCTCCATGTATTTCCTGCCTCCTTGGTCGGTAAAAACACTCACTCGCATCAACAATGCGTTTTCCATGGTTCCAAAAATAAGTGGCTCTCCAATTTTTCAGTACAGTTAGCATATACAATTACCGGAGAGTAGAGTTAATTGCAGCGCAGCGTCCTGCCTTTGTTTATGTTCGAGCGTAGTAGGCATGCTCAAACGTGTTGACGTCAAAGTCTATCTTCTTCTAGCGAGTGATCGTAGCAGCGCAATGCAGCTGTCGCCCTCTAGAGGTTGGACCCCAACCTGTAGTAGCAACTTTGGGGAAATGTGCAGCACAAATATAATAAACTGACACCAAAATATTATTTTGGTCTGTGTTTTGTTCCTTAAAATTGTGGCTTAATGTACATTTATTATTTATTTAAAGTGTCATAGTGAATAAATTAATTATTAATTAAAAATTTCACGTTATATGAACATTTTACATTTAATATATATATATATATATATATATATATATATATATATATATATATATATATATAGACAACATACCAGAGCAAAAACAAATCGAAGAGACTAAATGTGTACATTTTGGTAAATGTGTGCATAAAATATTCATCAGACAATAGTATAATACATTTTCTGATTATCAGTATCATAATTTTGATCCAACCCTGCTGATATTAAATTACATGGATCCTATATGTGCGTATTTGAACTGTAATTTATGACACAATGAGTGATCTTCAGCTGTATGTTTAGCTATATGTTTACATCCATAAACTGCAGGAAATGTAACGTTTTTTACACATAAATGCACAATTTTGGGAAAACAAAGATCTGAACAATACAAATATATGAACTCATAAAGTCATCCTAATACACAAAGGAAACGTATGATGTCTATGTGTTGTATGTACGCTTTACTTATGTACGTTTTAGCTGCCAGCTGAGGATGTTTGAGCAGAGTTTTGGGTGGAACGGGGTCTTTATTATGTAAAACGAGAAACCTTTAACATAAAGAAGATTTGGAAAATAAACACTGTAGAGAAGTATTTTTTATTTGCATATGTAAACATCTTGTCCAAAACATGACTTTCGTTCTTTGAATTTAAAAGGCTTTTTTGTTTTGCATCGACTGCACAATTACGTCACTGCGTCAGCGCTGGTGAAGGCTTGCGTCGGGACGGGGGCACGGAACTGCTGTAGGGTCGACGAATAATTGGAGATGAAGGAGAAAAATTGAAAATGAAACAGCGGTTTGAGGGGCTGTAGCGGCAACTTAGCGGTAGTACGAGCATCTGTGGCCTCGCTTTAAAGTGAATGTTATATGAGGAGTCGCGGAGGAAGTGCTTTAATCGCGGTAAGGTAGCGAATGTAGGGAGAGCTGGGGAGGGCTGTAGCTGCTGGGCTTTTTTTTTTTGGAGAGGGAAAACAACATGGCTGCTGTGGAGCTCGAATGGATCCCAGAAACACTGTACAACACCGCTATCTCGGCTGTGGTGGATAACTACAGCCGGTCAAGAAGGGACATACGCTCACTCCCGGAAAATATACAGTTCGATGTCTATTATAAGGTAAGATATATTAGCCGAGAGGCTCAGGTATATCTGACAGTACGGCTCCGTGTACTCTGCTAACACTGCTGCTAACGTTAGCTAACGTTAAATTACGATAACGTTAGGCTAGCTGTTGAAGACGAACCCAACGGTCAGCTTACGTGTTCTTAAAATTCAAGGTAGCTAGTATTTTATATCTGTATAATGAATGTTTGTTGAATAATAAGCTATACACGTCATTGATCCTGTAGCTAATTACACCAGTGGCCGTTTAAATGAATCGTGTCAGTGTTTTCTAGCTTTGTTGTCAGTCATTTGTTGTGACCCACTTTATTTAAAGCAGGCTTTCTTGTTCAGGCAAACAGGCGTACAGATGCAGCAGATCTGTTCACTTTCCGCCAGTCAGCTGTCCATTTGTCACATACAGCAATATGTTGAAACATATTCACTTTGAAACCAGTTATTTTTCTTCGACACCACACTCAGCTGAATGCCACATTGAAAACAGTCGTGCTTTTGAGCCATAAGTAGGATTTTAGAAAGGCTGAGGTCATGAATACAGCTTACACTGGCAGCTGTGCAAGGACAGACATTCCTCCCTAATCAGACACCAAAACACACACTCCTGTTATTGTTTACTCATTTCACATTCTGACTGCTCGACTCTAATGTCTGTAAATGTTGTAAATGTTGTTATTATTAATGTAAAAATGAAGAAGTTGAAGAATTGCCTCACATGGAGGCCTAAATGCATACACACAGTAGTGTATTAAAACTAAAAATGGTGTATATATTATAAAATACACCATGAATCGTGAATTACTAAAATGAAGATTAAAGACCAGAGTAACACATTCACCAGTCAGTCTGAGTTTATGAGAAGTGTAACAACCCCCATTGGGTCTCTGTGTTGCAGTAAATGAGGTAACCTCACATTCTAAGTTTGTTGACAGAATGTTTGTGAGATGGAGACCTGATATGTGTGGACGTGGTTCGCTGTGAGACAGGTTGAACTTGTAGTAGACTAGGTGACACCAAACTAGCTATGGTGTATAGTGATGGTGTTATTACCCAAATACCCCTAAACATTTGCAGCAACAACAAAAAACAGTTGATTGAATGAAATGTTGCACACAGTGTCACCACAGTTACACTCCTCTGAATGTAAAATAATCACATGCAACAGTAATGAGGCACCTTTTTCATAATAATAACCCTATAAATGATATAATAAACACTGGCCCTGTGTTGTCATAAATGGTAACAATACTTAGTTAAATTACATGTATTATTTACCTTCTGGTTTTCACGCATTCATTTCTGATTTGTAAACGTGAATGTGGGTTAAACCATTTTGCTGATATCTGGACCTAACTACCCCGGGAAGAGCAGTTGTTGCCAAGGCAACAACTAATCCAAAAACAACATGCAGTGATATTTTTGCCACTTTGTGGCAACACGGTGAAGCCCATGAAGAACTCCCACTTAATATCTTATTGAGAACATGCAGGCGTCTCACAGGTCCACCAGGTAGACCAGTTTAATTTGTCAGACATTAAGCGGTTATTTTTACATTTCCATCCACAAACGTTGTGAATGGTATCAGTAGAATAACTCGTTTTTCAATACCCTGTTACTGTTGAGGTTCAGTGCAAGCTAGCAGTACTAAAAGATAGAGTTAATGCACTGCAGACCTCCGACTGAACCAGTGTAGTCTCATCGTCTGTGCTCTGATGTAGGATTTCCCTCCCTGTGGTGTGTGAAGCCTTTCCTCAAACAAAGCTAGCCTCCTTGTTGTAATAAAGAACCACATACAGAGACAAAAGAACACGAAACCTGTGTGTCCTTGAGCAGAAAAAATGATGGTGAATAGGAGCAGAGCAGAGTAAAATGGTTAGCAAGAAGCTGTTAGTCAGGCAGTAAATGTGCAGTGTAGGTTACAGTGTGTCAGTTAATAAATGCTACAACATCGTCTGTTGTTTCCCAACCGCTGCAAAAGTGAATGGGATTAGCCTTGAAGCCAACATTTAAGAGCACTGTCTGCGGTGGAGACGCAAAGAGAGGGTTTAGACACATGTTGGTACGGGTTCCCTTTGGATTTGTTAGGTAGAAACATGGCTTAAAGGTTCTCATAGGCAGGGTAAACTCCCTTCACTGAGACCCCTTTCATACTGGAAACTTGTGTATGATGGCTCAACTCCTACACAGTATGGAATTTCATTTTTAGTCATTTTCAGTATGGGAAAATATTTGTTTCCAGTCTATTACCCCTTTTCTGTTTTCTAAAATATCAAATTCAGAATTTCTAAATTCATTTCATGATGTTTTGAGCAAGCAGCCAGTGCAGCCAAAATGTTGACCACTGCGTGAGAGAGCAGGCCATAGCAAGCTGGCCAGAGCCTGTAAGTCAGTGCCTATACACCCCAGGCTGTACGTCAGTGCCTATACACCCCAGGCTGTACGTCACAGCCTATACACCCCAGGCTGTACGTCACAGCCTATACACCCCAGGCTGTACGTCAGTGCCTATACACCCCAGCCTGTAAGTCACAGCCTATACACCCCAGGCTGTACGTCACAGCCTATACACCCCAGCCTGTACGTTACAGCCTATACCCCAGGCTGTACGTCACAGCCTATACACCCCAGGCTGTACGTCACAGCCTATACACCCCAGCTGTACGTCAGTGCCTATACACCCCAGCCTGTACGTCACAGCCTATACACCCCAGCCTGTACGTCACAGCCTATACACCCCAGCCTGTACGTCACAGCCTATACACCCCAGGCTGTACGTCACAGCCTATACACCCCAGGCTGTGCGTCACAGCCTATACAGCCACAGGCTGTACGTCTCAGCCTATACCCCAGCCTGTACGTCACAGCCTATACACCCCAGGCTGTACGTCACAGCCTATACGCCCAGGCTGTACGTCTCAGCCTATACACCCCAGGCTGTACGTCACAGCCTATACACCCCAGGCTGTACGTCACAGCCTATACACCCCAGGCTGTACGTCAGTGCCTATACACCCCAGGCTGTGTCGTCACAGCCTATACACCCCAGGCTGTACGTCACAGCCTATACACCCCAGGCTGTACGTCAGTGCCTATACACCCCAGCCTGTACGTCACAGCCTATACACCCCAGCCTGTACGTCACAGCCTATACACCCCAGGCTGTAAGTCACAGCCTATACACCCCAGGCTGTACGTCAGTGCCTATACACCCCAGGCTGTACGTCAGTGCCTATACACCCCAGGCTGTAAGTCACAGCCTATACACCCCAGGCTGTACGTCAGTGCCTATACACCCCAGCCTGTACGTCAGTGCCTATACACACAGCCTGTACACCGAGGCCTCGACGTCACAGCCTATACAGAGGCCTCAAAGCCACAAACTGTACGTCGCAGCCTGCAGTGCCTTGTAACTGTACCAAATCCAGACATATGCCACCAAATGAGTTAGAAAGAAAATGTATGAATGATGTAGGGTTCAGAAAACTAAATAAAAACAACATGGCCGTGCTTCCACGGCTGCACAGACAAATATGACAAAATGAAATGATTGAACTTTCTGTCTGTTTCTAAAACTAAAAATGTGTGTGAACAATAATATAATAACATTTATTCACTACATTACGGGAAAATAATCTGAGTACAGGTAGCACTGGTTAGTTTACTTTCTGTTCAACAGTGGACTGTCCAATCACTGGTGCTGATTTGTTGATTGATATATATGAGTTACATTACATTGCTACAATCTTCTGGAAATGTTTGAGCAACTAAATAGCATATATATAGTCAGAATGTAACGTAAATGTTAGCAGTTGGATTTTAATACATTTTATTTACATAATAGACATCTCACTCTTTGTACTCCAGTGTCATGACCCTGTACTGAACCTGTTTTTAACCTACATTTGGCCCATTGGTGTGAGACTGCTGTCACAAGTGAGTCACTGGCAGTCACTATTCAGCCATACATATCACACATAGTGCCATTACATAAAATAACTCAGTATCCTCCACTCTCCCTCACTCTCTCTGTCCTCCTTGTTAGTCTCTTTCAAATAGCGGGGCAGTTGCTCACATCTGTGGAACTAAAGCGTCAATACCACTATGAGCTGCTGTCTGCCAAAAGCAAAGTACAGCGCGCCATGTGTTCCACCATGGTTAACGGGCCAATCGTGAAAGCAGGTTCGATATGTGTTCATTGTCAAAGTCAGTTAGATCAGAATCATTTTCCTCCAAACATTCTTAAAGCATGTGTTGCTTTGACCATGAGAGTCGGATTCTGGAAAGTGACACAAGCAGAGTTTAACAATGGTCCAATGTTTGAATGAAGCACAAAAGATTATTCCATTCAGTACAAGTTCATTTCATTCTTATTTATACAGCGCCAAATCATAACAGAAGTTATCTTCAGGGCATGCTTCATTACTCTTGACTCTAATCTTATTTAGTCAGTATCTGTAGAATATTACAATCACAGCTTGAGGTAAGAAATGCATGGAAACAATGAAGCAGTCATCGTGTTGAGGTTGAGGTTGGAAACGAGACAGACGGATGAGCAGAGGTCAGAGCAGCTTGTGTAGATGTGAGTCAGTCAAGGTCAGATGAACACTGTTCAGGGTGTGATGAGAATGGACAGTCAGGAACAGAGAAATATTCCACAGCATGTTTTCCTTTTTTTTTTAATTAAAGGATCCATTTTCTGAAGTAAATGTCTGGGTATGCTTCAGTTCAGCACAACACACCGGGCTCATGAAAAAGTCTATGTGACCCAGCAGCTCCACACTCTCATATATGATCATTTCTGGATCTGCAAATCCACCATGGCAACGTCCACGATGCCACACTCCATGCTTCAAAACCATCCACAAACCGATGCGTGACGTCACAGTGGGTTTATACTTGGCAACAACATAAAAATGATACAAGCAACTGCTTCACCTTCCTGGTTCCGCTCACCATTGGCAGGTTAAATGGCATGGCCGGTTAACGTGTCTGAGACTGCTGAGACTGCTGGGAATGTCAGTACTAAACCAATGCCATGAACAGTCAACCTGCTAGTCGTATTAGAGGATATGTTCTGACTTAAGCTGCGTCTTTTCAACACGTATCTCTGTTACCCACCTCAGCACATCACATGATTGTCTTTGCTCTCTCAGAGTTTAATGACAAAGTTGACAGCAAGCAGCTAATAGGCCAAAGATGGAGCATGTGCTTGCTGTTAATATTAGTAGCAGGTTGATTGTTGATGACATTTTATCCATAAGCTCAGGCAGAAAACCACTAACACTGTTCCTTAAATTTCTTATACCTCCAAAAGTATTTCAGTTTTTGTGAAGGAGATTTTAAACACAACTGTTGGTGCTTTTCAGTCAGTTCATAAAATCTGAAATGTGCCCAGACGTCAGCTTTCAAAATACTGTGTGTGTGTGTGTGTGTGCTGTATCACTCACTGCTGTCGTATCTCTGTGACATATAAATAAATCTAGTGCTGGTTGGCCAAAGATCGTCAGTCAGCCCTGTGTTCACCCACAGTTCAGTGTAAGAGAGGGAAGTTTCAACATAATTTTACAACTTCACTGTGCACCCTATCAACATTAGTATAATTTAATGAAGGCTGCAAACTTCTAATCATGATCTGTCTCTGCATCGATGTAGAATCGTCCACATCTTCATCATGATGCATCTTAGAGTTGAGAAATCAACAAAACAACGCGCGCACACACACACACACACACACACACACGAGTTCAGTGAGTTTTCATTTCATCACTAGAAAGAATGTGTTTTCCTCCATTGCTACCAACTCTCACAGACACATGACCACAACACAACTGCCATGATAAACGAGCTGTTTGTGAAGCAGTGTGGTTTGGACCACAGGAACCAGCTTCTCATCTAACCTCACATCACTCAGACATTAAGTGAGGATTCTCCGATAACTACAGTTGAAGAGACATAGCTGAGACTGGCAGTGTCCCCCATAGATCAGCCATCGAGAACCACTGAATATAACAACTTATTGCTCAGCACACTTTGATGACTGGTTATCAGCATTTTTTTTTGTTTGTTTCAACTCCTGAACAGCAGACAGAATTTTAAATCGGGTCTTCAAACACGTCTGTAATATAAAAAAAAAAGGACATCCCGTCCCCTTCTGCGTCATATTTATCAGATGAGGTATTACCTGTAGACTAATGGATGAGTAACATCTGTATTATTGCTCACCTTATCTCTCTCTGTGTCTCAGCTTTACCAGCAGGGCCGGCTCTGCCAGCTGGGAGGAGAGTTCTGTGAGCTGGAGGTGTTTGCTAAAGTACTGCGGGCTTCAGACAAAAGGTAAGAACACAATGATACCAGACTGTGGCTGAAACCTCACACCATGCACACCGACCCCATCAGGTGTCTCACTAAACATGTCACATGTCTGATGAAGCAGTTCTTGCAGACGTTGAAGTTATTTTATTTGGCCCATTCACTGCTTTGGCCTCTTCTGTCTTAGCTGGTTTTCTCTAAACTATTAAGCACTCCTCTCCTGTGCCCCCCCCCCAGCCTAAAGAGTCTCCTTTAGGTTAAGGTACATTATTGATGTCCTCTCTGTGTTATCTATGTGCTGTGTGTTGCTTTCAGCCTGCATTGATAGGCTCAATGAGAATACAATCATTCAGTCATCAGTCTTGTCATTCACTGATTAGCTACATGTTTGTGGTGTGCGTTATATTTACCCAGTAGTAGTTCTGCCTCCCACTGACATGGTCCAATTCTTTGTCTCCCCCCCTGCAGACACCTCTTGCACCACTGCTTTCAGGCCCTGATGGACCACGGTGTGAAAGTGGCTTCAGTTCTGGCAAACTCTTTCAGCCGCCGCTGCTCCTACATCGCAGAGTCCGACGCCCATGTCAAAGAGAAGGCCATCCAGTTCGGCTTTGTGCTGGGTAAATTGGGATACGGGATGGGGGGGATTCACACAGACACTGATTTGTAACAGGAACAGACAATGAATAAGTGCAGGTCATTCATTCCTCACACTGATGTTACCATAGCATGAGCTGATAGGAACAGGACTGTGTCGAACAGACTTTGTATATGGCTGGACTGTGAGTGTAAAACTTTGTTTATGCTCAATGCAGTGACCCTGACCCCGATGTCATCACACCTCTTGTGTTAAGTGTGTTGGCTTCTTAAGTCTGAATTCATTTTTACTCAAGGATCTGAAAAAGCTGAATCAAATTTACAGGATATATAACCCCCATTTCATGACAATACATTTATTTTATGAATACTTGTATTATGGGGATGGAATATGTTTTGTGGCCTCCTGACCTCTCAGTAATAATGAAAAAAAAAACACCTCTGTGCCATCTGCGGAAACCCACAAGAGCATATACAAATGTTAATAATTACACTTTTTATTTTGAAAGAACAACAGCCTATCGGGAAACTTCAGCACTCAACTGACCAATGGTGTAACTTCATTTCTCACTCACTAAGTCAGGACACACTTTCACATTACAGTCCAGCCAGAAATACATCAGGGAGCAGACACAGGCTGGATCATTGGCAGCGAGCCATAATGATTCCATTGATTTAAAGTCGATCTAATGTAATCTAGTCAGACCACATTTACTACTGCTATACATAACTATGCATGCAATATGAGGCACTATGAAGTATAAAGGTACAAATGTCCCTAAAATATCATGCAGCAGTCTGTAAGTATCAGGATAGACACATTCCATGTACAACAGTCAGCCAGTTTGTCATGTAACCATTGCCTCAACATCTGTACTGACTGCAACAAACATAATGATGATAATATTCAAAATATTCACTGGCTTTGTGGTTTCATCTAATCAGATGACTCTTTAAGTCTTACTGACCAGTTCTACAGAAATGATAGCACATCAGATGAAGGCACACAGTAGGGCAGCATCATCCATCAGAATCCTGACGCACAAACCTGACTGCTGACAGCTTCAGACTACTGAAGTGTAGCTTGGGCCAACTCAGCTGATCCCTCACTTTCATCGTCTCTGATTCTGATTGTCCTCCACTGAGGATGAGCTGAAATGTAGTGATCAAACAACAGATGGAAATGACTACTTAATCATCATCAATGATGACAATGATTCGTCATCGTGCACGGTGTGATGTGTTCTGAATAAAACATTTATTTAATGTTTTCTAAAAACACCAATACTTGAACCAGCAGTTACCACAGGTGATGCTGAGCCTACCTCTCCTCTGATGTGGAGACAGTTGGAGTAATGTGATGTCTCTGTGATTGTAGGTGGTTTCCTGTCTGATGCGGGCTGGTATGGAGATGCAGAGAAAGTGTTTCTGTCGTGCCTGCAGCTGTGCACGCTCCACAGTGAGGTCCTCCACTGTTTCCGGGCTGTGGAATGCTGTGTCAGGTGAGTCTCCAAACTTCCATAGTTTGTTTGTGTCTGTTCTGTTGGTCCAGTGTCATCACACCTGTTCAATAATGCATAAGAGTGATTATGATTATGACTCACAGCTCCACATCTCACAACAGGTGGCTCAGCTTCACTTGTCACTAGAAATGATGACTGTCAGTGATAGAAGTGCATTTCATTTCATCATGTATAACTTCATGTATTTAGTAGGGTCATTTTTAACAGGCTGTGCGACCCTTTTAACTCTGATGGGAGTAGTTTTATTAGAGCCGGATTACTTAAAACTGGAGATGAAACACACGTTCAGGCTGATGAGATGCTTCATTTTTAAGGCTGCAGTGAAGATCTATTTCACCAGGTTAGCCTGGCCTGCCACAGTCATAGCACAGACTGGCACCAAGCAGCTCCTATACAGGGGCAGCATCTGTTCTAGTTTTCTGTGTCTTTACTGTCCTTTCTGTTGCTCCACTCCGGGGGATCTCAGCAAATCTCAAATTGTACACACAGGAGCTCTAATTGAGATCAGTAAATCGTCACACTGCAGACATTTTTACTCCCACTTCCAAACTGTGAGCAGAGTGCTAGCTTCAGATTGCCACTCTGCGAGTTCTAATCTTATACAGTACTATGAGAAGTGCCAAAACAACTAACTGTTTAACAGTAATGATTATGAACCATCACTATCAATAGAATAAAGGAAAAATAGATGATGATGTTGATGAATGACGAATAAATATGACAAATAAAGACTGAACCAGAGAGCTTACTCCTTTGTTCTGTTCTGGATAGATACATGTGAGCTTGTCATTACATTTTTTCTCTCATGCCTCCATAGGCTGCTTCATGTCCGCAATGGCAACTGTAAGTACCACCTGGGGGAGGAGACCTTCAAGCTCGCTCAGTCTTACATGGACAAACTAGCCAAACATGGCCACCAGGCCAACAAGGCAGCGCTGTACGGCGAGCTTTGTGCCTTGCTCTTCGCCAAAAGCCACTATGATGAGGTACATACGTCTGACAGGGTTCAGACAAAGTTTGGCAAATGATTTATCTTAACCATTGTGTTTTCAAGGTTAGGAAGATGCTTAAACACTAACACAACATGGAATATGTTTGTCTTTGCAGGCATACAGGTGGTGTATAGAGGCTATGAAGGAAATAACTCCAGGGCTGCCTGTTAAAGTAGTGGTGGATGTGCTCCGGCAAGCTTCTAAGGTTAACTTCATTCATCTATATTACACGATCGTATTGAGTTGTGCAGAATGTATCCACAGCACAGACGTCTGTTGTGTCTGAAGGAAAAATCCCTCGAGCAGACGTGATTGTGTGAAGTCTGACTTGTCTTTCTGCTGCAGGCCTGCGTGGTGAAGAGAGAGTTCAGGAAAGCAGAGCAGCTGATCAAACATGCAGTGTTTCTAGCAAGGTAACCTGCTGTGGTGCTGTTATATAGCTCTATCTATATTATTCCTTCTGTTATCATGAGTTCTGATTCAGTGTTTTGTGTCTTACAGAGAACATTTTGGACACAAGCATCCCAAGTACTCCGACACGCTGCTAGATTATGGATTTTACTTATTAAATGTAGACAACATATGCCAATCAGTTGCTATTTACCAGGTAAGTAGAGCGATGGAAAGAAATTTCCTACCACCAGCATGTGTTTACGTGATGTAACCATTACATTAAGGTGCTTTCAGACAGGATCTAGCACCGCGGCAAAAATACATGTTTTGGAATGGCTTTGGTCATTTCATACCCAGCTTCTAAATCTTTGTCTGGCTTGCAAGTTATGCTGCAAAATAGTGACATGAAGAAGTTTCATTTGATTTGCGTCCAATAGCTTGAGAGAGAGAGGGAGCATTGGTCAAGAGATATGGACAGAATGAAAGTGAGCGAGCGCTGGCCTTGATAAAGAAATAAAAAGTTATTGTGTCACACACCGCCACACCACCCTGTGGTGATTGATCGTAGCGCCTGATCCTGTCTGAACGTACGTTACATTTGGAAAGAATAAGATGTGTATTAAAGGACAGACGCTCACAGTACACTTTGATTTGTCAACCCCTCGCATCACACCTTACACTGCTCCTTAGCTCTAACTTAAACTTTCTTTTCTTTGATTTTACACAATCAGCAACTGAGAGAGAGTAGAGTTAGGGCTTAGGGAACAAGGGAGGGTTTGAAAGGTAAGGAAAGGTTAAAGGGAAGATGAAGGTGTAATAAATGCTCCTACATTTTAGAATGTGTGTTATGTATCATTTTTTTGTTCTGTTTACGTTGCAGACAGCGTTGGACATCCGACAGTCCGTGTTCGGGGGGAAGAACATCCACGTTGCCACAGCTCATGAAGACCTGGCCTACTCCTCATACGTGCACCAGTATAGCTCTGGGAAATTTGACAACGCTCTGTGAGTGCAGTGAATCTTACAAACTCCGGACTGTTCCAAGACCAGCCAGCTAATTACATTAGACATGAGCTCCCCTTATAGATGAAACACAAAACTGTGACTCACACTGTGATGGTCTGCTCTGTTCCTCACTGTACTGGTATTTATGTCATGTAGCTGCATGCTTTGGGTGTGTGCCATTTCATACATGAAAAAGAACGGATGGTTTTAGATAGTAATAGATGGTGAGGAGCTGTTTTTCACTGATCCAGTGACAGTCTTTCCTGGATACAAAGGGCCTGATTCAGAATTTGGCTAATGCCTGACCTCTCTAACCCTGATTCAACAACAACTTTGTTCAAGGGAAACACTCGACTTTCCTGGAAGTGTTTATCTCAAATAGAACCCAGTTTGTAGCCAAGTCAGTGTTGCGTGATTGCATGTTTGTGTTTGTCCCCTCAGATTCCACGCAGAACGCGCCATAGACATCATAACTCACATTCTGCCCGAGGACCATCTGCTGCTGGCCTCCTCCAAGAGAGTCAAAGGTAAGGCGACTTTCCTGGAGATGCTGGACCTCTGCCCACTGAGGGTACAGGGGGAGTATGAGGAAGGCACTCGATCTTTAAAGAAAGATAATGGAATGCTGTGAAGGAAATCTACTTTTATATTTATATTTATTTCAATTTATACAGTATACTATAGATTCTCCAAGGTGCCCGGATCAAAAAAACATTTGCACAAATTACAAAGCTGCATCTAAAAGGCGTGAGTTCAGGTTTTACAAGATGCACAGTCAACGATAAAGCTCTGAGGAGGAAATGAGTCACCCATTGAATATGTTCATTCTGACTGTGTGTGCAGTCCTATACAGGCTCTAAAATTAACACCAGCTCCAAATGTGGGGAGATTTTCCATCCGCTGCATAAATCTCAAGACTATCCGCCACACTGGCGGGAAAATGTTTGTACCAAAATAGTTGTGTAATAGAAAAGCTATGATGACACTCTGTACTGCTACAGCAGGTCTTTATTCAAGATAACAAAATATTGTTTCCTCTTTAAAGAATCAGAAGGCCACAGTGAAGTCAGACTGATTGTAACTTAAAGCCTCATTTTCATTTCATACCAAAACAAATGACGTGGTGCTGTGGTGTAACACGTACTTCATCATCCTCTCAGCTCTGATTCTGGAGGAGATCGCCATCGACTGCCACAACAAGGAGACAGAAGAGCGCCTCCTGCAGGAGGCTCACGACCTTCACCTCTCCTCACTGCAGCTGGCCAAGAAGGCCTTCGGAGAGTTCAACGTCCAGACAGCCAAACACTACGGCAACCTCGGACGACTCTACCAGTCCATGAGGAAGTTCAAGGTGGGTGGATCTGTCTGACTGATTGTCTGTCTCTTTGTCTCTCTGCATGTGCATACAACCAATCACCTCTAACGTGACTGTGTCTTTGTTCTGACTGGAATGATGCTTTTATCCAAAGTGACTTACAAGTGCAGTCGACTGTATGGATACAACTCACACAGTACAGGATCATGGAGGTACATCAGCCTCATCAAACAAGCTGTTTAGAACATTTAGAACAATCAGAGCCAGACAGACTGACCTTTAAGACCGTATTCAGGTACAAATATTTACTTTGATCTCTGCTGTGCTCTGGTTATCAGGAATGAATGGTTCAACAATATTCCCCATCGCTCTTCAGGTGACGTGTAGTTTTAATGTACGTGGATATTCCATGTTTAGTGTTGACGTCAAAATGGACCCACAATTCCGTTCACGAGCTGGTCTTTTCAGTTGTTTCCTATAATGGATCCAATCCAATGCTGTGACGGTGTAGTCCTCATGGCTGCATTGTATTGAGTCCAGCAGCAGGGTCACATGACAGAGGTCCCGCTCAACAACAGTCATAGCTGCAAACTCTGAGCCTTCAGTAAAATTCAGTGTTATATCAGTCTTTGGAACAAACTCACTGTGGATTAAATCACTTTTTCTGCACCCTGATGACTGACCTGGATCTTTCTCTGTGTTGTGTCTTGTGTTTTACGGGTGTCCGTGGAACCAGGAGGCAGAGGAGATGCACATCAAAGCCATCCAGATCAAGGAGCAGCTTCTGGGCCACGAGGACTACGAGGTGGCTCTGTCTGTGGGTCACCTGGCCTCCCTCTACAACTACGACATGAACCAGTATGAAGACGCAGAGAGGCTCTACCTGCGCTCCATCGCTATCGGTCAGACACAGGGAAGGGGTGGATGGTTACTGATGCTGGGTGTCAACCACATCTTACTTTATTGTAAATGCAGTACTTTTGTCCATGCCAGGTTCCCGTACTGCACAAATGACAACTTGGCAGGTTAGCCATTTATCATAGATTATCACTGAGATTGACCCTGTTTAAAGAAGGCCTGCTTCTGGAAACCAGAAGGCCCAGGTTAGACCCAAACATAGCTGGAGGGTCCTCTGACCTCACTTTGTAATACAGGCCGGTGGTCATTCCTGTTTTTCAAGAACTCCTGGAAAAATAGTTCTTCTTTGCTCCCCGGAGTGATGCTCCAAAAATGAACCCAGTTCTGAGCCAAAGTTGGTAGCTGACTCAGACCCATTTGTGTCCCTCTCTCTGCTGCTGAGACTAGCCTCGAATGCTTAATGTATGTCCAAGGCGTAAAGCAACATGATGTTCCATTTTTCAAATTCATTCATTACTATCAGACTGTAATCCCACTGTGGTAAATATGTTCAGCTGTACTCGAGTATTTGTTCTGATTACATTACTTCTGATCAAAAACTAGCAGTACCACAACTTTGCTAACAGACAAACATCAACAAGGTTAACAACAGCAGACATAGCAGCAGCTAATATTACTGACTAGTCCAACAGCAGTCAGCACAGCTCAGTGTCAGTCTTTCAGCCTTTCATTTCACCAAGCTCTGTCTGGCAGCTTCTTGCTCGCTCACTCTCTTCTTTTCTCATCTTAGCTTCCTCCGTCAACTTCCTCTTCACTCTGTCCTCTGCCATTATGTCCATCGAGGTTGCTGGTTACATTGCCCACTTGTCCAGCGGTCCAAATACAAATTGTCCCCTTTTTCTTAGAGCTCCCAGTCTGGGCAGCATGCACTGAGTTTCCACCAGGAAACTGTAAATCACTGATGAGTCATCGAGGCGGGAAAACCAGAAAACATTTTTTCCATAAAATATGATCGAGTTTTACCAAGATCAGTCAAACAGTTGGTGGTGTTTACAAGTCTGTGTGGCATCAGCGTGATTTTTAAGGTAGAAAGGTTCCATAATGTGGCTTTAATAGCCATGCTGGCTAATTAGTTTGTAATTAATTCAACATCCAACAATTGTTTTTGTTATTGATTAACAGCTGATCCATTTTTAGTTAGTTGGTCTACCAAAGGTTACAATATAACTGTGGCTGTAATGTCTTATAAAGAAAAACATTTCCACATTTCACAAGTTGGTCAATGACATTTTTGGCATAATTTCTCAAAAATTGTCTTGAATGATTAATGGAACGTCAAAAAAGCTGACGATGAGTTGTCAGCCTACTGCTCTGGAATGTTACAACCCTGGTTTGTGATGTCTGTTGTGTCCTCACAGGTAAGAAGCTGTTCGGAGAAGGCTATAGCGGGCTGGAGTACGACTACCGAGGCCTGATCAAACTCTATAACTCAGTGGGAAACTACGAGAAGGTGTTTGAATACCACAACGTACTGTCCAACTGGAACCGGCTGAGGGACCGGCAGTTTGCCGTCGCAGACGCCCTGGAGGACGTCAATACTACGCCCCAGCAGACCCAGGAAGTGGTACAAGCTTTCCTATTGGCTCAGAGCCTGGGCCCCACCCGTCCCTGTCTCGGCTGATTTTTATGAGGGAAGAAAGGAAACAAGGACATGTGGGCTTTAGCCTGGAGAGGACACATGATGAGCCCTAATGTGATGCTTCAGTTGCACACAGTTAATTAGTAATACACAGTAAATTCAAGCATCACCGGCATGTCAGGTGACTTTATGGCCACTGCAGCTGCCAGTTCACACTCACGCACACACACACACACACACACACACACACACACACACACACACACACACACACATTTAGTCATGGAATTAAAAAAAAAAAGAAGTAGAGAAGACACCGTTATCAAACCTCATCAACACCCACACAAACCACGAGATGCAACTCCAGCCTGGACGCAGCTTCACCCCACAGAGCAGACTGTTGCATTTCTCCAAGAGAAAGAGGACACACACAACAAGACTGAGGGGGGATGAAAAAAAACAAACAAAACAACAACCTCAAACATCCTGTAAGGATGACTCATGACCTCTCCTCTTCTCTTGTCTCACTCGCCTTTTTCTTTTCAGTTTGGAATCAGAGGACTTTTTTTTTTTTTTTGCTTTTGTATTGGAACCATTGTAGCTCTGAATGCCATGAGACTCCCCGCAGGATCTAAACCAAGTTCTCCAGGGCTATGGACTTGACATGACAGTATCTGGACCCCACACACACACGCACACATCTGTGAAATCTGTGTTTCAACCCCACATCCATCAGCTCAGTCATCGCTCGGAGGAACAGAGATGGAAGACGTCAGATATTTTTGACACTTGTACAGGAACGTGATACAGCAGATTGTACACTTAAGTTTCATTTGAAGGCTTTTGTTTCTTTGTTTTCCTTTGCAGAGTAAATGAACGCGGACTCTGAGAAACTCCTTTTTTGAACTGCTTTGGCGGAGACAGATTACAAACAGTGGAATGTGTTGAACCAGTGGGTATATTGTTATACACATGACGGGCCTTCACAGGTCTGCGTCTCAGTTTATTTGACCTTTTTCCAGCTTAGTACTGACCTAGAATAATTAAAATGCCAATAATTTATATGCAAAGTGTATGTTTATGTAGCCCCTTGTTTATGCTTTTCTTACTGAGTGAGCCGCTCATCACTTTTACTTTAAAACAAGGGAGGGAGGAGAGGAACATGCTACATGTGCAGAGGCTACTGAGCCTCGCGTTAGCTGTTAAATCTTAAGGGGTGTGTGTGTGTGTGAGTGTGTGAATATACACAGATAGAACTCTGGGTGCCCAAGTGCTCCACTGATGATTACCAGCCTTACACCAGCTTGCAGTTATCTGTCTGTAGACGGACCCATACTTCTAAGTGCTAAATGAACTATGAAACCCTTAAGGGCACTAAAATGGGGACCAATATTGTATATTTGTGTGTGAGTGTGTGTTGCCAGCCTGTTTACCTGTGCATATGGCCTTTCCTCTCCACTCCTTCCTGTCAGATTTCCCATTCAAGATATATCTTTTCCATCCCACTCACCGTTTCTGTCCAGAATCCCGTCAGCTGTTTCACTATAGAGCTCTTCAGTCAGAATGAACCAATCAGCACAAACCTGACCCTGCAAACAGCCAATGACATGGCCTGTTCACTATTATGACTCATGTCAGTGGAAATGATGTCAAGCCAAATCTTTCCCAGCAGTCTGGTGCTTCACTGACATGAAGGTGCTGGTCTGCATGCAGAGTTTTAAAGAATCGCTCATCGCAACAAAGAAAGTGCAGAGGTATTTGTTTTACTACAGCCAAACCAATCATGGATTTTAAGGCTGATTCCAATGTTAACTGATGCATCCACTGATATTCATCCTATTTACATGAACACATAATACAGACTTGGGACCAACATATGTTCTGAAGTCCACAGTGTGAAAATCAAGCGTTCCCTTTGGCGTTTCTCTGCTCACATTTCTTTTGAAATTATCGGACAGATACTCAAACTGTACATGTGTAATAAGCTAACATCGGCCTGCGTACCAGCCTGGTCCATTCATCCGATTGTATCTTCTCAGACTGTTCTATTTGAGGCCTGAAGAGTTAAAAATCGTGCAGTATTTTCAAAAGATAAACATCATTTGTACATTTTCTACCTTGGTAATTCACTCCCAAACCCTTGTGTGGGGTCCAGACCCATAGCTTGGGTACCAGTGTCATCATGGTATCTAGCCTTGCAGATAGTTTTTGTTCCATTGTGACTGAAAACCGGAGTGACGGGTACATTAAAAGGAAATGTTGCGTCGCCTCTTTTATGACCTTTTTTTCAATATTAGACATGAAATATCACCCACTAAACAAACTATCTGCACGCCTAAATACCACTGGAGGTAAGTGAGGAGCAGTATTTGTCACGATTTGACCCTTTAAATGAGTGCAGAGTGAGCGACTTGAGAGAAGTGTGGTACGTGTAGGTCTGTAGAGAAAGGAGTGATGAGAGTTTGCTCTGAAATGTGAAAACAGATCCCGGCTTTATCTGATCCATCTGAAAATCTGATGCCTTCACCATGATGAAGTCGCCCCGCTGTTTGATTTGAAGAGAATGAGCTTTGCCTTGCTGTCGCTTCAGTGCTGTCGGACGTCTCCCTCTCTAGCATTGATGTGAGTTGCTCTAGCTGAGGAGGTCCAGCCTTAGCCCCCTTAAAAAGGACGCTCAGCTACACACTCGGTGCCTCAGGCGCCCCCTCCCTCCCTCGCCCCCTCCCGACACCACAGAGCGTTCCTCCAGGGCAGACATGGAGATGAATGTTACAGCTGTAGTTGTATACAAAGATAGTTGGGTTCAACATATCTCCTCTCCTCTTTGTTCTCTCCTTCAGCTGCACTGGCTGCATTTAACCAAAGGTCACATGTCACCTGTTGAACTGCAGCCTGCTCTATCAGCGCTTCTTCTCGCAATGGATTTTTTTTCTCTGTACCGCCTGTGAAAATTCCACAAAAGGCTCTTTTTCACTGATTTTGAAGTATTTCCTGTCCAGACTTCCAGTCTGTCGCCACAATGTCACATTTCTCTGTTTGGCCAACAAGAAAAAGAAAAACCGACTGATGGAATGTAAGAGGCAAGGTGTGACTGAAGATACTGCTCATCATTGTGATCTGCTGATGTCTGAAAGGGACCGGCAGAGTTTGAGCGCTACAGGAGGGTTCAGAGGGGCTCGCCGGGAAATATGGACAAAGTTCAATAAAGCTGTGATCTCTCCAACAGCCCTGAGAAGTTCAGATGACTGACACCAAATGTGATGAGGGGATGTTTCACTGTTGTCCTGTTACTGCTTCACTGTTAGCTGCAAAAACATTAAAACTTATATCATTGATCACAAACGCCACACGCATTTTTTTCTCTTGCATTCCCGCCTTCAGCTACAACTTATGAAACATGCAACCACTGAGACATACACACGAACATTATAGTGTTTTATATCACAAAGCTCTGTTTCTCAACCTGCCTGCATCATCCTGTTTACATACACTGAACTGACAGAAGTATGCGGACATTTTCTCACATCTACTCTTACTTATTTCCAAGTAATGGCGATCTTAGTACAATACAATGACATTAAAGGGATAGTTCAGGTATTTTGAAGTGGTTTGTATGAGGTTCACACACACACAGGATACCGGCACAGAAGCAGAGCTGTGCCCTGCTGTGCACGGTCAGCAGAAAAAACGATTTTAGACATAAAATAGAGCCACCTCAAAAAAATCAGTACCAGTTTAAGTGTACACTTTAAGAATATTTTACAGCTTTACCTTGCAGTCAGTCAGCCTTCTTCTTTGACACTAACTGTAAAGGTTCCATATTTCTACCTAGCGCAACCGTGCCACACTATATCACGCTGCAGATCGGATGCGTGGGTCAGAGTTACAGCGACACAGCTCGAAAACACACACACACACATTTTTAGAAAACGTGAAAGTTGATTTCAGTCTGATCTCACAGCTGTCAGACGCAAACAGCTGATCTGCCGCATAATAAAGTGCACAGCACAGTTGGAAGTTCCACAGTGAGTGCCAAAAAATAAAAAAGGCTGTCTGACAGCAAAGTAAAGCAGTACAATATTCTTAATATAGTGTATGCTTTTTTTAGGTGTGCCTTTTTATGTGGCTAAAATCCATTTTTTCTGCTGACTGTGTCCACAGCTGTGCATAACTCTGCTGCTGTGCTGCTCCTCCTGTCTGCTTCTCTAAACTGGAGGCACACTGACCTGACGTCTGCTGTAACACACCGACTATGGATAAGAACAAGCCCCATACAACCCCTGAACTATCCCTTTAACTGTTTCAACTGCACAGGTGGACAAGGACTCGCGCTTCCACACTTTTATTGCATGGCATTGTTAAAGGCAGCAGTGATAACCTCCCTGCAAATGTAGCGACGCAACCACGTTCACAGCGCTGGGTCAATATGGTCGACCTGACGGTGCTGCTTACACCAGAACAAAGCCTGCAGAGAACCCCATTCAGCACCTCGAGGTGGCAGATGTTTGTATACATTTCATGAGTAAATGGTTTTCTGAACATATTGAATGCTTTAAGACATTTTTCATTTCATTGCTTTATTATATAACCTTTTGAAACGATTCATTTCATGATAAACACTGTGCACAAAAGCAAAAAGTAAAGCTACACGTTAGCTTTTTTACAGTACATATAAAAATATCTTTAAAGGCAAAACATTGACATCATTCTGAAAAGTAATTTCCATATTTAAATAAGACTGACATCACATGAAAACTCTAAACCCCTGATGCACAGCTTTGCTTTGGTACTAATGCTGCGTCTTTGCATTTACTAGCATTCTGAATGCTTGAAATGGTTTCTAACCCAGAGTTAGCCTTTAGCTAAAGTTAAACTGAGATTTCCAAAGTAACAAGAAATTCCACACATTCTTGTTGTTGTGCAGCAGGTGTGAAATATAGTTTTCTTGCTTCATGCACTTTCAGTGTGATCTACACGTACCATAAAGCCTGTCACTTTGGTTGCTGGCGTCATTTCATACAGAAAATGACTGAAACAGTGTCAGATCAGACTCTACTGTGTTTCCTATTAATAACATAAATGTTCTGTAACAGTTCAGTTCTCAGTGTGTGTGTGAGATGACACACAACATATCTCAGCAGTCGTACACTAAATCGCCAAGTTCACGGCTATAAAAAGGAAAGTGAGAGGTCAAAATGCCGCCAATACAGCAGCCACACGTCTTAATCTGATATAAGACGTCTGATATAAAATAAATAAATACACATTCTTATGTGAGAATAGAAGAAAAATGAAAATCCAGCTCATTTAGTCACATTCTCCTACAGCAATGGTTCAATGCAGCTTTAGAGAGAACCTGAGACCTGTGACCTGTGAGGCCATCGCTCATACAGTGTAAGTTGACTCTGGCTCTCAGTTGTTTTTCTCCTCCGGCTCCTCGTCGCTGGTGAGGTACTCGATGTGTGTCCATATGCACCACATCTGCAGAGAGAAGGAAGTGACACGGCTTTACGTAAACGAACATAATGTTGAAATATGAGCAGCCACTTTAGTCAACATGGTTAGCAGTCAGGTTATTTCTACCTCAGCTGATAGAGCCAGCAGGCGGCCTGCAGCCAGCAGCACGGTCCCCACAGCCTGGATCCAGGAAGGCACATAGAGCCAGTGGGCCAGTAAACCCCACTGACACCCGTACAGCCACAGCGGGAGGCAGTGCAGCCCACTCACTATCCACGTGCCCAGAGGCGTCCGGAACCCTGATAGCACCACAAACGCACAGTTCACATGAGTTTGTGCAATCTGTGACTACACATCAACTTACTCACAGTCACATACTGGTTACCGTTTGCCATGATGGCCTGTATGAGTTGAGGGCTGGTGGTGAAGCTGTTCTTCCAGTGGTCACCTCTGGTGTTGTGGTTACACACAAACACACACCACTCCAACGCAGACACCAGCCAGCCCCACTGTGATACAACGTATGAAAGACATCAAGCATTAAGACCATCAAACATACAAGTAAGGTTCAGCAGCAGCACATGAGGCTGAGCGCTTCAGTCAGTGATGTTCTGCTGATTTAAAGGAGCAGTCCGAGGCAAATCAATTCAGCATTTTTAAAAATATACAAATATTACAAAAGGTTTTAGTTTCCAGACTACTGCAGTGATTAGATATCAGACTTCTTTAAAGACGCAGCAGAGGATGAAATATCCTGACTCCAAATCACAGGAACCTACATCTCCCACAATGCAACTTCCCATGTTTATGACTGGCCTTGTGAAAATACTGTGCATGATCAATAAGACAATGAATCCATTCAGTTTGTGTTGAATTAACTCAAAGCACAGCCTGTCTGATGTAGCACGCTGACTGGTGTTTGTCTTTTCAGACACTGTCCTGTCATCAGGAGGATCGTCAGGATCATCAGCAGGCCTTTAGTAACCTCTGATGTAATTATGACTCTGATAGTGACGTGAATGTTATTTACTAATCAGAATCAATGTGTGAGTTTTTCATGTGTTAATTATAGGAACTCTCATGAGAATATGTCATTGGATCAGCCCTGCCTGATGAACACACGTCCTTAGTTTCTAACAGGCTGACATACCATCCTCAGGTGATGTTACTTCAGTCATGACTTCTGCAAAGCAAAACACTGGGGTTTTATTGTGTGAAGCACTTTGTGTCACATGTTTTGCATGGAAAGTGCGATACAAATAAAGTTTGATTGATTGATTGAATATTAACTTAATCTTCAGCAATGCAGCCTCTCCTTGTAATAACTACAAAAAGTGTGATAAATGTGTAATATGAGCTTCCTACACCTCTGTATATGAAGTTCATCATTAAAGATGGACACGTTTTTCTATAAATAATGCAGAGACATATTTCACTTTATTGTGTGTGGGCAGGGTGTGTGAGTGTGTGTCATGTACATATTCCTAGTCTCAAACTGTTGTATTGTTACTGTATATTTCTTTTGATATTATAACATGATAAAATGACTTATGCAAAGTAAGTTAATGGTTAGTAATCCTTTTAAGCGTGCCATGAAATGTGCTAGATATGACTTATGACTTATATATGATGCATTATGTGAAACCATGTGGCTGTCCCATGATATTGACATGATCATTATTTATAATATTATGGCTTAATGTATAAAACGGTCTAAATAAAGTAGATGTGATTCGCATTTAAAAAGGGCCACAAAATGTAAAAACAGTGGTACTGTCCTTTAATCAGACTCGTCCAACAATGCTGGGACGCTGTGTTGAATGACAATGTTAAAATTCAGAATGAGTGTACCTGTTTGAACATTAAATATCTTTGCACTGTATTCACTTGAATGTAGGTTGATAATGATTTGCAAATCTTTGACCCAACTGTGGATAGTATAACTGAACCTGTCCACACTTTGCTGTAAGGCTTCTTTATGCTTATGTCAAATTTAGGTTCGTTATTAGAGTCAGTTTGTGCATGGTATTCCAACACAATGCCCAGCCTTCATCCATCTTGATGACATGAGCATGAACAACAGGACAAATCCACAAATCCATCCTGACTGCTGTAAACAGTGCAGGCGTCTGCTGGTGTAATATGGATGAAGGGATTGAACACAAGGCCGATCATCCTTCACATGACAGTGACACTATGTAATCATTTCATCTGCTGTGAATCCAAAAGAGAGGCTCATCTGAAGAGATCTCTCACTAGATGATCATACAGTGACAAGACATGTGTGAGTGTGTGTGACCTCAAACAGCAGGCTCCATAGCATGCCTCGACCCAGGTTGTCCACCACTACGTCCAGCCAGGCCCCAAACCTGGAAGTCTGTCCCAGCGTCCTCGCCAGCCAGCCGTCCACTCCTGCACACGACAATGAATAGAATAGAAAGCATTACTGTCACTGTACAGAATATTATGACATTATTCATACATGAAATTAGAGCACTGACAAAAAACATGAGGAAACAACAACACCCACAGCTGACAACACAGTCTAAAATACTTTGTTACGGAGTCAGCATGTGCAAATTGATGTGACGTTTTGACAATGACATTAATATTAGCTCTGTTCTATTTAAGGCTACATGGATTTCAGCCATCTTTTCCTGTCAAAATGTCCTCTGTGAAAATGAATAATTAATAACATTAACGGCTCACCACCAGAATTCACTTTAATAAAAGCAGGTCTGATTAAAGTTAAACCAGTTTATTGTACATACAGGTATGTTCAGTACCACACTGGTTTGTCTACCCGAAGTCAAGTCTGTCAGCATCACTGTAAAAATGTGTCACTTCATTTACCATCCAGTGCTATGGAGGCTGAGTACAGAGAGACAAACACTGCTGGTGTCTCATAGGCAGCCCATGAAGCAAACACAAGGCCGATCCTGATGTATCCTGAAACACACATTGTTTACAGTAACGGCAAAGTTATTCGGTTTAGCTGCCATGCCACGGTGAACATGAAACAAATGTAATTCATTAAAATGCTGTCTCTCACCTATGATATTGGGCCAGTACAGCAGAACTTGGAGTCCCATCTCCGGTCAGTGTAGAGTGATACAGCGGCACTTCATCCAGGAAAACAAAGATGATGCAACCTGCCTTTTAAGCCGACCTGTCTAGCTCTCAACACGAGCACGCTGTCTGTGCTACACCCGTTCATGTGTTCATGGCCGTACACCTGTACGGAGACCACGAGCAGGTAAAGTCAGCTTTGAGACTTTACCTGTGGCGTGGTCGCGCGCGCTGTGAGCGCTTTCATGTTCTCATCAAATTGAGTGACGTAGGAAGCTGAGAGAGCGGCCGTACGCACGGAGCGTCAGCGTCAGGCCAGAGCCCGCTCTAAAATCTGGAAGTTTTCACACACCCTTCCACGGCTGTGTACACGCACCCAGTCTAAGGAAAAGATTAACATTAAAAACAAACGGTAACATTAATGTCCATATTTTTTTTTACATTCTGGGATTCAACTTTAACAATTGAAATATATCAAGGTCACTGTTCTTTTGTAGGGTACATACCGAAGTCGTGAATACCGCCAGACAAAACCAAAAAGGTGTTAAATGATTCTCTACGTGGAGGGTTCACCGTCAACGAGCCAGCCAAGATTAAACTGCGACATTTATTAATGGCGTTTGGCGGGAAGCCTTACCGTTAGCATGCCAACGTTAGCCCAGACTAGTATACACTCAAATTAACTGGTTGTTATGTGCATATGAATTAAACAGCAACTGAATAAATAGTACAATTATATATTCAACATGTTTAAGTGCTGTATGACGTACTAAAGCTTCAGGTCTACGTGTCACTGGAGGTCGCTGTGGTGGAACTAGCGTTATTTAGCATAGTAGCCACAAGATGGTGCTACTCGCACTACAAACCGCCACTCCGCACTGGTGTGATACATACGCATTGACTGTAGTATGACTGCGCATGAGTCAAAATTAATTTTTATCATTTTTAATAAGAGGGTGATACTTTCTGAAGCTACTGGGGTCAAAATAGAGCATTCCCGCCCGTCATAACGGTTGTGTTTACAAGCGTTTGAAGGCTGTGATCAACTGACCTGTAGAGTCAGATCATGTGACAGAATGGAGGCGTCGCTGAAAACATTCACCCGTTCACACACACACACACACACACCGCCAGGAACCCATTTCACAATAAACGGATAAGGCGACAAACAATTCTCATCAACTCCGTTCACGACGTTCATTTCCTCACATCGCAATGAAATGAGGGGAGCATGGGGGCCAAAGAGTCAAGGATAGGATTCCTGTCGTATGACGAGGCCGTGAAGAGAGGTAAGCCGAAAAGCAACGGGCTAAATCCACCTCAGCTGTGCTAGCTTAGCTAACTGTCAGTTTTTAGGCTAGCCCGGTACATGAGAGGAGGACGTCCCGTTAAAATTTAGCGGTTTAAGTCGCCTTGGTTATTGGATAACGAAGGCACCTCTAAAAATAATAGCACACGACTTCAATTAAACCTCTATGACCTATCATTCGATTCGGCATAGAAGAATGTCAGAAAGCTTGACGGGTTTTAATCACATGTTTAAGTTTAACAATAGCTAAGCCTGTATTTTCCGCAATCGCTTTTCTCCCGACGTATACTACGTTGGGCTGCAGAAACAAACGTTTCCCCATAATTAAAGCATCAGTATGTTGTACGTGTGAATTCTATCCAACCCGAACTGAGTATTTCTTTTCAGCAATATGGAAATATTGTTGACTTGTATTTTCTGATGCGTGTACCTTCACTTATAAGCAAGGTCACGTAAAATTGACAGCTTTTTGGACTGTGCCTGGCGTGACGTTCTCGCTGTAGCTACGAAACCACGCTTGTTGGGACAGTGTTGGCTAACGAGGAGGGATGGGCAGGCTTTACAGTATTTGCCAAAATAGTCGTGCAGATAGCCTCGGATGGATTTGTGCTAACTTCTGTCTTGACACCACAGTGTGCCTCCTAGCGTAGCTCTCACCACATCAGCTAGCTAACGTTGACTAACGTTAATGTGTTGCTACTAGCTTACTTGACTACTAGCTCGGCAGGTAGTTGTTAGCTGGGTCGCTACAGCAAAGTTCCCGGAGGGGAAATGCCTCCAGACTGTTTGTTTTAGCCGTCGTCTGGCGGATTTTCAAGCCCAGCCATGTGATATGGGCTAACGGGTATTGTCAGTGTTTGTGCTGGAGGACTGTCAGTGTGCTGCTGCTGAACTGTACAAAGCAGTGCGCTAACGTTAGCTGTGCATACAAACAGATGTGCTTCATGTTGCGGTTTCTGTCTCAGAATTCAGCCGATGAGCATTTTTTTAAGCTAAACGAGCTATCGATTGATCTCTGAACATAAAGCGGGCTCTCCGTGGTTGTTGTTTCTCTTCTGCGGAATCACATGTGCCTTTTTTTAAAAGCACTTTACTGTCAGATCAGGCTCTGTGCAGAAGACACACAAAGCTGTGTGAAGCTGTGTTGTGATTGATCCGTCTGAGTGTTGGTGCATTTATGTAAGATGTGGGTGAGCATTTATCAGGAAGAACACAGGATTCCCGGCTGCCTCCTTGTTGCACTTTACTCCCTGCTTTGGCAGCGGCTGAACTTTGTCAGTCTGGATTCCAGGCTGTGAAAAGCTGTTACACATTCATCCAGGACAGGGTCATATGTGGACCAGTTAGACTGACCTGTCCTCTGTATTCATATTCATGTAAATGATTAGATTCATTTACTGACAAGTGTTTCAGACAGGAGCCAGTGTTTGAACACACCCCAACTTATAGCATCTTTCCAAGAGCTCCTTGTGTGGTGAGGGTTAGGACATTCCTCAAGCTGCTAATGATCACACACGCACACACACACACACACACACACACACACACACACACACACACACCTTCATGCATGCTCCCAGGCAGTGGAATTATCCAGCCATCCAGCCCTATCTGACCAGTCACATGGCAGCCTTCCTAATTCCCACAGCAGGCTCCACTGCAGCAATTATGGGGTCAGTTTTCATGGAAGCCCGCTCCTTTAGGACACCAGCTTGATAATGGTCAGGTCAGGAGCGTCCTGTCAGGGAGGTCAGGCTTTGATGTATTCCTGTAGTAAAGCCAGGATCATTCAGACTTCCTTCAGACCTGATTTTTGCAGCCTTGAAGTGCATTCTCCGTTCACCGTTTACAGTTTGGTGTGTGTGTGTGTGTGTGTGTGTGTGTGTAGTAAAAGTAGTGTTTGTTGTCGTTTGGCAGATATTCCTGTCCGCTGTTGACTGAAAATAGTTCCAATATTTGTGTCAGCTTAGTCTGTTAGATGAGCACATGCTTCAGCAGAACAAAGTTATGCATTGGAAGTGTGGTGAAATCGATTACAATAAAGATTTTAAATGGATAAGAATGTGAGGAATAGTTCCCAATTTGAAGTCAGTGTCGCAAAATGTTTGGTATGAGAGGTCTCCATACTGCTGCTGCTACTTTTGATCAACCTTCCAGGTGTGTAATGAATAAGAGTAAAGTTAGCACTCAGAGCAGAGATTTAACAGATTCGTGCTGTAACAAGTGAAACTACGAGGTGAACTGCAGATTCTCCTCTTCCCTTTTCCAAAGCAGTTTGTTAGATGACAGGATGACTGAACATTTACGTTAGCACACGTGATAAAAGTTCAGTAGAAAAGAAGCCAAAGGCACGAGCCCGTGTGCCTGACGTGAAGAAAAGTCATCTGAAGGCCAAATATTGAATCTGAATTGAGCTGGGTTGCTTGCACGGATGAAGGAGGTGTAGAGTTAGACCTCGAGCTGTGTCAAACTTGTTAAATAAATTCAGCTAATTAAATAAGACCGATTCTGACTCTGGATCAGTTCTGGTGCATTGTTATTTCCTGAATGAATTCTTGGAATAATTGTGTAGCTCGTGGCTGCTGATTCTGCTCAATTGTGTCCTTCAGCGTTCAAAAGTGGTGGGGGGAAAAAAAGATCGGCGAGGAATAAAGATGAAGCATTTCTAACCTCGTGTCATTGTGAAATCATTCAAGAGGTTAGTGTGACGCTGTGTTGAGTAACATCAAGGTTAATGTTTAAAGTAATCTCCTCTCAATGGCAATTTACAGCGCAGACAGAGAGAATAGTCGTAGAAGAGGCAGCTGACTGTACCTGGAACAGATAATGCCTGATAATGTTCAGTTAACACAGCTCCTGCCTGTCCTTGCCTGAGGTGTTGACTCACCGCGATGGTAATTATGAAGCCATAGACTGTAGAGCTGTTGCATTGCATTGTGTCGTAACACCTGGCAGTGTCACCGCCTGTTCATGGAAACAGACTCATAGAAGTCCGGGTTGAGAGTGTCAGGCACCTCTGAGAGACCAGATGTCTCTTATAGCCCGTGTTAGCTTTAGTGAAGCAGCCGACGGTGCCCATGTTACTCCTCCATGGACCAGCTGAACCTCTGTGGTCGACCACCACATAGTTTAGTAATGCAGCAGCCGCGGTCATCGTCACTCATGGCCTAATAGTCACCTCAGAGCTGCACAGCCGTGCATCTCTGCTCGACGTCAGCAGCAGGTCTTATCAGTGAGGGGATAGACTGCCGCTTTGCATTCAGACCTCGTGCTCTCTGGTTTGTGAGTGTAGATTTGTATACTGCTGCCACTAAGGTGTTTGCTATGGTAACATGGGGCAGGCTGGTGTTTGTATTGTTGTAGATTTCTGTGTCACATAGTGTATTTTTAGATCGCAGGGCTGTCTGGGATGCAATTAAACAGATACAGATGACATGTAAACTCTAGATGCGTTATGTTTGCATATGTATGTGCTTTTCCACACGATGGTAATGTTTGTTTTCCCTCAATAAACTGTTATCAGTTTAACATTTGATCCTCCGTTCGGCGGGCCGTGGATCAGGCTCCTTTAGAGTTACTCAATCATTCTGTTACTAGACTTCCTGCAACTGGTATAAATCAATAGCACACAGTCGTAAGCCTTTAGTATTAGCAAAGATGCTCGACGAGGGTGTGTGTTGTCTCCTCTCCTTTTCTCCCGGTGTAACAGTGCGGTGCACTTATCCTGGTAAAATGGTGTGGCCTCATCTCAAAATGAGGTGGCTGCTGTCTGTATGATAATCTCATTAAAAGTCTTGAGCACATGCTATGACAAGACTGACTCTGGTGCAGTAACGTCCTGTTTGCCTCCCTGTAGTGCACACTTTAGTGATTGATAATCAAATACACACATTACACACAACGTTACACAGTAACGTTGGGCTGTGTCGTGGTTCCACAAACTCTGCAAGACGACAAAAACCAGCATGTTCTTCGAGCAGAGCTGGCCTGGCTCTCCAAAGCGATTCGTTGTGTGCACTCTTATCTGCCGTCGCCTGTGGGAACTCACTATATTCTGTTTTCTTTCCAGGTGCCTTATCGCGTCAGGTGTGTTGTTAGCGGCCTTCATGTGGACTTGCAGGCGTTGCACGTAGCTGTTGCTCTCCCAGCATTTTCACCCTTGTTCAAGGTGCAGGTCGTTAAAAATGTCTGAAATTTACATTGACTGAAAAAAGTCAAATAGTCTTAAATCCTGTTATTGAATGCTGAAAGCAGTTCACTCTGAGCTGGCTGAGTTTGAATGCCTGCTACAGTCTTTTAGGTTTTTGCTATTCCTTTTTGCAAACTTTGTCCCCCTGGTGGGACAAAGTTTGGGAAGGTGTTGGATGATGTTGGCTAAATACTGTCTACAAACATTGTTGCGTAAATAATTGTTAATTTCTAAATATATTTGGGTGAAAGGCGAGCTGTAAAAAGTGTGGCAGTCATCATCGGCTGATCTACATGAGGAAGATGACTCGATTCATGATAACAACAGACTGTCTGTAGGCCAAAGGATGGCATTTACTGTTTATTACCACTGATTGGTACTAATCAACGTGGTACCAATTCTTAGGATGGACTGGCTTCTTTATTTATAATGGTCGGCATGGTGGTGCAGTGGTTAGCACTGTCGCCTCACAGCAAGAACCTCAGCTGGTTCCATTCTGTGTGGAGTTTGCATGTTCTCCATGTCTGCATGGGTACTCTGTGAAAAGACCTGTTTATGTCCACACGAGTGAGCTTCAGCTCGGCTCTGCTGTCCTGTCAAATAATGACGTGATAGATGAGTTTGAATATCTTGGTTTGATTTTCAAACTCAGCTCGACTGAAGCCAGTTGTTAGAGTTGTCAATTCGCAAATAAACAGGGACGATGGTACAATTCTGAGTATTTTTAGAATCAGTTCATAACTGGCTCTGAAATAAAAATCACATATTGTTGTTTTCCTCTTTGCAATCACTGTAAACAGCCACCACATGATAAATGTTTGGTGTCCTGCCCACAGTTGCTTTCTAAGAACAGCACCCTGTACGTTCCTGCCCGCAAGTGTTTCTGTTGACAGTTCACCAGAACTGAAAGGTCACCAGAGCCCACGTGAGTTCAGTATTTGCATGCTGCTCCAGACGCCTCGGTGCTCCCTGCCGGGGCATATCCAGTCGCGCTGTTAGCAGCAGGTCGCCCGGGCCCAACTTATTTTACAGGACAGCAAACATTGAGTCGCAGCAGGAGGCTCTGCCGGCTGCTGCTTTTCTGCCACCATAATTTAGTAAGGTGAGAGAGAATGCAGTGCTGTGAATGTGGCAATAACTATTGTATGTTATGGTTCTAGACTCTCTGTGTGTGTGTGTGTGTGTTTGTATGGAAAGTGTAGGGGCAGTTACACAAATCAGACCCATTGTCTGCATTGAATGGTAACCATTGCAGTTAATGCAGCCCAGTGTCCAAGAATACACCCATTGCATCACAGCGTCAACAATACACAAAGTGTTCTCCATGATGTGGACCGCTTTGTTTCCCCTCCCCGTTTGTTTGTCCGTGTAATTGTAACAATTTTGCTATTATCTGATGGTACTATTTTGTCATCAGTAGTATAATAGAAGACTTCTTCCTCACAAACTACATGTTTTCTTTATTTACTGTTTGGAGTTTCAGTAGCAGTGTGTGTGTGTGTGTGTGTGTGAGGAGGAACAAGAGGCAGCAGAGATTGTTGAATCATCATGGTGATGATAAACGATCAATATTGATGAGTCACTTCTTTGACATGTGTTGTCCGAGCAGCAGGTGAAATTTCACACAGCAGATCCTCACACTGAAGCTGGAACCACAGAATGTTTTTACATGGTTTAAAAAATGACCTGATGATCAATAATCAATATTGCTGTTCATAAGATCAGCTCATAACAACAACAACTAATCGTTTCAGCACTTACTGAAGTCCATCGCCGTCCGCTTATTTGGGTTTAGGTCGCGGCAGGGCATTTCAGACGTCCGTCTCCCCAGCAACATATTCCATCTCCTTGTGTTGGATCCTGAGGCGTTCTCTGGCTAAATGGGCTTTCTAGTCCCTCCAGCCACTTCTGGGTCTGCGGGGTCTCCTCCCGGAGGCGCCCAGGGGGGCATCCTAATCGGATGCCAGAAACACCTCAGCTGGCTCCATCCGGATGTCCGAGCTCCTCACCCTGTCTCTAAGACTGAGCCCGGCCACCCTGCGGAGGAAGCTCATTTCAGTCACTACCCAAAACTCATGACCATAAATGAAGGTTGGGGGGAAAATCAAGAGCTTTGCCTTCCAGCTCAACTCCTTCTTCCCTACAATGACCTGGTACAACGTCTGTAATACTGCCGACGCTGCACCAATCCACCTGTCCATCTTGCGCTCCATTTCTTTTACTCTGAGATATTTAAACTCCTTCACTTGGGGCTAATTAAAGGACGTCCTCACCACGTGTGGTTATTTGGGGATGTTTGTGGTGAATACTGTATGGTGTAGGCCAGTGGTTCCCAGTGCGAGGATAAGAGGTTGCGAGATAACTCTGGTGTGATTTAAGATAGGAGACCAGAAACAAACATTTTCTATACAAAATCATGAATTCTGTCCACCGACTGTGCTCAAATTTCCTATGTGTTGAGAGGCCATTAAGATGGAGTCACTGCTAAGGTGATAACATTTCCATCACAGGCATTGCTAGATTTTTCCTCCCACCCTTCCCGCCCTGCTCCCTTTGTACAGGTTTCAGAGCAGAAGTTAAATGGAGGACGACAGTAGTGAGCTGTAAATAGGCCCGCTGCCTCTCCAGACTCTTGCAGTGATGGCTGAACTGTCAGCAGGCTGTCCATTAAACGCCGTGTCACTGTGGAGACTGAGCGAGCACAGAGTGGAGATAATGAGCCTCTGGACTCCTGGTTCAGATGTGCGATCAGAAAGCTGCCACAGCCACATGATTAATGTGTGCGATGTGACTTTCATGTGGACAAACTAGAGTCAGCCTGCATCATCATCATCATCATCATCATCAGCTGACATGCTGTGCTTCACTGTTTTATCCGAGCCGTGCACCTTATTGATAAATGCTGGGAAGGTGTGTTGGTGTGAAAGCTGCACAGTCTCTACAAGTCTAGAACCTTCCCGCAGGTCAATCAACTAACTGTACAATGTGTAATTTAGTGGTGAGCCCATATGTGTGTGAGCTGGCTGAACTACAATAACAGGTACAGCTGTTCATGTTAGACTGCAGTCTACACTGTAAAAAAGAAACTGTTGTTTTTCCGGTAAAAAACATCAGTTTTTCTAATAATATAGTAAAAAGATATTAGTACTGTTGATTTCACTTAATAATGTTGGTGTTTCTTTCCATATTTTAAAATGTCTGTAGATTTTACAGTGAAAAACTGCCAAACCATGACAGTAAAAGACCATAAAATGTCATTAAATATGAGAGTTTTATTGTAATTGTCTCTATAAAATACTGCTTTATTCTGTATGAATTCCCTTAAAATGCTGTATGAATAAAGCTTTTGAAGTATGACTGTGTTTTACTGTATACAGGAAAACAGTCATATAATGGCATATTTTACCAAAATATGTCATGTCATGACAGTAAAAGACCATAAAATATGTCATTGAATATTAGTGTTTTACTGTATAATTAATAGTCTCTGATATAAAATGCTGCTTTATTCTCTGTAAATTCTCTTAAAGTGCTGTAGAAATGAAGGTTTTGAAATATGACTGTTTAACTGTATACAGGAAAACACAGTCATATTTATTGACATATTTTATGGTCTTTTACTGTCATGGTTTGGCAGTGTTTCACTGTAAAATCCACAGACATTTTTTACAGTGTATCACCACTGGCATTTAAAGTGTTTGGCACAGAGCCTGTCTTAACTTAATTAAATTGAATTAGGGCTGCTTAGCGAGCTTTAATATAACTATACAGACGTTTTTTGGGGTTGATTTGTTCAACAAACTTAGTTTATGATCACATGAACAAGATCAAATCTTATTGGAGCACAGAGCAAAAAGGGTGGGACTTAGGAAGGCTTAACTGAGGAATGGAATATGTGTATGAGTTTCACTGCAGACAGTGTGTCATTAGAGCAGGACGGCTCTGCAGCAAGTCTCCAAAAGATTTTGTGCTTGTCGTCTTGTGAACACAGTCAGCTCCACCTTCCACGACACACAAGGCGGCTCTATTCTCCGCTGCCGGAGCTCGTGCACCCTGCTGACCCACGTGCGCGATTGGCTGCCCGCAGGGCTGCTAAAGCCAGTGATTCAGCACTTCGACACTAATCAGTTTTGCACTCCAATTGGGCGGATTATGCCGCCCACTCATAGATGAGTTCAACTCCGAATACATATCTGGTACGGTGGTAGCTGTGAGCAGGGGGACACCCTGCCGTTTGAAGATTGCTCATTGTGTCATTTTGAGGAAATGTACAAACAGAGGTGTACATTTGTCCACTGGTGCAGTCAGGGACAGTTAAGATCCTCGCTCAACGGCACCTCAGTGGTGGTAAGGAGGGAGGAGCATGGGCTTTGCTCTCCCACGCCTCAGATTTATCCTGTATGGTTATTTCTAAATGTTGACGTTTGTCCACCATAAACGGGTTGTGAGGACATTTGGCCTGCTAGCCTCAGTTCGTATTGCAGGTTCAAGTTCTCACACTGGCCCAAAAAGACATTGTAAAAGTCTACAAGAGTCATATCAGTAAATATTTCCGTGCTGTGTGTGGAGGCCAGCAAGAAGTTAACTGGCCCAGAAACACAGAAGCCCAAAGAAGCCTTGGTGTATGTGCGAAATAAACAACTTGGAATGTATGGAGCTCCATCTTGGAACATGGTGTCCAGGTCTCTAACATCCAGTTTGGGGTGTCTATGTTTGAGAATGCATTGCGACTGCATTACTGATTGTAGCCTAAAATAGTTTTGATAGAATTGACCTCGCTTCATCAGGAAAGCTACACTGAACTCAGATTTTTAGAGGGATGGTAGAGACACACACAAAATGTAGCTGAAATCAACTCATATTGTTGGCTGACACACATCGACAGTGTGAGTGTCATTAACTGGCTGAGCGGCTTGCATCAGGAGACGTTCTTTTTTTTAATAGAGCACAGCTGGAACACAGAAATCAGGTTTACTGCAGAGTACATTCTCACATGCAGGAATTTGTCTTGGTGTTTGGTGCATAACAAACATGAACTAAAAATATAAGAACGATGAAAAAAGTATTAGAAGATATAAATATATAAAACACATCACTATATGTACATGTTTTTAAATGAAAAGAGCTGTGCAGGAATGTGCAAGTGTTCACGGGTAGTGTGCAAAATATTGAATATAACGACCATGCTGTCTTTAAAATGGCCCTGATTTCATCCAGAGATGAATCTGATGATGGTGAGCTGTCCTCCTCAGTCCTCATTTCATCTTAAACGCAGGGTACATCAGCAGCGGTCTTTTCACTTTTGAAGGTAGATATTTTTCCTTTTGTTTTTATTCCATTGCAGATCTGCCTCCATACACCGCTAACATATCCTCAGGAGCGAGCTGCTCTGTGTCCGCCTGCCTCTGCTTTGTTTGCTGTAAAAGCGTTCTTTTGCCTTTGACGTATCTAATTTGTTTTTTATGAGCTCTTCTTTCTCCCGGGGAGCCATCTTCAGGCGCACCAGTCATTCCCTCTAATTCAATTCTCTCTCTCCGTAGCCATGTGAGCAATACCCCCTTTCCTATTTCTGTACTAAACAAGCACATAACCATTCTAATCTGGCAGAGCAGAGTTATGTTGGAGTTGAGTTTTTTTTGTGTGTTTTTATTACTGACCTCTAATGAGCCCATAGAGAATCATCCCTCCATCATGATAATTGATGTATATGGCTTCTTTTTACACCATAAGTCAGCTTTCATGCCTGACTACTCTGGGAAATGTTCTCGTTTGTTTTCTTGCTGAGAACTGGACGAGAAGAGCTGTACCGCTGTCCTGCCTGTGTGCTAAATATGAAGCTACAGCCAGCAGCTAGTTTGCATAGCATAACAACTGGGAAACAGCTAACCAGGCTCAGTCCAGAGGTCATGAACCCCATCTCTACCACGCAGTAGCATCATATCTCGACTGTTCAAGTTATATAAAACAATGTAGTAATTACACGTAGTTATATGAGGGCTAATGTGTGGGGCTATTTCCTTGCTGGGTGTAATGACTTCCTGCAGTCTTGTCACTGTGAGGTTGCCAAGCAGCCAGGGGAAACTCTGGGTGTCCAGGAAGTCCTGCACATATCTCCATGAAACCACAGCATTGTTGTTTTACGCTTCTGTTTTTCTACTTCTGCTTCCTGGAAATAAGAGTGTTTTCCCCAAAATGTTGGACTGTTCCTTTAACGCAGGTCCAGTTCACACACGTGGCTTCATCAGTCAGGAAACCTAGCAGCAAAGCCTCCAGTCCAGTGTTTGCTGATCTTTGCTGTCAGGAGAGAAGCCTGGAGAGGAGTTAAACACACTCAGTATGCACTTTAACTTCTTCTGCTGCTTCTCTGTAGCCTGAGGGAGAGCTCAGCATTCCTATGAAGCTCTATTGTTATTATAATAAGTGAAGGTGCTATAATACTCTGACTAACAGCTGATCCTCCTTCTGACAGCTCGTAAACCCTCCGGTTCCTCGTCAGTCCTGTCAGCAACGTCCTTTTTCTTTTAGCTTGCTTGCATCCTTTCCTTCTTTAGGTCACTTTGTTTGTACAGTAGGCAGCAAAGCAGGGACAGACATGAGATGGACTAAACATCACTCATGTGAATGGAATAAATAAGACTGATGCAGCCAAGGCCATTCATTGAGGGCATTTGCTTTGCGTGTTTAAAGCAGTCAAAGTGAAACCGCTCTGTGTGCGCCCGAGAAACATCTACACCGACCGTACCAGCTACTGGAAAAAGAAACAAGGTCACTGTGCTAACCAAAGTATACTTTTAAAAAGGCCTCGATTGAAGGGACACTGTGTGCCTGTGTGTGTGTGTGTGTGTGTGTGTGTGTGTGTATATACAGTATATTTACAGTGTGTGTGTATCTCTCTGAACAATGTGTGTGTCCTTGATTAACCCCCGCCTTCAAATGTTGACCGCTGCATTCAGTTTTGCTGTTATTTGGACTGTGAGAGATAGAGGTGTTGGTGAACGTCCATTTTGGCTCTTTTTCCCGCCCTTAAAGGTCCTTAATGTGGGACAAAGATGACCTAGATCTAGTAAGACCAGCACAGCTGGGGGCTGCGTGTGCAGCCCAGCTAGTGGGGCGGCTGCATAATATCTTAGACGCAACATTAATAAACTCTTATTAATTACTATAAGTGACTAGTATTTCTGGTGTTGACTAGGGTAGCAGGGTTTAATCAAGTAGTAGCACTTATCACACACACCCTGGAAACAAAGGAATACAAGTACTGCAGCTCATTGTTTGTAGCTGGGTGTGAAACAAATGAAATGACAATAAAAATCATGTTGTTGGAGAATAATTGAGTCATTAAGGTTTATTTGCTGTTCTTTAACAGGTTACCATCAGTGTTAGGGACACACCAAGTAAAAACTATGTGTGTGTGTGTGTGTGTTAGCTGGGGCCATATGGAGTGTGTTGCCCTCTACAGGCTGGTGTCAGAAGAGTTCAGAAGCACATGGAATGATCTCCACGGTTCCAAACAAAGGCCAGAGCTGTGCTCTCACAGGAAGGTTCCGTATGTAGAGAAGCTCCTGATTAATTGATGATCAGTTAATCACCACGGACACACTTTGATCAGTGAAGAAGAAACGTTGTCACGATTCCTCTCATGTCGATGTTTTCAGCAGCTGAATGTCCATCAGCTGGATCAGCCCATGATACTGGTGGTCTTGTCAAACTTTGTCGTTGTCCGTCAGGGTTTGTTAGAGATTGTTACCTGTCATTTGAATATGAATTTTTTCAGTGATAATCATTTAATAAGCTGCATGGATTAAAGTTCTCCATCGCTACGACAGATCTCCGTCATTCAGAGTTCACAGAGGCGATTTCTGAGATCGATGTAGATCGGAGGAGAACAAAAAGTGTTGGCTGATTTTTTTTGGCAGATTGTCACACTCTACAGCCAACAGCGTGCGCGTGTGTGACCAAAGACAACATAATGACCCACATCAGGGAGGGATCTAAACACGGAGCGGCGCCAAAGTTTAGCTGCTTAGCTAGCATGGAGTCGTCGCTTATCAATTAGTTTTTGACTGCGTCACAGAGCTGTGACGTCATTTTGAGTTTAGTCAACATATGAGAACTGGTCTGACACAGACAGTCTCATGTTGTGTGCTACATGTGTGAAATAACAGCTATAGTCTGGACTTTGTCTGCAGTGTATCTGCGTAAACGGCTTCATTGAACTTACGCGAACTCCCTGAAACTTTATAATCATAATCAATAAGACGTTTTTGGTTAGTTTGACTGTACAAAATCATGAACGTAGCCTGATTGTACCTCGATGCTGAAATCTTGCTTTATAACATGTATAACAAATGTAAAGCCTCAGAGCTCACTTTGATGATGACAGAACGGTGAGAGCTCACCATCAGACTGACAAGGCTGCAAAAGTTGCTGTTTGTATGATGTATTTTTCTGTTAAACAATAAGAGGCTCACTTTAAACAATATTATTAATAATAATAATACTAATTAATAATAATGATGATGAGAAGGAGTAGAAAAATAACGCAGTGAAAAGTTCTGTAGATGGTTGATTATTTGAAAGAGTAAAACTTGAGAGAAGCTTGGCAAAAACAAAGTCAGTTTGATTTCATAGATTGAAAATCACAGCTGTTCAAAGCATCAACCTGTAAAACACTTGTTGGTCAGATATTAAACTTGATGGCTGCATTAGAGAACATGGTTGTGAGTGGAGTGGGGCTGAAATCTTATCTTATTTTTTTAGCACGTGTCAAGTAACGTAACCTGTGACATGTTTCACAAATTACAAATGAAGAATATGTCTTGGCTGCAGCTTGAAAAAAAATTCAGTCAAAAGATTTTTTTTTTTTTTTGCTTTAATCCATGAAGCTATCATTTCCCCCAATAACATCAGCTGCTGATAAATATTATCAGCGTTACTTCGTCCTCCACCTCTTTTTCACCTTGTTCATCAACCTCATCACCACAGTGTATGGACACTCAACTGCCGTGACATTTTATGTTAGCCAGGCTGTGTAGCAACATGACCCAAAGACCAGCTCGACACTGAGGTCATGTACGTGAGATCAAAGACAAGACAATAGCTAATTAATATGCACGCTCACCACCAAGAGGTCAGCGGGTCTACATGAGGTTGCGACCGCGTCAGTGCAGTGGTTGGAGCAGCACATCAGTAAACAGTGTTGATGGAACGTCGTGGTGGCTTTGATGAAATCAGAGGAAGAACAAAAGTGGTGATTAATGCAAATGAGCTCAACCTTGCAGCAGGCATCATCTTACTGTCTCACTGCAGTGTTGTGGTAATGCTGTAACCTTTAACCAGCACTGCTGATGCAACTCATGCAAACCGTTCTCAGAGATGTTTTTCATGTGCTCCTCACCAGGGAAGGAGGCTGTAGTTGCTCTGTAGCTCAGTCTGTGTGATATGGTACACATGGCTAATATGTGTGCCCATCCGTCTTCTTTTGACACATAATTCATCTTGTTTTGTCACATCAACAGTCCCAAATCCCAAATGTGTTGATCTGAAACAGAGCAGAGCAGCTGCCCAATGTGTGACCAGCAAATCTTTCATGTGGTTTAATCAGTGAATTAGTTAGTCAGTGGTCCAGATTGTCATTTTTATTGACGTTCAATCAGTGGACCTATTCATTTATCATGTTCTAGTGGTGTCAGCACCAGTGTCTCCACATCTCTACTGGTCCTTTAGTGGTGATGGTCCGGTTCAGCCAGCACAGCTCGGTGCTTTGTGTTCAGCCGTATCTGGAAAGTTCCATCAGTGTTTGATCTGCATGTAGTGACAATATAGCTGAACGTGTTTCATTGCAGCAGCAGCAGGGGAGCGAGCGAGCAGGGTAATTGTTGCCATTGGGACAGTAACACACACACACACACACACACACACACACACACACACACACACACACACACACACACACTGTGTGCCTTTACCAGAGTGCAGCAGAGGACAATAGGATGTGTGTCATATGAAGTGCTGTGTGGCTGATGGTTACAGCTCTGTTCTTGTACAAGTCATCACACGTGTGTGTGTGTGTGTGTGTGTGTGCGGAAGTGAATGTGTGTGCTTAACCAGTTTCATTGCTGTTGTAGCCGGGGGCAGAACAACACTGAGACATCCTCTCATTCTAAAAGTGTGTCTTCACACTGTGAGCATAATATACAGCAGTACACTACATTCTACATGGTGCGGATGAATTAAAGGGACAGTTCGACATTCTAAGTCTAATCTGCACAAAATGTGTGTGTGTCCAGTACAGGGACACATTCAGCTTACCAACACTGTGAGTGGTTCAAAGAGCCACATTAGCATTCTGTTGAAATAGTCTGTCCAAGACCTAAGTCCAATGTTCTCTGTCCTTTAGCTTGACTTTGGTCTCCACCAGCTGAACAGGAAGTGTACAGTGAGTTTATCAAAGCTGCTACTGCTGCAGCCTTCCCAAGGAAGCTGAAAAAGTATTTACACCCTGTTATCACCTCAGTCTGTTCAGCTTGTACTCACTCACTATTAAGATAAGATTTTCATTGAACCCACACGGGGAAATTCACTCGTTACAGCGGCTCACAATACACAAGGTGGATCAGAAAAATGTGCCTATAAAGGCTGAGTCCTCCCCGGTTCTGACTCCAGCCTCTGGTCCATTCCTGGTTCCTTTGCTGTGTGTCGTTCCCGCTCTCTCTCTCTCATTTGCTCTCCTGTCCGCTCTCACAAGTTGAAAGCCGCCCAGAATTCCCAGCGAGTCCTCGGTGAGTTCATTCAGCCACGTCGTTGTGATGCTACACCCTCCATACTGGCTGTACGGTACGGTACGGTACGGTACTGGGAAAATTGTGTGAGCTGTTATATATGATCACAAAATGTCAAGAAAGGAAACATTTGAATATTATTGCTTATCATCTCTATGTGCCCTGCGATGAACTTACCACTTGTGTAGGGTGTACCACCTCTCGCCCAGTGTCAGCTGGGATAGGCTCCAGCCGCCCGCGACCCTGATGAGGATAAGCGGTTACAGATAATGGATGGATTATTGCTTATTTAAATAAGTCATGTTGCAGGAGTCCTGCATCTCTGATGCAATAAAATCCGCACCGGTCACAAAGAGGCTCTGCAATGTGCTGATGGATTCTATGTTTTTAGCTGAACAGTTAAAAGTTTGAAATGAGAGTAATAAACAAGAGAGAGCAGACATGTCAAATGAAGTATAGATACCTGGAGGACGATCATCTGTTGTTTGCAAGTATTTTGGGATATAGGGTGAGCGATGATGAGCAAGAACAAATCATCCGCATGCAGTAGACTTATGTCTGCACTGCAGAACAACACAACTAACCTGTTAAACCACCTGAAAGAAGAAAACAGATTACATACGATGAATGCACGAAGGCCAGGAAGAATAATGTCGGCAATGTAACTTTACTGAATCCTCGTCCTTATCCAGCATCAACTCAGACAACCCAGAACAGAGACGCTGTATATCACAGAGTCAGGGGAAGTGAAAAGCAGCTCTGTTGATTTCATTTTGGGTATCTTATTTTGATACAAAGATTTGAACGTGAGTGAAGTGAAAGCTGTTGATTTAAATACGAAAGTGCAATAGAAATATTGTGTCTCTAAATTCACTGACTAATAATCATGATCTCAGTGTAGATGAAAATAATCCTGATTATCGTTTTGTCTGTAACGGTGCTGTGATTCCATGTGATGGATTCCGTGCAGGTCTGACCCGTCCTGAACGATCCTGTTGTAAGCTGACACTTTTCACCGCTGCCTGCCTGCCTGCCTGCCTGCCGGTGCCGTCATGCTCCAGATTCTCGTGTTAAAAGTGAACTCTGACAGAATCCTTGTCGCTGCTGAGCGCAGAGCCTTCTCTGCCTCCACTAACCGAATCACCGTTTGCTATAAATGGTGATTTTTTTGGTCAGCCTTTGTGTCAGCTCTGTGGGTAATAAGAAAGCCCGGTAACTTGTCGATCGTGTAGCTGTGTTGTGTGGACACGTGGATGCTGCAGACCCGTCTCACTCATCACTCAGCTGTCACCCCGCCGTACTGTTGATGGCTCAAATAATTCAGGACAAGGCAGAGGTTTGTGGCAAACCTCTAACTGCTCAACAGAGGATGTTCTTGTGTGTGTAAGCATGTTAAAATGGAAGACGTGAATAAGCGTGCAAGACGATGTTTGTCAAAGCAGCTACATTGTTGTACACAGAGACCGGTCTGTCACACTGTAACCAGAATATTATTCCCCCTATTCAAATGTAGTGTTGTGTATAGTTTTGGGTTTTTTGCTGGAAAGTTTGCGACTTGCTGACAGTCCCTAGAACAACAGAGGTGAAGGGAGGGTGTGCAAAACATAGAACATGTCTGTAGCCGAGAGTGTAACGAAGAAACAAAACTAACCCACCTTGCTGATAACTTTCCTCTCTTTTCTCTCTCTTCAGTCACCGATGTGGAGCTGAAGCGGCTGAAAGATGCCTTCAAGAGAACCAGCGGCCTCACCTATTACATGACCCAGCAGTGCTTCTACAGGGAAGTGCTGGGAGATGGAGTTCCCCATAAAGTTGCGGAGGTAAACCACAGTTCTGTGTGCTGGTGATTATTCCTCTGAAGTGAGATGTAGACTTGATATGTGATAAACAGAGAGGGTGCTGTGTTAGAGGTTATAGCGATAACTTACAAGCTGATATCTGGACAGTCACAGACTTTTCTGCCCCGAGCTCTCTGGTGTCTTCCTCCCTTCATTAAAAGCTACAAACTCAGAGGAGGGATTGTAGCAACCGATAATGTAATAACGTCCAATAATGTAATACCTGCCAATAACGTAATAAATTTGGCCATTTTAAATGTAATAAAGCCAATAACGTAATAACTTGCCAATAATGTAATAAAGTTTTGGAGCCAATAAGGTAATAACATTTTGCCAATAATGTAATAAGTTATTACGTTATTGGCACAGCATTAAAAAATCCTTTTAAATGTAATAACTGCGGCCGATAATGTAATAATACATAAACAGGACTGCATTTCTTGGAAATAAAATATTTTTTTGTAGTTTTTGTGCAGTTTGCTCATCAAAAATAGATATAGTGGATGGCATAGTCATCATTCATTCATCAAGGGTACGTGCTATGCAGCACTCTCTCTCTCCTTAAATATGGTTGTAAGAGCCAATTTGAGAATTATTTGTTGTACAAAATCTTTATTTAGAATATTGTTTATTTGCTTAGTGTGTTTGCTCAGTGTTAGATGAAAATGTAACAACTGGAGCTGATAAGGCTCAGCCCAAATCAGTTCAACAAATGAACCTGCGAATACCTTACTCACATGAGGACAGATCAAACCTGAACATTTGCTTTGACCCGATCCCTGATGGCAATGTTCTGCAGAAACATTGCGTGAAGAAATAGTTGCCGGCCTAACATTTAATCCATATGGAGTGGATGGGACACCCCTTTCGGAGTATGTTGAGGGAGCATGGGGGGAATATTTACGGAGGATGGCACAATACGGTACACACGGTGACCACCTGACTCTTCAGAGAGCCTCCCAGATTTTTGATGTTCAGTTCCTTATTGTGTCGACTCTTGGTTTGGATGCCACCTCTGTAATATCACCATCTGGTGATTACTGTGAAAACCTGCCTCTTTTGGTCCTTGGACATTTTGTTGAGGGACAGGGGGAACATTATGTAAGTTTAGAAAGACCTATTCCGGCTTACATTCAAGCCATTCAGGAGGCAGGGATGCATAGAGTGTCCCAACCTGCCCCTGCCTGACACTGAATTTGGTGCTGTCTGATGCCGAACCTGCCTCTATGCCTGTGGCCAAACCTGCCCTGTCTGATGATGACCCTGGCTTTCTGTCTCTGCCTGAACCAGGGTTTGATGTTCAGTCTATAGCTAACCCTTTTCTTGACATGGTCGAGGATGCTGGCAATGAGCTTGGAAATTCAATACCTACCTTCAGAGATCTTATCAAGAATTATTGAATTTTCTCTCAAGCAAGATATGTCAATGCTCGGGACATTCAGTGAAGTCTCACTCTTTATTCCGTGAACTGTCAGCACCATTTCATCCCAACCTATATATAAGAGAATTGCTTGCGTAGTAGAGCCTACAACTGGACAAAGAAGATGACTGTTCCATTAGTATTATGAAGCTCTACAAGGCTGCTGGACGCAACAGTGGTCGAAGCTTACGAATAAAACGATGGATGAAAACCTGGATTCCTGGAACCTGGACTTAGGAATGTAGCTTTTGGGCAGTACAAAGTTAAGGACATCTGCTGGAAGAAGTAATGCCAATTTTATGTTGATGTTTTCCCCTTAGTTGCAACATCCAACAGAGACCATTATATGCCATTCCGTTGTTTAAATATTTGAAGCAAACTAATCAATTCTAAATAAAGATTAAATGTTTTAAATAAAAATAAATGTCAAATTGGCTCTTACAACCATATTTAAGGAGAGAGAGTGCTGCATAGTACGTACCCTTGATGAATGAATATTGAATATGACGACTATGCCATCCCCTATATCTATTTTTGATGAGCAAACTGCACAAAAACTACAAAAAATATTTTATTTCCAAGAAATCAGCTGCAGTTATTACATTTCAAAGTAGCTGTGCCAATAACGTAATAACCAGCCAATAACGTAATAACTTATTACATTATTGGCAAGTTATTACATTATTGGCTTTATTACAATTAAAATGGACAAAATTATTACGTTATTGGCAGGTATTACATTATTGGTTGCTACAGGGATCTGTCACAGGCACTGAAGGTGGATCCTTAATAACCTTAAAGAATTAATAACACCCCTGTTTTAATTGCAGTCTTCCACTTCTAGTCTCACTCAGCACAAAGTCTAGCTCTGTAAGCCACTACAGGACTTAAAGGTCATCATTACTTCCTTTAGTGTTATGTATTTCCTGTTTTAAAGAGCATGATGGGGCCGGGCAGTAGGCCTGTAATGATACACTAATCTCACGATACGATACGATACACGATATACGATACGATACGATACAATTCGATACTCTGACTGGACAGAGAGTCTACAGTTTGCAAATGCTGGACAAAATGAATCTGATTTTTGTCATATCACACCTCAAACAGTACTAGTGAAGAGTTTTTGAATGAAAATATTATTTTTCAATCCCTTTGCCTGACATACATATGCAGTTTTTCAACCAAATATGTGAAGAACAATAAAATAATGCCCTTTCAATAAAAAAAGGTCCCATGCGTTTTTGCCTCATTTTCCTCAGGCATGCCACTTAGCAAAGCAAGAGCCTCCAAAGAGCAACTCCCCCACAAGACCCCAGAGTCCTTTGATTGGCTAGAATACGTCATAGATACTGTCCACTAATTGTTTGAAAAAGAAACTAGTCTGCCTAGTAACCTTTGTCCATTCGTTGACTGCGCTTTCGGTCTGCCGAACATCTATTTTTCGATTGGTCTACGCGGTGGAATAGAACAACAAGGAAGTGTCAGACAGACACAAACCGCACATCTCCGTCTTCAGCGGGATCTCAAGAAAACAGTGCAAAAAACCTCATCTCTCTATCATAAACCGTTTCGGAGATATTCACGGACATGTAAAACTTAAGACTTTTTGGGCGGATCCGTCCTCAGAGCGTTAAACCCGAAGTGGTGGGAGCACTTCTGCTTTTAAGCATGAAGGTGCTGGATTTATGTTCACCACCATTCTCTTGAATCTCCTCACTCTGCGTAAACAGGAAGAGGAAGACGTCGGCGTCTGTGTAAAAAGAGTATCTAGACGGGTAACTTGCTAGAAATGCTCTACAGCGAGGCTAGCGGCTGGCTGACCTAATCGCTCTTCCTGCAAAGCCAGGGGAAATGGGCCAGGCGTAACACAGGGGGTTTGAATGGGACTTAATGTATCGATACTCGCGGCTGAAAAATTGATACTTTCTGGGTAAACAAAATATCGATATATATCGCAGGATTGATAAAATTGTTCAGCCTTACCAGGCAGTAGACCGCTAAAGGTAAGGAGCCTCAGTGTCACCCATCAGACAGTTATTGAGAATGGCAGCTGGAATATCCCACAGTGCCTTGGGCTGAATCTGGAGCCTTGTATTTTAGTCCACAGTACTGCATATATGCATCAGTATTAGAGCTTGTGTCACACACAGATGTTGCCCTCAGTGATGAAAGCAGTTCAAACTCCAGCTGTTAACTGTCTGACTTCCAGGTGACTTCAGCTCGGTGCAGACCATAATGAGTAAAACAATCTGTAACACCTCCACTGTATTTCAGTTATGCACATTTCTGGTCGCCATCCAACATTCATAGAAGTACACCTCCATGCTGCAGATGTCTCTGGTTTCTCTTTACACGTCCACATCTGATTGACAGGTGCCTTCACTTCTCCCAGCCTGTCAATCTTAACTTGCACGGTTGAGAGCTAATGCTCTCCCTGTGGATATTGAAGTTGGCAGAGTCAGAAATATTCTGAAGTATAAAAATATTCAGAGAATAAACTGATTGTTTGAGCTGTATGTGCCACAGTATTACCACAGTACGGGCTGATGATGTTTCCCCCCCAAAAAAACAGTTTTAATTTAAATGTCTAAAGATAAAAATCTCTTACTGGATGACATGAATATGCAAATATTGAACTGCTGAACACAAGATATCTCTAACTTCTGAGTTGACACTTGTGGAATCATCTCATCCATCCAGGAGCTGAGACGAAATCTCTTCTAGTGTCAAACCCATCACACACACACACACACAAACCATTCTGCAGAGTGAAGCTCAAAACACAAGCAAATGGAGAAAAAAACATCTGCATCAACCCGACCACACATGCACACCTCAGTTGGAAAACACACTGCTAACACACACGTACACACACACATCTTCTACAACACGTTCCTTATCTCTCCTTTCTCCCAGCATCTCTCCTCCTTCCCCTTTGTCACCATGGCAGCAGTTACTGCGGTGACAGCGGTCCAGATCTAAGGTTACTGCTGGTCTCTTCAAAGAGAAACATGGCTGCTGCACATAGTGACGGTTCAAAGAAAGCGCGAGCCTCGCCAGTCAGTCCACAAACGCTGACTTTTAATGTGCAGAGATGATATTTTTCTTTAGATTGTCTGTGTTCACGGTGACGCACAGGTTCAGCGATCGTCCACATGCTGCTTTCATGTAGCGGATGAAAAAACAGAGTGTGTGTGTCAGGCTATGGGGCCATTAGCTGTGTTTAAAATGATTCGACGTCATTGGGATTTACAGATTTGTCCTAATCTGTTTTCACCTTTACGGAGCTCAGTGTCACCTCATATTTTCAGTGGTTTGAGTTTGGTCATATAATTTATATTCAGAAATGCACTCAGAAATCTGGAGCATGACATGATTTTGTAAACTCTGGCAAACCCCCTGTGATTTCCAGCAGTCACGGTGTGTGCCTCTGGTACTAACTAAATTCATCATATAAATATCCAATATTTTGTGAAAATAACTCTTTGTGAGTCGTTGTGCCTTTGACATTGTGACAGATGTCACGCTGCCGTCTCACCAGGGAGGTAAACACACTGTCAGGCAGGCTGAGTGACGAGGACTCTGTGTGACTGTGGTTTGAGTTCTTCTGTTTGGTTGGAGAAGTCGCACCTCCATCACATTGGGGTTCTACATGTGTTGTCTTAACGTGTGCTGTGACTTCCCCTGATGACGTCAGCAGACATTTTTCTCTCATGCTTCACAAAAAAAAAAAAGAAACTTTCCACAATGAGTAAGCCGGCTTTTAATGTTTACGTTGAGCGGAGTTCCCCGCCACCTCGTACTCTACCTGTTTTACATACTTAAGTTTTGGGAGTGCCGCTCAGGACAAATGCTATGTCATTATATTGTAGGGTTTGTTTGTTTGTTTTTTATCAAAGAATAGAGATGACCATATTTCAGTTGTTATGTTTACATGTAGAAAAATAGATCCCCCTGCTGTAGTGTATGTCTCTGACTGAATCATCAAACCACTGCAGGGTTACAGTAGATCAGTGAAGAATACATATACATATTTTAATTGGTCAATGCTTTAACTGAGAGTTTCTTTTGAACCGTTGATACTGCAGTTCCTTTAGTTGACTACAGAAGATGAGATGGGTCTGTATTGATCACAGTGACATAAATAGAGTCCAGATAAACAGACAGGAGTTTATGTACATCTAAAATAAGACCAGAGGTGGGTGGGATGATCCGGTAGCCTGAATGAGTTGCTTATCTTCTGCAGCTTGTCAACGCGGTCAGAGTGCAGCACAGGGAGGGGAAGTTTGGTGGTAGATTTAAACACTTTGCATAGTATGACACACTGTGACTTCTTCTTTTTTTTTTTTTGGACACACTTCATTAGCTCACTGACTGCACAGTCACCTCTCCACAGCTCACATACATGCAAACAACATGGTGCTGTGTAAGTGTACGAGTGCAGCTGTGCTAAATGACAGCAGCACCCCCTGGCATGGACCTGTGACTCTGAAGAAAGAGCTGCAATGATTTGGATTTTTGAAGGCTGTTAGAAATGATCTTGATACTGATGAAGATGAACATATTTTTGTATTGATTCATTGATTGATAGCCATCTCCAGTATGGTTCTAAGGCCAGTGTAACAAACAGATACATTAAACTGAATAAATGATTTCTACATCAGTAGATGAAACAAAAGCTGCATCAGTGGATGATGTGAGATCACTCTTGACCTTGGTAACAATAGATCTGACACAAGAATCTAACCTTAAAAGTCTACATCTCATACCTTTTTTAGAAGTAAATGGACCTTGCACGGTAATTAAATAACTTAGCACTAAATTGCAGCACGTCGTAGGTTTGTATGCCATTGTCATTGTCTAAACGAGGGAAAAAGAAGAAGGGAAATTACACGGAACAAAGCTGGGAACTGAACCGTGGACACTGCGATCACACTATATAATATGTGTCTTAACCCCTAGACCACCACGACACCTCAGCACCTCTCATTTTCTCCAGAGGCGACGCGAACCGTTCATTGAATTCATTTCCACCGTGTCATTAAAAGCCAGAAAATCCAAATCTGGCCTACAGAGTGGTGCCTGGGCGGAGCAGAGGTGGGACTAGAAACTTGCATCCTCCATGAATGAGCAAGGAAACAATGTTTCCACTGCCTATCAGCAACATCCCCTCTTCAAGTCTGGCAAAGGACCTTAGTTATATGTAGAGCTGTGTGATATGACCAAAATCTCATCTGATATTTCATATCCAGATGATGATCCATCACATGGTACAGTACATTTTCTGTGAATTCAACGCATGAATAATTACTTTCTCATATTTTTAGACAAAGATTTCGATATAAAACCTTTGTGCAAATCATCAGTTTAGCAGCAAACTAAATATTCATTTGCAAAATAACTTTATGGTTTTCTGTCAGGCTTTTCATGTGACAGCGGTAGCCCCTCTTTTAGGTACGAGCTCCTTGTTTTGTCTTGGCTGATCAGACTTCTTCTCCTTTTCAGAATTAGCCCACTCTGCGTCACGTTCGCTCTCCTCCATGTTTGTTTGTGTTGCCTCATGCAGATTTCCTGCCTACATCATCGCCATGTGACCACGCAAATGTAGTTCAAATGAAAAGAATTGTTGGTTAAATGGTTAAAGGCACCAAAACAAACCATAAAAAATATCTGCTGTTTTTCATTTAATAAATAACTAAATGAACCAAATGAAGAGAAGTTACATTGACTTTGCCGTACTTTCTCTCTCTTTCATTCTCGCTCTCTTCTTTAAGTCTCCATCCTTGATTTCATCCACTGTAGGCTGTAAATGTCCAAACACTGTGTGTGTGTGTGTGGGCTGACTCCAACCAACCAGTCATTTTTTAAGAAGCACATGTTCCCACAAACGCAGTAATCTTGTAATGTGATACTCCGTGTAATAACTCATCTGCCATGTGGCCTCTGTTGTGCTGTTGAAGTGTAAATGATGTTTGGGAAATGGGTCGTGTCCTCACGCACTCTTTCCCTCTCCTAGTCAGCACATTGCTTCATAATGGGCTTCATTATTTCCACTTCTGCACGCTCGTCTTAATTGCGCAGCGGCTTTATTGGATCGTAGATTTTCCAGGTGTAGACGATGTTATTGTCTGTGAAACACGGTTACACGTCCATGGAAATGATGAAATGTAATCAGACTGGTGACAGCTGATGACTTTGGTCAAATCAGGGAGAGGCTTGTCGCTCAGCTGCTCTGTGAATGAATGACTTCTGCTCGCATGGTGAACGTGTTCACACAGCAACAAGAGGCCGTCCCATGTGTGTTTGTTTTTACTGGTTTATTTACTGCTATAAATTGGGTTGCAAAATTCTGTGAATTTTCCAACTTTGAAATTTTCAAACTTGGAAACTTTCCATGGGAATAAATGGAAATAAACTGTGAATTTACATAATTACATGAATTTACATAATTAAATATAGTTGGCGAAACTATATTTTAGCATAATCTTGACTAAAACAGCCAGATTTCATGCAGGTACACTTGAATATCTGCTATTCCTCAATCACATACACACTGCTTACTGCAGGGCTATTGAGGGACTGGACCACACTTTAGAGCCCAGAGCACACAGAGACTATTGAAGACACACATTTGAGCTTGTAGACGACAGAATAAAATAATATTAAAAACTTGATAAAGTTCTACTTACAAATCAATCTGTTGAAATTTTATTGTTTTATTTTGCATGTCTGCTTATGACAAAACAAAATGTTTAGATTTATGTTTGGACATGATGATGATTTGGTTTAAATTTCCCCCAATTTACAGTTAATTCCCATAAATTTTTATATTTCCCATGGACTTTCTGATTTCAAGTATTTCCCAAATTCCCCAGCTTAACTTCCCTTGGAAAGTTTAGAAAGAAATTTACTGGAAACTTTCCACCCCTTTGCAACCCTATTTGTCACAAATAGATATTAGCTCTCCCCTCAAATCCTTTAGGGACTGAACCAAGAACGACCACCCTTGGGTCTTTTGACATATCTTGGAGGAACACTTCTCTAAGAGCGTCAAATTCATCCTTCTAGAAATGTCCTAACTTTGGACATGTTCAGATAATATGAGCTGGTTTCCATTTTATGGCCCACAGTTTTTCCATCACTCGTCTGAATTGGTCAGGGTCCACTTTGCTGTTATTTGGAGGGTCTGGAGGTATCTCATTATAACTTTCCATCTGTAGTCCCTCGGTTATCATCCCTGCAAACCTCCGTCCAAATATCTAATGATGTTCCTGTGTGTGTTTTAATGTGTTTCAGGTGATCTACACCTCATTTGGAGGCTCGTCCAAAGGGCTGCACTTCAATAATCTGATCGTGGGTCTGGTGCTTCTGACCCGAGGACGCGATGAGGAGAAGGCCAAGTGTAAGTTTCTGATGAGTTAGCAGAGAGTGCGTGTGGATGTTTCCAACCAAACAACAACCAAGTGTTCATTAAAGGGGCTCAGAGGAGAGTCTTTGTAGCTCCATGTGATGTATAATGAAACAGCAGCTCTCATCCTCTGCTGGTTTGCAAAGGATCTGTTGTTCCCTTCTGTCGTGTTTGATTTATTGTAGTTTGAAAGATAGTGTTGAGAAGTTCTCTCACTTTAAAGAAGCATTTTAAAATGTGTTTTATGATCTCTTCAGTTGTTTTGTTTCTGATACTTGTGATTTTGATTATTATTTTCCTCTCAGAAATCCTGTTTTCATGTCAGTTTAGAGGATGGCTAAATTCAAAACACTTGTAGGGAAGGAAACACTGGATTATTATTGCTGAATTCAGCTGAATCGATTTAAGCTTCTGAATACATTATTGGATTTCCACTAATCTTTCACTCGCCCTGAAGAGTGCACGCAACACAATTGAAGCTCTGTGTCTGTGTTTACTTCTCTGCTGCTTATCAAAGAACAGATAGAACACGTTTCCTCATCTTTTGACGATTCATCCTGGAGAGTTCCATGTTTTGAAATTGCTCCAGCTATCAGTCACCTAGATACCCCAAATAACTATAAGTTCACAATCATAGCTAACTGTATGAAGTCACATTGGACGGGGCTCTTTGTGCTTGTCTGACTCAGAGTAAACATGCACCACACTGTGGTGCATTTAACGTAGACGTAACTTCACTGGTGTTTGAATTGACAAGACAATAAACAGATATTAAAATCATTTCCTTCCTGAGGGAATCACCCTTCCTGCTATTCTTTCATCCTCTTTATCTCCCTCTGTCTCCCTCTGTTTCTTCTTCTCGTAGTCGTGGTTGATGTGTTGCAGGCAGCCTAATCCATCAGGACAGTATTGACATTGTAGCTTCTATCCTCCTTACTGCAGCTGCGTGTAAGAGGCCTGCCTTCCTGTGATAAAGATGAACTCTCTTCTGACTTCACTCTTGTGTGTGTGTGTGTCTGTGTTTGCATGTGTGCTCACAGACCTCTTCAGTCTGTTTGCCAGTGATCTGGGCGGATATGCTGCAAGGGAAGATATAGAAGCGGTTCTGCAGGTCCTGGATGGAGAAGTCCCGACCTCCCTCAAGAAGTGTTTCAGTGAGGTCAGTAAACGCACCACACAGCCTGTCAGTCTCTCACCACGTGGATGCACATGTGAACACGTACCACAGTCAAATGTCTCTGTTAAGTCACTGTGGGTTTGCTAATAACAATACTAAGTGAGCTACAGAATGATAAGTTGTATATGCAATACAAACCATACCAGAAGCGCTACAACGCAATTCAGAAGCAACTCCCTCCGCTCTGCAGAGAATACACAGCTGTTCTATTTCTGAAGGACACACAGACCAGCTGTGTCAATCAGTTCAGATCAGATCAAGCTAGCCAGAAGTCAGACACAGTTAAAATGGACTGAGGCGCAGGCTCTGGAGCTGGTCGTGACATGTGGTATGAAAGTCTGACAGTAGGTGTTTGATTTTAGCACCATTTCAAAAGCTAAACTACTATTACATCATCCGCTGATTGTATGAGACATGGAAATTATGGAAATCATTTGGTAACCACAGTAACACGCATGCACGTCAGCCCAGGTATTTCCACGATGAACCTATCCAAAGCTTTTAAAAGTGCCGTGCTTGTATCCTCCTCCATGTACTGCGCCAGTTCATAAAGTCCATTAAAAAGTGTGACAGTAATAATCCTGAACCATGACTGTACGCGACGCCTCCTTTCCTGTCTCCACCTGTTAGTCATTATTCATAACATGTGCTCCATAATACTTCAAATGCTCACTTCTTTTTGACACCAAAGAACTTAAATAGACACATTAAAGGGCCACATTAAACTCTATATGAGTCCATTTCAAACCTAAACATTATTATGACATCATAAATGTTTATGAAGTCCATTCTGATGTTCATGGCATTTCTACTTTCATGACAGATCCTGGCCATCTTTTAGCTTTGACAGACTAACTGTGTGTTTTGTGTTGCGGCAGGGTGACAAGGTGAACTATGAGCGCTTCAGGAACTGGCTCCTACAGAACAAGGAGGCCTTCACTCTGTCCAGATGGCTCCTGTCTGGAGGAGTGTGTGTCACGCTCACCGATGACAGCGACACGCCCACCTTCTACCAGACCCTGGCTGGCGTCACACACTGTAAGGACCAAAGACACTGAATCTGTGTTATTATATGTCAGCATAGTCAGATGTGATGTTCATGCTCATAGTTAAATAGTTAGTTAAATATTTTTATACTTTACTTACATAAGAGCCAGATAAGAGTATTGGCCTGTCACTCATACTCAACAATCTTCACTGATCAGCACATGTTAGCGTTCTCTTTCACTAATTTATTCCAATCACTTCTTCCCTCCTCCACGGGTCCTTGAAATTCTCAAACAATTGCAAAATCAAGGCCTTGACAGTTTTTGAAAATAGACATAAACAAACACGGGTCATTGAAAGTATTTGAATTTATACATTTTGTGTAAGAGTAGAAATTGTTTTTTTTTACTTGATCATAAATCTGCTTCAGCTCTGATTTTAATCATTTCATTCATGGCTTTGAATATGAAGTAATATGAGGTCATCCCTGAAAAGTCCTTGAATTTGATACTTAAGAAGGTGTGCAGTCCTGACAAGTAGTAGAAGCCTATATGCCAACTTCCAAAATATCAAAGAATATTTAAGTCAGTTCAACAATCCATTTACAAGAATAGCTATATCTGAGACTTGGATCAGACCTGAGAAGGATGGGGACTTTGAGTTGACCGGATATGAACTGAATTATATGAACAGGAAGAACAAAAATGAAGGGGGATCAATTAGCCTGTTGAGCAGCTGAATACCAGTTAGGTAAGAGTCAAGTAAGTAATTTATCCTGGAAAGTCCCTGAAAAGTCCTTGAATTTGATATTTTCACAGATGTTTCACATTAAACGCCTCCCAGAGAAGAAATGATACATGCCTTACACTTGATGCCACTGAACGGCTTTTAATGTGAAACATTTGTGCAGGAAATATTGAGTTTTATTGAAAGTAGCTTAACACCAATCAGAGAAACTGCTAAGTAGAATCGAATAGTGAATGCAAACAGTATCTCTGTTAAAAAGATAAAGTAAGTGCAGCAGAGTGGTGATATACTGAGGTGTGGTGTGAGTATGATACGGCAACATGGAGCAAATGGGAAGTTTGCAGTAACAGCAAACAGAATCAACAAATTAAAATGAATTCATTAAAATAAAAGGTTGGCCATGAATCCAGTGCTAGGATTTGATAATGGCGTTCTGAGGGACCTGCTGCAGTCAGAGTGTTTGTCTTTGTGACGTGAAGCAGATACTCCCCCTGCTGCGTCTTCACCCCCCATCTGCCTCCCTTGTAGAGGCAGATGTCTCAGGAAATACCTCGCACGGCTCTAAACAGTTGTTAAAGCTCAGATGAAGTCATTGCATCGCTGTTTTTTTTTCCCCCTGCCATGAGTGGCACTCAGCGCCCTGGAAAATGACTGACAGATTCAACTTATCACCTCGATTCACTCGCTCTCCTCCTTTCACTCAATCTTCCTTTTTTCATTATTCCATGTCTCCTTCACCGAGGTCTCTCTCCTCCCACTGCCGCCTTCTAGATCCGTTTCCACTCCGTCACACTCAGCCCTGCACCACGCACACTGCACTAGTTAATGTGATCACTGATGCTGTGATATTCATATTTCTTTTATTTAAAGTACTGAAGGGTTCACATGCCAAGGCTGATTTTGAGCAACTGGAGAAGTTGTGTGGTTTGTGTAAATGATTCATGTGTGAAATGACTAGAAGCACTCAGTGGTATTCAGCTGCTCAACAGACTAATAGACCTGCAGATCATTGTTGTTTGTTAAAGTCACCTCAGAAAATCAGCTCACAGCGAGTGAATCAGAAAGTGCATGAATTCAACGTTCATCATTTTTATTTCCCTTTATTTATGAAGCTGCTTGTTAGTGGAAGTCTGATGTTGGACTGCAGCTGCAGAGCTGTCATTTTTATGGCACTTCAAACATAAATTGCTGTTGACTGTGGTCTTAATAGTTCCAGCCAAGGCAGAAAACGACCATAAAATGACTCTGTTGGGGAAACTATCAGAGGTAATGAGGTAAATATGGCACCTGTGGACCCGAGGTGCAGTTGTTGGTCTGTGCTGTACGGCCTGTTTAAAGCTGTTGTCAAGTCATTTTTGCTCCTTTATGGAACTCATTGGTGTTGAACAGTACACTGGTACTGAAATAATACTGTAGTACAGTAGTTACAATAACTGCAATGTCCCAGGTTCAATTCTAGCCAGGGAGCTTTGTTGTATTTCATGAGTCTCTCTCTCTCTCCCCTCATGTTTTCTGTCTGACATTGTCACCGTCCAATATGAAGACAATTTCTCAGCCTTTTATGTATCATTTTCTTCAGTTTGATCTATGCACACCTGGTTCCACTTCATCCCTTCTTAAATTCTAATTGTGTGGTATCCTTGTCCGGTGAAATGAATGTTTTTTTTCTCATGTAGCCTCTAAAGAGGCTAAATAATAAACCATTACAATGCAGTGAGTAAGGCTGGTATCAAACCAAATGTGTCCATACTGTATAACCATATGATATGAGTATGGATCGTACTAACAAGCTGGCATCAAGTGTCTGCTCAGATTTGTAATCTTCCATTCCTTAATCACATAATTACTAAGTGATGTGAGACAGAAAGTGTTGGGTTCTGCAGCTGCACATGTTCAGATGTAAATATGAGTACTTTATATATTGAGTGAGTGTGGAGTACTCATGCCTATCCCTAATAGTCACAGTTTTAGCCAATTGTATTCTGTCAAAGTTCTTGCCTAGCTACTTGTGTAAAAACGACATTTAAGAAGTTCAGCTTCTCTTAAGAAATATGGGAAATCATATTTGTATGCCTAACAAAAGATATAGTGAAGGATGCACCAATTGATACAGTATATGCATAAAGGCTAATACAGATCAGGTATCAACCATGATGTGACCAAACCACATTAAGAACAATTCATTGTTTACTCCAGTCATTCATCAGCCATTATAGGTGGCCAACAGCCCAGACCTAATGTTACCTGACATTAACGATGAGATCAAAAGGTCCACACACAGTAAACAGGTCCACAGACAGTGAGGTCCACACACAGTGAGGTCACACAGTACAGTGAGATATACAAACAATAAATGGTAGAGTATATGATGTGAAGTGTTGATAAGTTGTGACTGTGTAGTTGACTTTTTGGTGACTTTGTTACATGGGACTACAAACAGATACTGTGATATTTAGAGTACATCACTAAAACAGTGAAAATATGTGTGTCTTTAGGATCATACATATGTTTAGCCATGTTTGGGCTTCAGTTACAATATATAGGCCAGAAGGCTGGAAAGAACCTGTCCTGTCAGGAGGTGAAAGTGAACTTTGATGATGTGACTTGTAGTCCTTTTGTTTGACTGCCTCTTAACTGTGTGTGTGTGTGTGTGTGTGTGTGTGTGTGTGTGTGTGTGTGTGTGTGTGTGTGTGTGTGTGTGTGTGTGTGTGTGTGTGTGTGTGTGTGTGTGTGTGTGTGTGTGTGTGTGTGTGTGTGTGTGTCAGAGAGAGAGTGACTGACATACTCCTGGTTCATGACTCGTGTAAAGCTTGACTCATGGCAAAGCTTAGCACAGTGAATCCTCTGCTAACTTGCTAGCCTCCGACACTTCCACACGTTATGAGAGTAGAGATGTGTGGGAATAACGGCTGTCCGGACAGGATGACGTAGCCTCTGTGAGCGGTTATCACGGGGAGCATGCTATGGTACATGCTGGCTGTGGCAGCACCTGTCTAAGGATGTTCCCTGGATAATGGTATGGTATCTCTGCTGTCACTCGGAGAGAGTTGCACCTCTAGGTGGGTATCAGGCCAGACAAGGCACCTACCACAGAGACAGACGAACTAAATTGGTAGAATCGTTTTTGGTAGGACTGTTCTGTAGCCTAAGATATCTTGTGTTTGTCATTCATGCTCACTTCTGGTACAACCATTGTTTGTTTGAGGTCTTACATGGCATTCATAGAAGACACTTTATCTGATTAGTTTTGTCACTGGTTTAAAGAGAAACGAGTAGGAGTCTATTGTTAGACCTATTGGATATCAAACCAAAACCTGGTAACAACCATCTCGGTTGTTATTGGAAAAAGTCTTGGTTGCATTTTGTAGAACCTGGAAATTGTCGAGTATGGAAAGCTTGCATCAAACATTCTGTACACTGTTCTAATTTTGATTAGACAGTTCTTGTTCAAAAAAAGTTCTTGAATGGCTGATGAGACAACATTAGAGAGCACCATATCATATCAGCACTAGCAGTGAACATTTACCCAGCGCTGCTAAAGACATTTTGTGCTTTTCAAGAAATCCATATCGGCAGTGTTTGCTTTCAGACATGTGCCTGAGCACACTGATGTCTCAGGCTCATTGACCACTAATGCATTTAAAGTCCGTGTAAAGTCAAAATAAATTTGTGTTTCTGAGTTTGTCAGACTAAAGAAGAAAGTGTTATTAACCACCCAGCCAAATTTGAATGATAAAAAATAAGGACAAGTTTATGAAATTAGGTGTCAAAAATCAGGTAAAAATGAGCAGTATTCTCAGCTCCAGGACTGTGGGGGCGTGTCCACTGAATGCGCCGAAGCCACGCCCACTTGGCAGAGCGAAGCACAATATGCAAATTTTATGTTAATGATCACCGCGTGATGTCACACGATCTCGTTTTAGGACTGTAACAAGCACAATATGGATGCTACAGCTAGCAGTATTATTGGTATTGTTCAGCCCTATATGTTTGAGCCACCAGAACCACAATCTGACTCGGAGTCAGAGGGCATTGACCAACCCCTGGATCAAATTCGTTCGTCCCAATTTACAACAGAATGCTAAGTTTTTCTTCCTCCCATTTATGCTAGTTAGCAACCTGTATTACTGATTAGCATTACCTAGCCAATTGAAGTTATGCTATCAATAAATCAGCAGCTACTCTAGACACTCCAACAGTTTTTTTTGTTTTTTTTTATGACTTATTTATGCATCCCACTAGCATTTTGCTAATTAGCACCGCTGACTAACTTCTATACTGTTGCGCTAGGGGGCGAAGTTATGTTAATTTTATGTTATTGATCACCGCGTGACGTCACGCGGTTTCGATTTAGGACCGCCCACAAAATCCTGGACTGAAAACTGGTGAAAAACTGTTTGAACCTCTAACTCCACATTTCAGTAATACATCGTTCAAAGTCTTTTCACATGTTTTCAGCAACTATTTTCCAACATATTTAATGTGTTTTGAAAGAAAACATGGAATTGCCTTTACACGGACTTTAAGATCCTTTAGTGTTTGGCAGAATAGACTGCCAACCTCAAAGTCTGCCATAATCACAAAGATTTGAAATCCAATGAGGAATGATGCCGATGTAACCTTCGAGTGCTGCACTCGTGTGCAGAAGCAGGTGGAGACCATAAGACGGATGGGAGATGTGCAGGAGGCGATCTATAGCTGGGCTAGTGAGTTTTATAGATTAGCACTCACACGGTAGCACAGTTGTCATGACGAATGTTCAGCATGACGGACACGCCAGTATTTATTTTCGACTAATTACTGATTTATTCAAAAAGCCACAGTATCTTTCTCTACCTTTCTCTGATATTCAGAGTGTGATGCATCTGATCTTTAGCCTGAGCTTTGTTTAGGACCACAGTGTGTGGGTGAGCATGTGTTTGTTTTATGATTACTGCATAGGATGTGTTCTTCCCTGGTTTTTGTTGAGTTAGCAATGTCCAACCCAGCTCTGAGACAGAAAGGTAGTCTCCAGTGCTCACTCCCTGCCTTAGTCCATAACACTCAATAATTTATCAGCTTCATATTATTTCTTCCATGCTATCTCCATATAGTCTCCTTCACATCCTAAATCATTGATTTCGTACTCAGTGCTTCCTTTTAGTCTGTTTAAGTTCAAACGTCTGAGCCACCGGCAGTAAAAAGGTGATAGAGTGCTTCCCAGTCAGTCAAAGGTTACACGTTCGCCTCTGGACTACTGGGAATGAGAACCTTGAAGATAGACAGTCCGTTCTCCAGGGTGTTGGTGCTGCTTCACCAGCAGCCAACCACAGCCATAATCATCCCGTCTGACTGGAAACTGTGACCAATAGCTGCTAAAAACAAGCTTTCAGGAAGGTCGTTTTAATAGCCCAACTGGGAAGCTTCGGTCCACGTTTACCAGGAACTGACTGCCATTTGATTGTTTGTCTGTGTTTTGACACCTGTCATGGCTGGTGGATCCATGCCAAAGTCTAGCTGGCTAGCTGCTGAATCCTATTAACCTTAAGCCGTGGATTAGCGTGTTGAAAGGGGGAGGCTGGTGCGCTGACCCTGCCAGAGGTTCATATGCTATATTGGTCTGATCCGTATCACTTTGTTACAAGTTGAGTGAAATACCGTTTCTTCCAGTGGCCGTTACATAACCCCACCTTGGGCTTGCTGTGGCATCACAACCGTTATCGAGTTTACTGTGCTCCTCACTGGGTCACAACACGTACATGCTCCAGTTACCAACAGAAATCTGCATTCTGTTGGAGAAGGTGTGAAGGTGGACAGTGCCATGAGGCTAAACAAGCTGATGGATGACACTGAAGTGATTAACAGTCGAGACTAGAATGCTGACCGAGCCGTTGCTTATCATGAACGACACCTTCCACCCCCTTCACCACACTCTGGTCAGGCAGAGAACACAGGCCGATTCCCCCGAGGTGCTCCACTGAGAGCCACGGGGCATCTTTTGTTTCATCAGCTATTATATGATGAAGAGTGTGTGTCAGTGTGGGGTGGTGTCGCTGTTGTTCTTCATACTCCCACACTGCCATAACAGCTCTCCACCCACCAGTCGCCAGCAGCAGTCTTTGCTGAATTCAGACCCTGTTGCTCATGTTTTCTTGCTGCTCTGCACTTAAGCACCGTATTCATTATTCATTATACCTTTTAGTTGATACTTTTCCTCATTTTTATGCGTTATACAGTATTACACTTCTTTACATCAGTAAATTAGTAGTATGATACATTAGTAGACATGAATCATAAATTTGACAATTTCCTAAATACATCGCTGCTTGTTACAGTGCATCATATTTATTTATCACTTCACCTCTGCAGTTTCTATTAACTTTGATATGATGACATCTATAAATATACTTTGTTTTACGTACTTACAGTATAGAATATATTGCTACCTACCCACTAGCTATATGTATTTATCATAAATACCCATTCAGTTTACGGTGCATTGGCTACTTGTTACTTGTGCACTCACCTCTGCCCGTACATCATGAGTCTCACCACAAATTATGTTTATTTTTAGAACATTGCACCCAGCATATCACTGGAAAGACTAGAATAGCAACATAACAACAACAACAACACTCACTTCTAGTCCAAACCTAAAGCTGAAACATAGCTTCAAGCTTAAGTGATGACCCCACTAGTTTAACTCGCTCCAAAACTCTGTGGTGTGAACTGACCCCTCTGAACTGTCTTCTGTCCTGCAGTGGAGGAGTCAGACATTATAGACTTGGAGAAGCGCTATTGGCTGCTGAAAGCCCAGTCCAGAACCGGCCGCTTTGACTTGGAAACCTTTGTCCCATTGGTCTCTCCTCCCATCCATGCCTCACTGAGTGAAGGTAAGACAATATTTACCTGTATGTCTCATGGGGATGTCATGTGTAAAAATCTACATATGTCTTCAGGCTTTTAAATTCAGAATACAAGCCTCTTCGCGGTCTCTTTTTGTATAGACCTTACCTGTGTTATTGATGTTTTCCAGGCTTGTTTCACGCCTTTGATGAGAATCGGGACAATCACATCGACTTTAAAGAAATCTCTTGTGGACTCTCGGCATGCTGCAGGGGGCCTGTCGCTGAAAGGCAGAAATGTAAGCATGCTGTGTTTGAAATCATTACAGATACATAAATCCCCGAGGCCTCACACTGTTTTTATCATAAGAAATACAGTCCACTTCTTCTTTCGAGCTGTAATCTGTCATTTCAGTGTAAGATGGAGAGTGAAAAAGTTTTTGTAAAGTGCTGATTGGTTCTGCAGGTCATTAGTGCACATTGTTATCAGAATTGCATGCAGGATTTCCTGCTAACATACCAAACAGCCTGCTGGTGGCTTTCCAGGCAGTAGAAACAGTGTTGCGCTTCATCACCATGTTTGTATTCGTCACTACATCTCTCTGTTTCACCACCAGTTTGCTTCAAAGTGTTTGATGTGGACCGTGATGGGGTTCTGTCTCGAGATGAACTCCATGAAATGGTGGTGGCCTTGCTGGAGGTGTGGAAGGACAATCGCACAGACACACTTCCTGTAAGTTCACACACACACACACACACACACACAGAACATAGATGTAGGTGTGGCCTGTATGTAGACAAAGGGTCCTGCTCTACAGACTTATCAAGCTTATCAAACTCTCTCTCACTAAGCATGTTGTCTCATCTCTGGTGCTGATGTGTGGAACCGACATTCACTGTCACTTTCTCCAGGAAGTTGAGTGGTGCTAGGAACAGGAAATCCTTTGAGGGGGAGAATTTAAGGCCTTGAAAGTTTTTGAAAATAGACATGGCTCAATGGATGTGCATGAATTTGTATATTTTTGTACCTGATACTAGTGAACAGGCCCGTGTTCTGCTGGGTGCTGTCTGCCTCGACAGTGTGACAATCACCTGCACACAAGTTAATGTGTTTGAAGTCAAATGATGCAGGTTAAACAGCGACAAGGATCGGGAGAAAGCTTTAAGTTAACCTTCACCTTAACAACGCTTCAATATTGACTGACTGTTAAAGAGTCTGTCAGCTGTTGGAATGAAGGACCTGTGGTGGAGCTCCTTCTTACATGGTGGGAGTAGCAGTCTGTTGCAGAAGGAGCTGTTTGAGGCCTCCACAGTCTCATGCAGGGGGTGAGAGGAGTTGTTTATGATGGATGTCAGCTTTTGCTAGCATCCTCCTCTCCCCACTTCCTCTGTGGAGTCTAGTGGGCAGTCCAGGACAGAGCCGGACCTCTTGACCAGTTTGTTGAGCAGACGACTGCGTAGAATAAAGCAGATGCCACCCCAGTGTCATACAAGGTTTTTAACAGAGTCCTGCACACTCCATGGACCTCAGACCCCTCAGCAAGTGGAGATGAATAACAATTTGTAGTTTTATGGGGGGTTACAATTATTCTATGTGAACAGCACTTCTGTGGCTGTAGCTAACGTTCTCAAAGAGGGTTGGTAAACACAGGTTTTGTTAACAGACACAATGGTACCAAACATGGCAACCTCACCGTGATGAGACTCTTTACATTTTCTTCTGTACAGATGAAATAAATGAGCTATAAATGAATGTGTTCATTTTTTGTGCTTTAACTGTTAAGCAATCTTCATCAAAGCTAAGCTAGCTATGCCTTCCTTCTCTTCTTTGTAGCTGTAGCCCTTATGCTAAGCTAGGCTAACAAGGTTTCATGTAGACACAGACGTAAGATCAATCCCAATCTTCTCATCTTATTCTCAGAATAAAAGAATAAAATGGTAAACGATTGTGTTGTTATTGTATGTATGATGTTGCAAACAGGCTGACATTGATGATCAATCCAGATTTTATATAATTACTCAGGTTTTTCTGCATTCTTTTTGACAGTAGCAGCTGAGGATGAGGTGTCTGGACTTTGCTTCTTTATGCTAATATGTTGTGTTGCCTTGCAGGAGCTGCACAGTAGCGTGTCAGACATAGTAGAGGACATTCTGAAGATGCATGACACAACCAAGGTGAGACAGGACTCTTGCTGACAGACTCATTATTGATGTAGCTGTCAGGAAGTTAAGCCTTCGACTTCCATTCTATCTTATAATTTTATTTTATAACCTTGATTCAGAGAAAGTCAACATCACTTAACACTCAGCTCTAGCTTCAACCCGCTTCACATTCATGTAGTTCCTCACGTTGTCACTGGGAGCTGCCCAGTACACCTACAGCAGCCTTCTTGTCTTACCTTCAAGCTATTTTCACCCACAACAACCGTATCAGATGAACAGATTTTCTTCATCACTTTCAAGGTCTCAAAGCAGTGTATATTTTCAGAATAGTGCATCTGAGTATGTTGACCTTTGTGTTTTTTTTGGCCCCTTGCCAGCTGGGTCACCTGACCCTGGAAGACTACCAGATCTGGAGTGTGAAGAGCGCTTTGGCCAATGAGTTCTTAAACCTGCTTTTCCAGGTCAGTGCACCCACATAACTGTAGCTGTATGACTGATACTGATGTTGAAATACTTTATTTTCCACGTGTTTTCTACATCTTTGTGTATTTGTCTTGGTCCAGGTCTGCCACATAGTGCTGGGGCTCAGACCTGGTACTCCTCAGGAGGAGGGGCAAATCATCAGGTGCATATCTGACCTCTTTATCTGTCATGTCATTGTATACAGCTTTGAGGAATATGCTGTCAGATCTAATGAATGTTGGATTTGTGTTTTTATTTTTGTGCGTGTGTGTGTGTGTGTGTGTGTGTGTAGGGGTTGGTTAGAGAGGGAGAGCAGACATGGGCTGCAGCAAGGTCAGAACTGGTTCCTCATCTCCATGCTGTGGTGGCAGCAGTGGAAGGACTACGTTAAATATGTAAGTCATGTTATAGAAACGTGTGGATATAGATATGCTCTGAGATTAACGCAACATAACCTTTTTAAGGTAGAAGATAGATGATGGGATTTACAGTGGTGTTGAGGTTACATGGGGGGAAGGAGAGGTAAGCCTGACTGTATCTTGAAGACGCTTCATGTGATCTCTTCTGATTATATGATTTGAAACATTGCTCGGCTACTCACAGGCCATTCTTTGGTTCTTAAAAACTTAAGTTGCACATGTACCAGCTGATTGACACATCATTTTATGTGGGTTCGTTGTATGTGACATGTTATGTACAGTATACAACTTTGGTACTGTAAATTCACTCTTCAAATCATAGCTCACATGTAAAGATTTAGTAGCCGTATCAACATTTATTGTTTAAAGAGTGTGTCCCATTTCAAGAGATTTGTTTCGTTTCATTCACCCAACGCTCAAAACATGCAGTTTATCAGGCTAGCTTTATCACTGCATCGTGCACAGTGAAGTCACACTGGGGCAGCAGCAGCAGCGACTGTTATGAAAGCGAACACCACATTAATCTCAGATATCACTTTAAACGATGACAGGGCAGTCCCTCCTGTTATCTTCCTGTCCAGGAGCATAAGGGCATCGTGGTGGAGCAGCCGTCCATCCTGAGCTCACTGAGAACTCCGATGGCCACGGCCACTATAGAGCCTATCCCACCGGACAGACTGGGAGGACTGGGAACCTTTAGCCCGGTCAGCCCCACTGAGGAGAGGTCACCTGATGCTGTGTCCAGCGCCTCGGAGGCTACAGAGACCGGTCAGTCCACACACTTGTCAAAACAGTCGATAGCCAGACAACAACTACTCTGATTGCTGCTGGTGTATAGATGAGGAAACTAAGAGACTCAGACATAGCATATGTTCTGGTCCAATATTTAGTTTTTGTTTGACATTGTTGAAATGTTCATTTATACTGTGTACAATGTCCAGACTATTGGAAAACACCAGAATAAAAACATCCCAATTTGACAATAGAGTACATCTAAACTCTGTTTGTGTTTCTGTGTTTTCCCCTCCCTGTGTGTGTGGCCTTGTTGCTCCCTCTCATCCCTCTGTCCCTTCTGTCCCGGCAGCGCTGAGCCCCCAGGTAGCTCCCTCTGCTACAGAGAGCTGTTTCGCCCGTCAGCACAACGTGTCGGACAACAACAATCAGTGTTTTTCTGGAGCCAACGGCCACCTCCCCTCCCAGCTGGCAGCACAAAGACCTGGAGCCATCGACAACCAGCCTCTGGTCAACACCGACCCCATGAAGGCAAGAACGTGTGTGTGTGTGCGGGTTGCTGTGCGTGTGTGACTGCTGCTCAGTTTACTTGAATCACATTTGTAGTTTGTTCTTTAATGAACTTTGTTTATTCATTTTTATACACAAACTGACAGAAATGTTGCTTTCAGTGTTATGTTACAGTAGTGTGATATTATAAAAATCAACATACCACACACAGCTACAACAGTCAGCTCGGTCATATTTCACATATTACAGTAAACATAATAACCTCTACTGACCTTCAGGTTGGAATAAATTACATGGAATAATATGGAGGTAAGATAAAATGGGGTTTTATTCAGGCATAACTGGGAAGGCCGTTTTCTCTGCATAGGCAAAGAAAGGTCCTCCGCATCCTTTCACTGTATATCGGATTTTGTCAAGCTGTAAATTATTGAAAATTTCTTTTATCCACAGAGCGTGAGAAGGCGGTGCTGGTGTTTTCCGTCTCCTTAATATTAGACGTCTAGCCAATAATGTTACAAAAGCTGTCAGATCAGGTCAGAGCCTGGGCAGCTGAGGGATGCTGAACAGAGCAGTAATGGCATTAGGCTCAATAAGTGTCCCAGTTAGCCGCGCCAAGGTATTAAAGATCACAGTACAGTAGTTACACGTACACAATGTACACGACCAAAACACATATTTCACAAGAGGGAACAGTATTATCATATATTCTGAAAAGCCAATGAGTGTGGTGAACAGCTTTACATTGAATCACCATGTCTGCCTCAGACAGATGACGTATACGAACATTTAAGAAAAAGAATAATGACGTTTAGGAAGAAAGAGAGAACGAATGTAAGAGCTGCTGTGAGATGTTTACATCTGTAGTTATGTGAAAGCACAGTGAGAAGCAGACTGTGCAGCTTACTTACAGTATTTAGGTGTTCACACTCATTTTGGTTACACCTATCTTTGATGCAGCTCCCAAACTAACTTTAATCCAGTGATCTGTTTACATTGCATTGTGGTCAAGCTGAAATTGTCATTGGATGCAGGTCAGTTGTAAATATTATATACTGTATTAATAATATAGTTCTAAATAAAATATATGGTTGCAAATCAGTTAATATAAGGAAACCGCTAATGTCTTTTTAAATGTATCACTGTCTGCATTATTCTTATGCTGAGAGTGAGAAGAGCTTAAGTTCAAAGATACACCTACAACCACCTCAAAAGCACACTAGTTACTATATGTCATCTAAAAACACCAATCTATGTTTTATAGTGTTTCTTTTTGTAGAATAACAGCCCTGTGGTGACTGTGCACGGCTTCCTATAACCAAAACCTGAACCGGTGCACAGTAGTGCTGGGTGGATGTGTACTATGTTGTTTGTCAAGAACAGCCTTCACTTTCTGTTCATGCGCAGGTTAAAATGATAAGGTGCCGCGGTGTTGTTTAGCTCACTTGGTAGAGCGAAGGCTCAGTCCTTGCCACGGCAGCCCAGGGTTCGAATCCGACCTGTGGCTCTTTCCCGCATGTCATTCCCCATCTCTCTCTCCCCACATTCCTGTCACTCTTCAGCTGTCTCTATCAAATAAAGCTCAAAAAAAGTCATGGCTAAGCTAGCCATGACTAAGCGGACTCACACAGACATGAGAGCTGCATTGATTTTTGTATTTATTTCCTTTAAAATGAGAGAAAACTTCTGTGATTTGAGAGAAAAGGCAAGTTTAAGGGACGTTAAAAGGAAAATTTCTAGAACGAAAGGGCTCAAGATGTGTGAATTAAGAAAAACTGAACAGATAAAATCTGTAACCAAAGTATCAGTTTGGCAATTAACATGGTATTTTTTGACACCAAATAAATGGTGTATTGTCAGAGAGTGGGTGTAATAAGCTGTAGCTTCAGCCTACACCTTTTCACTCTGTGACAGAGACTCTTTTTATGTTGCGTTCAGAGCACTTTGTGTAATTATTTGCCAACCAAAAGATTTTTCAGTTTCGATTCCAGTCTTGACAGCTCAGTGGTTACATCAGAGAAACCACATCCCACAGTCAGGAGGTGATCATGTAGCATGGATCATGCGCCGTGTTCACAGCTTTGTTTTGGCATATGTTTGACATATGAGAACAATCAAACTCCTCAGCCTCAGAGAACACTCCGGGATCAGTGCCTCCCTCTGGATTTGCTCTCTGAAACAAACTCGTCTGTTCACAGGAATCAGATGGCTGCTCCACAAAGCCATGCATTTAAAAGTCAGATGTGATCCAGACCTTTAAACATCATGAATGCAGATTTCACAGCTTGTTTATCTTTACAGCATTTGTAACCTTGCACACATAAAACAAGACTTCAGTGTGTTAGGAGAATATTTTTGCCACGTTTAGTTTGACAGGAGAAATAATCCAAGATTCCCAGTTAGGAAGCACTCTTCCTCTGCTGGCAAAGGCTGTCAGGGACCAGATGGTGCTTCCTTTTTCCTTTTGTCTTATCTCTACAATTTGTTGCAATGATAGCAGGCTGCCAGCCTGTGCATAGCATTAGGATACTGCCTCTGTCTATTATCTGTAATTCAAGCAGGCAGATAGTGTCTTTTGTGTACGTATTTAAATGCTGATGTGTGTGTGCTGTGTCCCTGCAGGCCCCTACGTTAACCATGGAGGGTGGCAGGCTGAAGCGCTCCTTGCAGCTGGCGCCTGGTAGGGACTTTGAGACCGTGCCAGAGCCGGTGTGGCGGGCTCTCTACCACTGGTACGGTGCCAACCTCAGCCTGCCGCGACCGGTGAGTGACGACAGCCCATCACTCAACAGATAATGAACCTCGCTATCACCGTGATGCAGAATCGGGCAATAGTAACATCAGACCTGAATTTCGGAGGATTCTGGTTTATTCCAACCAAGAAAAAAAAAAAACAGGTTTAACACAAGTCAGCATTTTATCAAGATCTGAAGGACTTTATTTGGACTTACACTGAAAGTGAAAGCTCCTGAAATATGAGTAATGATGGAAACTACAGTCTGTACAGCAGGTCAGAGTTAAAGCAGTGAGTCATTCTCTGGATTGTGATGAATGTTTACAACACATAGTTTCAGGAAAGGTTTGACAGTTGGCTTTCTCTTCTAAACAAGTTTAACCGACCTGCACGTTTGATTGCTCACGTTGGTCGACCTGTCAAACTCCTTTGTAGTGATACCATGCTCCTGTTTTCACATACATTAGTAATGTGAGCATTGTAATGACTAATATGATGATGAGTAAAAGAAATTTAAAGTCCTGACCTGCAAATCGATGCCTTTAATATTTAATTCAAAGGTTATGCATTGGTGTTAGCTATATAAAAAACATGGGAAAGGAAAATGTTCCAGAGCTGTCTTATTTACATTCAGGGATCATATGAGAGTCAAACCTTAAACTCCTAGATAACATCATGAAACCTTTTAGTATTTAGATTAAGACAATTGTTTTTTGTCTTACAGGTTTTCTGAAACTTTATGTTTAAATGTGCAAATGAGCCATTATCTAATGCTAACTTTTGGAGAAATCTACAGACCGAAACAGACAAAGTGAAGTCAAATAAAATGTCCATTAGTCTGAAAGAAGACGGACAAAAAGCAGAAAATATTCAAATTTAGTTGCCTGTAGTGTCTCACAAACAGCCCAAATTAAAGTTTAATTTCTGAGGTCTGACATCGCAACAATTTCACTAAAGTGGAGGAGTCAGTCAGTCAGATGTGATCATACAGAAATGAAACTACAGAAAAAAGACTTATCTGTGGTCAGCACGCAGAGATTTGCATCTGACATTTAAAGGTTTGTGACAAGACTTGAAACTTGACTCGGTCCAAACATTTCTGCTTAAACACTCTTGAAATGGTGTGATTTAAACTCTGCCACCAACGAAACAACTCAGTATGAAACATCCTGTGGTAACCATGGTAACACATGCACCATAAACTAACTAAAAGGCAATAATGTGTAATTCCTTTGTTGGTCTAGGCCAACTACAGAAGTCAGAGCGACTCCGCTCCAAGGTGTGCAGACTGATTGATGCACTTAGTGGCATCCGTACCTCAAAAGTTTAAAACTCAACTTACAGAGAGCTCAAACTTTGCCTTCCACCCCTGCAGGTTATCCTGGAGAGCAAGTCAGGCCAAGCAGAGCTGGAGCTCTTCCCCCGCTACCTCCTCTTCCTCCGCCAGCAGCAGGCCACACGCTCCCCCCAGTCCAACATCTGGGTCAATATGGGTATGACCAGCCTGCGAATGTTCCCACCGTATTTACCCCCACCAAGAGGTAACGTAAGCCTGCAGCAAGACCCAGAGCAAGCCGTCGACAAATGCTTCATTGAGCTACCCCGCATCCCCCCTTTTAATCCTCCTAGAGTGGACTGATCCAGCCCTGGCGGTGCTCTGGAGTGGGAAGTGGAATCATTCTTTTCAGTCTTCACAGACCTTGCCATTCAAAGTATTAGTTTTAATGACACTTGTTCTAGTGCTCTACTCTCAACTGCCTTCGTAGTCTGCTGGATCACACTGAGCAAAGTTTTAAAACCAGTCTGGAACATGATGATAATGTCAGGCACGTCTGCACTCTCCCATCAGAGGCTTTGTGAACAACTGAAAACACACTGTCTCAGTCTAATCCTCTGTTTCTGCTCTGAGCCTTCTGATTTATCAAAAAAATGACAACACACGAGGGAAAGAAATCACCATAACTGAGAGAAGCAAACTAAACTGGCCCCTTTTAAACCTGATTTCAGCAGCATTCAAACTCAGAGCTGTAAGTCAAAACATGTTACTGCAGGCGGAAATGTCAGAGCCAGTGGAGACATTGTCAGTGTCATCGCTGTGGGTAAAAATCTGATCAGCGTGGTTTGCTCCCGCAAAGATAAGGTTCCATTAAAGTCAGAGTGACACAGCAAGTCTAGTCAAAGTTCAACAGTTGCTATAGAAATGCACAATATGTCATCCAAAATATATCAACGCGTTGACTGTAAAATAAACACCTGTTATGTCACTTCAGAGAGACAGGAAGCTTCACTGAAATGTAGAAATTTCCCCAAAAGCTGATTGTTTATTGATAATAAAGTAGAAATGTTCTGAGCCAATCAAAAACAGGCTGATCTGAGATAAGTATGATCCAAATAATCTAATATAATTTAAGATAAGGACTTCCAGTATGTGGATCAGGTGGTTGTTCTTTCAACATATCAAATACGTATTTTATCGGCATTTAGGGGCAGTATCAGATCAAATGTTGAAGGACTCAGATCAGGTATGGAGGCCAAGAAACTTGACCAGGACTAATATAGACTTTGTACATCTATCTGTAACAACTTCTACACTCTTAATGTTTTGGTGCCCAAGAGAGTGCAACACACACTGCAAGTTGAGAAAAAGAAGAAAACATTTTACCACTTTGATGACACATTGATGGAATTTAGAAGAAAACACTGCAAATAACTGAAACACAAACACATAAAAGAACCATTTTACCAATTTTACAACAACATCCTGCACATACAGAAAATACAGAACACGATCAAATCAAGGGACATCAGGGATGCTACTAATTAAAAAGGGGCTAGGTCTGGCATTACAGTCACTGTCTATAATTTATAGACATCCAGCCCAGTCAGTGTAGATGTTGTTTCGTTCTGTGCAACTTGCAGCATTTTCATCTTCATGCTTCAACAAGCTGTTTGGGCTTCAAATGGTAAATGGACTGTACTTGCCAGACACCATCTGGCCTAAGGCACACCTGTGCAATAATCATGCTGTCTAATCAGCATCTTGATATGCCACACCTGTGAGGTGGGATGGATTATCTCGGCACAGGAGAAGTGCTCACTATCACAGATTTACACAGATTTGTGAACAATATTTGAGAGAAATGGTTATTTTGTGTATGTAGAAAATGTTTTAGATCTTTGAGTTCATCTCATGAGAAATGAGAGCAAAAACAGTGTTGCATTTATATTTTTGTTCAGTGTATATCTCCTTTCTAGTCTTCCGACCACTCAAAAAACTTTTAGACTACATATTTCATTCACCTATTCACACACATTGATACAGTGATGGGGTTCAGTATCTTGCCCAAGGACACTTTAACATGCAGACTGGAGGAGCCGGGGATCGAACCGGAGATCATCTGATTAGTGGACGACCCGCTCTTCTTCTTCTAAAATGCGTTTAATGAAGGTTCTCAGTCAAACCACCCCCGGCTGTACTTGAACATCAGCTGCTGTGTCTGTGATCGCAGCCCCCTCTTCACTAAATGACTGTAGCAGTGTGCAGACATATTTGAATATTGCTGTTCCAAATCAGGTGTTTTTATTTCAGTCACTTCCTCTTCAGTCTATTCTGGTCTGATATACTCACAATAGAAACTCTATATATAGACCCACTCGCTCCACACAATAACTGAAGCTGCATTTCACTCCAGTGTTTATGGATGTGATGGACAATATAAAGTGGAAGTGCCTCCCTGCAAAAAAGAAAGGAGATGACGAAGCATGAAGTAGAGATGTACACAGTTCTAATCAGGTTGGGACATCAGCACTCAGCGCCGGTCCAAATCGAGTCAACCGATCAGGTTTCAGCCGACAGCACAAACCCGAGTCCCCAGTGGAGCTGTGGTTTCCATCATGACTCATATTCTGTCTGCACGGCTCGTCATTAAGACCCCTCTCTCAGGCATGTGGCCAAATATCTCAAATGGATCTAATTATGCACCATATTCCGCATAATGAGGCAACAGTAGAGCACGCGAACAAGCGTGGAGGATGGTTCATTTTGTGTATAATGGAATAGCAAAGCTGTGTGGACAGAAAACAAAATAACATTTGGAAATCTGATAATAAAATCATTGGTTTTATTAATAATTTTGAAATCATGAGTTGAGTGAAGCGTTTGAATTGATTTAACAGGACTAATATTGATTGGTTTGTATTTGATTAATCCAATCTGAGTCCACTAAATCCACTAAGTTGATTGACCAATCAAAGTTTGCGCTGGTTGATTTTTATTTTCAAAATAAAAGACTTTCTTGCTGCTTCCTTACAACTAATCCTCAGTCACCAGAATGCTGTTGTCGGTATCCATCAGTTGTTTGCATCTGTGAGCTCGTACATAAATCCAAAGTACAAATCTCCAACTGAGGAGGAGTCGAATGAACACACACCGGATGTAAAATATGTGTGTTCAGACGAGTGTTTGGCTCATTTTGTGAACCTGTCCTCCTCGTTTGCTTCAGCAGGTAACATGCCGTCCCCCAACGCTCCTCTGAAGAGGGTGTTGGCCTATACGGGCTGCTTCAGCCGCATGGGCACCATCAAGGACATCCACCTGTACCTGTCCCAGAGACTCCGCATCAAGGAGGAGGACATGAGACTCTGGCTCTACAACAGTGAGGTGAGCCACAAATCTGCCATCACCTTTCTATATTAGGCTCTTATGAAACATCAGATATTAGTCAGCCAGTACATGACACCTTTCTTCATGAGGATGAACTTAGTGGGTGATGTTGGTTGCTGTCCAAGGACCACCACCACCTCAACATGAACCATGTGAGCCAAACATAAAGCAGATAATTGAGCTGTGAAAACTCGATTTTGACTCAGTGTCCCTCCACAAGACAGGATCACAAGATTCCACAGTAATGTACGTTATAGAACCCAGTTGATGACGTGCTTTGTGCTACAGATTCCCAAACAAATGAATAATTAATCAGATTAGCTGTAGCTGTGAAGCTGGGACAGTTGATAATCCAGCCTAGATTCAAAATGCTCTTTGTCCAACCACAATGAATACATTTATTAATAATGCAGAAAATGTCAGGAAAGGTTGAGCTCCTTAAAGAAGAAGAAGTCGTCAGCTAGTGGCAACTCAAGTCCAAAAATATTGGATTTATGATGGATTTAAGGTCAGCTTATAGGCAATATATAAACAGACAGGAGTTTGAATGTATACCACACACACAATTAACTGGGGGGGCTTTAAGGTGTGTCTTTATTACCTAACCTGTCCATATGTCCATAGTGTGCTTACATGATGCATGTTCCACCATTGATCTTTGTTTAATAACATAAACACACAGCAAACCATAAAAAAAATAGTTTTTACCCTGAGAGTGAGAGGAATGTGCGGTTCATAGGGCCCGCTGGTTAATAAGACATATCTTAATGGTATTTTTAAACTGAACCAATGCAGAAGAAAGAAGTACAGAGTGATAAATCAATCATAATAATAATAATAACTCAAAAGTTCTGAAGATCTTTGAACATGTTTTCTGCTCTCTTTGTCCCGCAGAACTACCTCACCCTCCTGGACGATGAAGATCACACACTGGAAAGCCTGAAGATCCACGACGAGCAGCAGCTAGTTATTGAAGGTGAATGAACACAGCTCTCTTCACACTCATAATAGTGCTATAACTGACAGATATCCTCATGATGTTTATATAATAGCAGGTCATTGTAAATAATGAGACATGAAAGTGGGAGCAAAATGGTTTCATCACACAAATCTCTTTCTCTTCCTCCACAGTCAGGAACAAAGACATGAGCTGGCCTGAGGAGATGTCATTCATCGCCAACAGTAGTAAGATGGACAGACACAAAGGTGAGCGGGAAGTATACAAAGCTTGTTATGCTCTTTTCATGTTTTTCCATTAGTTAGGTGTTTGAATCTGACCATCATGTCCTTGTTCTCCATTCCAGTTCCCACAGAGAAAGGAGCCACTGGCCTCAGTAACCTTGGCAACACCTGCTTCATGAACTCGAGTATTCAGTGTGTGAGCAACACCAAGCCCCTCACAGACTACTTCATCTCAGGGAGACACCTCTATGAGCTCAACAGGTTTGTTTAAGTGTATTCCGTTGGTACAAATCATGCCACCGTTGTTCTGATGTTTAATAACCGTGTCGGTGCATTTACAGAACCAATCCCATCGGGATGCGAGGTCACATGGCCAAGTGTTATGGTGACCTTGTGATGGAGCTGTGGAGCGGCACGCAGAAGAACGTGGCTCCGCTCAAACTCAGGGTGGGCAGTTTCGATGTGTATCTCTTCACCTTTCTGCAAGCCGAATGTTGTGTTTCTGTGCTGCGTCTGCTACAGAGGCACTTTGACAGAGTGCCTTTAAAAATGCTTTTAAAGGTGAGGTAGAAATAAAGTTTATGATGTCATTACTTCCTCTCCAGTGGACAATAGCAAAGTATGCGCCGCGCTTTAATGGCTTCCAGCAGCAGGACTCCCAGGAGCTGCTAGCCTTCCTGCTGGATGGCCTCCATGAAGATCTAAACCGAGTCCACGAGAAACCCTACGTGGAGCTGAAGGACAGTGATGGCCGGCCTGACTGGGAGGTGGCCTCTGAGGTCAGAGATCACACTGTCTGCCTCTGGCTCTCAAATCTGATGCACATATTTTTAGATACATTATCTCATTAAGTCTGTTGTCTATTGGTTCAAAAGCCCTAACTCCAATTTTGGCATGACAACATTATACTTCTGTTAACTGCCAAAGATCCCAAATTCTGGGAACTGTAGTGCCAAAACTTAGAGCATGATTAGCCAACAATGATTCCTTCACTGCTGTGCTGTTGTTGGTCAGATCACTATTTTATCATTGCAAAGTGGCTGGACAAAAAAGTCTTTAAAAAGGTAGTAGGCCTGTAGTGTGGGTGATGTTAAAATGAGTGATCACAAAGAGAAAGATGTCGCTAATTTCACTGACACACAGTCCCTTATCTTCACTTCCTGCTGAAAGCTCTAAAAGCTTTCCAAACGTACAAATGTCATCATTTCTCTATAACACATAATCAATATTTTAATAATTATAATGACAAACTGTCAGATAACAATGTGAACGGGATCAATCTGCAGCCTTCTGGAGTGTTATAGAAAGTTTTAGCTCATTGTTCATCCATCTGGCCCTCAATGCCGGAGCTGATCATTCCCATTGTTGACAATGGTTGTGATTCAAGCAGCAGCTCTGCAGTGAGTCACAGTGAAGGGTGTAGTGAGCACCAGGCCTCTCTGAACCCTTTAAGGTGCAGAAACCGTCCCTACTCCTTCTCCTCCTCAGAGGAGGTAATGAGCTGTCACATCTTCTGGTGTCCACTCTGAGAGAGATTCATTGTCAGCAGCAGTCAGTCCATCAGCTGAGCTCTCATTTTGAACCGTAATGTTGCTGTATCGATGTTCTGTTTGTTTTATGTTTGTCCTGAGGGGAGGGATTTGCATGAATGGTGTGTGAACTCATCACTGTGTGTGTGTGTGTGTTTGTCCATGATCCTCCACCTTCTCCGCCCTAAAGGCATGGGAGAACCACCTGCGTAGGAACCGCTCCATCGTGGTGGATCTGTTCCATGGTCAGCTCAAGAGTCAGGTGAAGTGTAAGACGTGCGGACACATCAGCGCTCGCTTCGACCCCTTCAACTTCCTGTCTCTGCCCCTGCCCATGGACAGCTCCATGCACCTGGAGATCACTGGTGAGGCGGCGGGAGCAAAGATTCTGATCATGAATTCCTCTTTTTAAGCTACAAAACCTGAATCACGTGTCATGTCGTCGTGTGTTTGTAGTCATTAAACTGGACGGCTCCACACCCGTACGCTACGGCCTCAGGCTGAACATGGATGAGAAGTACACTGGGCTGAAGAAACAGCTGAGTGAGCTGTGCAGTCTGAAGCCGGAGCAGATCCTGCTGACTGAGGTCCACACCTCCAACATCAAGGTACAGAGACTGTCCCACTGTCACAACATGACGTGTAGCTGCTAACGCTGAGGCCAAGAAGTAGCATCACATCACATATTCTAAATGAAAGTTTTCTTACCTCCAGCACCACAAACAAAATTCCATTTATCCACACGCACAATAACAAAGAAAGGTTGAAAACTTAAGCTGAACTGACTGTTACTAGCTTTCTCATTAGCTGTTATTGCTGCTATCATCCTCATAATTTGTGTTTGTCTTTTGGGGAAAAGTTTAGTAAAATAGAACAATGAAGTAGACATACTGGGAACTCTCTTAAAGGTTGAATTGTCTACCCACAAAGTCACTAGATTTGTCAGCAAACTCTTTAAAAACTACACGACACGACACGATAGACTTCATTGAACCCACACTGGGGAAATTCACTTACATTATATACATTCCAAACAGATCTGATGGAACCGTCCTCACATAAATACATGAAACAGAGTTTTCTGTCTCACTGCCCTCTTCTTCTGGTGTTATAATTGGAGCATTGGCACCACCTACTGATTATCTCATGAACCAACTAGTCACATGACAGACATTGGTTTGCATCATGTTACTCAAAATTCAGTTAGAGTCTGTGCTACATTTGGTTGGAAGCACGACCCTGAGGGCTGCACATTTAAAACGCAAACTGTCGGCATGACTCGACACCACAGGAGGTGTTCCTTGTTATTTGGGTAAATGACCCTTTTTAATGAGACGAGCTTTAGCTGGCAACCTTAAAATAGCTTTAATAATGTTGAGAATGTATATTTTCTGTCATCACTTAACCACAGAGCAGATGCACGTGCAGAACACAGTCTGTGTGTTGCATAACCTCATTAACAGTGACAGGACAAAATGAAACTCGTAGTATACTGTATTTAACAGAGAATTACATCTTGTGTCCGGGCTTCAGTCCACTGCAGGTTTGCTGCCAAGAACAGGATCTGATTGGATTAGTCTAAATATCCGTGATCTAGGTGCTGCTGCTCTGCAGAAAAGCATGTCCTTTCTATGTGTGGTCCCGTGCTTTTGTTGAAGCAGCAGAAAACTGAACAGCTTGTATAGTTTCAGTTTGGTGAAGGGAACATCTGACGGGATGCGCAGTGATTTCATCACACGCAAACAAACTCAGCTACTACTGCAGCGATGGTGACTTTCTGAAGTCGCGTTAAGCGAAGAATGTATTCTACATAAATACACAGTGTTTGTGATGGAATATTTCTATTAGACTCATACCATCGCAAATATGAAATCAGGGGTCTGAAACCCAGAAGACACTGTTGAGGTTATTGTCTCCTTCTTTTTAAATTTCAGCTACAAAACTGAGACGCTGTCCCTCTTCATTCCCTCATAGTAAGCACACTGCTCTGTGTGTTTAGTAGAAGCTTTCTGCTCTCGGTCCTGTTAAACTCCATGTCATCCTTCTCTTCTGAAACTGTCTCTGCTTCAGGTCAACCCTCCTTTTATGTTCAGATGGAGGCGTTTCAGTGTCAGGTGATCTGCTGTAAATTGGGCATTGTTGGTCACAGCTATTGTTGCTGAACATCACATTTTTTTTTAATACGTCTTCATACTGTGAAGGATCATCCTGTTTGATTTGAACTACATAGACCATAGTCTAGTGTCTGTTCATGCTCCCTCAGTTGCATGCTTTATTTTACACTCAGAATCAGCAGTCACCATTTTGGAGCATTAGAGTGAGTTTTAGCTAGTCATTCATCTGTCTGGCCCACAACTTGTATGTTTTGGTTCATCCTCACTGTTCCACTGGGCACAAGCTGAGTCATGAAGCCTTGCTATAAAAGCATCACTGAAGCCGGTGTAAACTTCTAAACATGCGGAGCATGTTATGAAAATGTCTCGTGGGCCACATCTGAACTCTGTTTAGAAAGTGAACGAGGATGCACATCGATGGTTGGTTCGTCGATTCTCTTTCCAATATCGTCTTTTTAACCTTCATGACTGCCAGCAGCTTTATTACACGTGGTTATTGTACTGCCCTCTGATGTCCAAACCCTGTGTCTGTGTAGAACTTCCCTCAGGACAACCAGAAGGTCCGGCTGTCCGTCAACGGCTTCCTGTGTGCGTTCGAGATCCCGGTACCAGGTTCACCAACATCACTGAGCTCACCCACACTAACAGGTGAGCATCACTCTTTGTCTTTGTGCTCTCATCATCGCAGATCTATCTGAATGCACAGTTATCCATCTTCTCATTTCCCTGCATCTCACCTTTGTCAGACATCACCCCAATAGCCAACGGCTCCGCTGCTAATGGTAACCTGAGCAACAAGCCCGTCCTCATCCCCAACGGTGGGCCCAGCACCATGGTGCCCTGCAGCCCTGAGACACCCCTGGCCAACGGGTCGCCAACGGACACATCACACCAGTGCAGGAGAGCCCCTTCATCGGATACATCATCGCCATGCACAGAAAGATGGTGAGAACTCTTACAGAGAACAGCTACGTCGTGGCTGTCCCAGCTGTTGATGTAACTAACATGTCTGTCACCTCCCTCAGATGCGCACAGAGCTCTACTTCCTGTCATCTCAGAAGAACCGGCCCAGTCTGTTCGGCATGCCGCTCATAGTTCCCTGCACCGTCCACACCAGTAAGAAGGATCTGTACGATGCCGTCTGGATCCAAGTGTCCCGACTGGCCAGCCCACTGCCCCCACAGGAAGCCAGTAACCACGCCCAGGACTGGTACGCTGACTTCATTTTTCTTTTGACAGAGCTTCTTCTTCCAGTACTCATGCTAAGCTAGGCTAAACACATAGCATCTTTGTACTGAACTTCACGGTGCTTTATGGAACAGCTGATCCTGAGAGTCCTGTCTCTGACTGTTACATAATATTATTGAAGAAAATTAAGAATGGCCTGAGTTGATCCACACAATCTGTAATCAGGGCTAATCAGTATGAGCTATCTAAAGCCTGATCCATTCTGCTCTGTTTGTTTACTTCACTTTATTCTGTGTTCAGTCACCTGACAGTGAGACACCTCACTGTAAGAAGCAAATCAAATGATCTCTAACATTCATTGTGAGTGACGAAAGTGGAAAAAACAAACATCAGGAAGCAGTTTGAAATGATGATGTGTGCGTGATGAAGATGAAGATGGTTCTGATGGTTCTTGAATCCCTTTTTTCTTCTTTGAACCCGCAGTGATGACAGTATGGGCTATCAGTACCCCTTCACTTTACGGGTTGTGGGCAAGGATGGCAACTCATGTGCCTGGTGTCCCTGGTACAGGTAAGACACGCACACACACACCTGGTGATTAAAAAGTACATGAAACCTGAGGAAACAACTTCTCATCTCTGCACAAAAATAGATCAAAAGCAAACCATGAACAGAAATTAGAGTGATGCACCTGTTAATGATGAATGTTAATCATTTACATGTGAAGTTGCCTGATCTTCTATATGTACGTGTGTGTGTGTGTGTGTGTGTATGTGTGTGTGTGTGTGTGTGTGTGTGTGTGTGTGTGTGTGTGTGTGTGTGTGTGTGTGTGTGTGTGTGTATTTCCAGGTTCTGTAGAGGTTGTACAATAGAGTGTACAGAGGACAGAGCCTCTGTAGGAAATGCTTATATAGCTGTGGACTGGGACCCCACCGCCCTGCACCTCCGCTACCAGACCTCCCAGGAGAGGGTAAAACACACTCTCTCTCGCACACACACGTCTCTCTCTCTCCAAGGTTAGAAACAGCAGATGAAGTCACCCCAGACAAAGTTAGATGTGGCGTTGTAGAGGACTTTCTATGAAAATGTAAACAGGCATAAACATGTTTCTCATGCACTGGTCAGTGTGTTCTGTCATCATGTCTTCTTTCACGCTAGTGGAAAGAAAACACTCGAAATCTACATTTCTGTATTTATTTGACTTCAGTTTGTGTGTTTGTGTCTGTAGATTTCACCAAAAGGTAGCATTAGATAATACCTCATTTGCATATTATAACATAAAGTTTCAGAAAGGTTGTAACACAAAAAAAAATTGTATATTATATCAACAATGACAACATAACAATACTTAATACAGCAGCACAAACACACACCAAAGTCTGCTTCCTGTCTAATCTGATTTGCACAGAGGACTTTGTTCATACATCATTCAGGCCAATTTATACAACTTTAATTCATTAAAACATGGAGAAAAGTCATTTTTTATGGCTGTATGAAAGAGTTCTCTCTGTAAAAACCTTTGACTGTAATATGTCAACAAACTGAATCAAGAATTTCGAACCTGGCTGTATCCGAGCTTCACCTTTCTGTTCTGGAAATGAGGTCAAGGTTCTGACTGTGTCACTGTGCTTCAGATGGTGTTAACGTGTACATTTGGAGATAAATAAACCTGCTGTAGTTCAGAGTTTGACCACACAGAGTCCCCAGTGAGCTGCTTAACGCTCAGTTCAGTCAGCTGCAGAGAGAGATCAGACAAAGGATGCAGCGACCTGTCAGCTGGTTTGTGTACAGCAAAGATTCGTGCTGCCGGTCACTGTGAGTATTTCTCACTTCATTTATGATTCCACTAAAAAAGCTGCTTTGACTGCAACTTTGAACAAAACATACAAATACTGCTTAAAACAGAACTCACATGCAGCTGACAGATAACTGACATCTGATCCAGAATCAGAATGACAGGACTGGGTCTCCTCTCTTGGGTCTCCTGGTTGTGAAGAGCACACTGTCACTGTATCATGAGCGTCGTGGTCTCCCTGCAGATCGTGGAGGAGCACTGCAGTGTGGAGCAGTCCCGTCGGGCCCAGGCTGAGCCCATCAGCTTGGACAGCTGTCTGAAGGCCTTCACCAGCGAGGAAGAGCTGGGCGAGGACGAGCTCTACTACTGCTCCAAGTGCAAGACGCACCGGCTTGCCACCAAGAAGCTGGACCTCTGGAGGCTGCCACCAGTTCTGGTCAGTGGCACTTCTAACCTGAGCTCTGGTCTCACGGGGGTAGTTTGTTTTGTGGAGGGCTCGACATGTTGTTTTTTCAGCTGTGTCACTGTAAGGACAATACATGTGACATGCGTCCTCTTCTTCAGATCGTCCACCTGAAGCGTTTCCAGTTTGTGAACGGACGCTGGATCAAGTCCCAGAAGATTGTCAAGTTCCCGAGGGAAAACTTTGACCCCAGCGCCTTCCTGGCTCCCAGAGACCTGGAGCAGCACTGCCTCCACTCCCGCAGTGAGAGCGAGGATCTGCTGAGGATCGGAGAAGATAACCTGTCCTCTATCTCTGCCCCCGCTGGCTTCTGCAACCTCCCAAAAGGTGCCACATGTTGATTCAAGCCTGACATTTAGTTATTACAAACCACTCTGAGGCGCAGACCACATTTTTAAAGATTCTTTTCCTTTGTGTTTGATGATTAAGAGCATGACGTGTGGAACATAACAGACGGAAGTGTGTGCATATATATAGAGCAGCGTTTGGCCTGTGCAGAGGAAGTGTATCTAACCCTGTGGTTTCTCAACAGCCTCCCCTGCCTCTAGCAGGAAGTCAGCACCCTCTCTCAGCCGGACCAGCAGCCCCTCCGGCAGCCCAAAGACCGGCAGCGGGGGTCGCAGGCCAGGCCGGCTACGCCTGCCTCAGTTGGGCAGCAGACACCGCCTCTCCAACAGCAAGGAGGCCTTGGACTCCGAGTCCGAACCACAGGACACAGACACAGAGGGGAGCACAGCAGGAGCCGTGGTACCGGTCCCTCTCGGATCCGGAGACATGGTGACGTCAGAGACATCGTGTGGCACCGAGGCGTCCAGCAGCCACTGCGACGTGGTGCTGGTGAACGGTGAGAGCAACGGGCTGAGCTCAGACTGCAGCACTGAGAGCAGCATGGACCCCGACAACTCACTGCTACAGCACAGAGACAACATGTGTCTGGACGCCATCTACAACCTCTATGCAATATCAGTAAGTAGCACACATCAGAGTCACACACACACGTACACGTGGTTTTGATTGGCTCTCACACTTTTTTTCTGCTCTCTTCAGTGCCATTCAGGAATCATGGGAGGAGGCCACTATGTGACATATGCCAAAAACCCCAATGATAAATGGTACTGTTACAATGACAGCAGCTGTAAGGTAAGATGTTTCACACCTTATCGCACCTTAACTGACGAAACACTCACACAGATAAAAAGTAAAAGTGTCCCCTTTGGAGTTTGGACAGCCAAACATCAAGCAAGGTCAACAGACAAGACATAGCAGCCAGCTAATATTATTTACTAGTCCAACAGCAAGAAGCCCAGCTCCACGTCTGTTCTCACCGACTAAAAGTCAGCCCCAGAGCCGCCAGAGGACATCAGAGGGAAAACCAGAAAACATTTTCTCCATAAAATATGATCCAGTTTCACCAAAATCAGTCAAATAGTTGGAGGTGTGTGACTTAGTGCCGTAAAGCGTTATGTACTTCTCATGGGTGATCGTACCTGGAGCACAAACGGAGTAGAAATCTGTTAGAAAAGTTACATAATGTTCCTTTGACAGTGAGTTTGTGTGCCCTAAAGGAAGTAGCTGACGTCAGTGTTACCTTCACAGATAAGAACAAAGTTGAGGGGAGCGTCAGCAGCTGTGGCTCTGGATTGGAGTTTGTGTTTTGTGCTGATGACCTGATGATGTCCTCATCCTCAGATTCTCCTCTGGCTAAAAGAGAAACATGTTTTTGTTTTTTGTTTTTAAATATCATGAATACGACTGTAGTGTCACCTGTGGCAGTAACTTATTATGTTGTAAATATCTGGATGGTGTTATGTTCTAAAGAAATTTACAGTCTGTTATCAGGTTTATTTCTAGCTCTACACTGATAGACTGAGATACTTAATTACCAAGTCTTGGTAATATGAATCATCAGTTGATGATGGAGCGGACATTTCGCCTCAGTCTGTTGATAATCAGTGAACAACTTACTGTCATATCACATATTCGGTGATCACGTGCATATTTTCTGATCCTGTTTCATGTGAGTCAGACCTCCCAACCAACTCACAAAGCTAACGTTAATTATCACACAGTTACCATTACAGCAAGAAAATTCAACAGGCAACAACAAATGAGGAGTCTGACTTTGAATATATTGAAAATTAATAACAGACAAAATGTATTTTTATTCTCTGCATTTGTCTTCTTACATAATAATCACTTCTGATGCAGCATACATTCTTTAAATGCACCAACAGTGAAACGTTATGATGAAGCGTGGATTATTATAGATGCATCGATCTGTACTTCACTTTACTCAACACATATAATGATAACTTATGACATGGACTGTTATAGTATACTATGAGTGCTTACTACAGTTGATTGTTGAGGTGTGTGTGTGTGTGTGTGTGTGTGTGAGTATAGGTAGTTATAACGTGTTATAAGTGTTATAATCAGTCAACCTCTAATTTATCACTAGTCAAGAGCTTCCATAAGACACTTGAAGTTATAAATTATTATAAGTCACATCTATAATGCTTTATGACTGTTGATGTAGTGCATCAGAAGGCATTATGTGTGAGTGTAGTCATAAAGCATGATGACTTCCCCCTTCATTAATGTGCTCCTCTAAATGAACTAAAAAAGAACATGAATCCATTATTATGTCCAGTATTTGAAAATGATTGACTATTGACTATTGTAGCAACACATAACCGTTAAATCAACATGTCCCTTCACAAAATCAGTCGCATGACCTCCACGTGTTTTCTCTTCTTCACCAGGAAGTGCACTCTGAGGAGATCGACACCGACTCAGCCTACATCCTCTTCTACGAGCAGCAGGGGGTCAACTACTCGCAGTTCCTCCCAAAGATCGATGGCAAGAAGATGGCCGACACCAGTAGCATGGATGAAGACTTTGAGTCCGACTACAAGAAATACTGTGTCCTCCAGTGATGGCACCTCGTCTTCCATCAGCCCAGCACTACACCCGCCGCTGCTCTGAGCAGGCAGCACCTGACGTTCAGATCGCTCTGAAGAATTCTCATAAACTGCTAACTGACTAGAGTCGGACTGTGTCTCTCTGTCTTGCGTCGCAGCACTTTCTACACTTGATCGCAAAACATGGATTAGTGCAAAGGTTTGCCAAGACAACAAAGCTGTGGTGAAAGCACTAAACAGGTGCACTTTGCTGAGCCCAACAAAACAAACCCCTCCGCCTCCTCCTCCCCCTCCTCCCCCTTCTCCTCTTCCTGCCCTCATGTGAACACCCCTTGCCATAACATACATGTAACATATACCTGCATACTAAACGCATTTCTGAATGTATGCCAGTATGGCCAAGTCATGAAGTGATGTTACTCTGCATTTATCACTCGTGAAGCCAGAATGAAAAAAAAACGTTTACACCCGGAGTTATCATGTGATCCGAGCATTACCACACTAATTCCAGGTGTTAACGCAAAGCCAACGATTGGATCCAGGTTGAGTTTTAAATGCCAAGTGTTAACGCAGCCCAAGAGTCAAGAGGACCTGTGTTTGATGCCACAGGTCAGCGTGATGTTGAAAATTTGGATATCGTGACAAGCTTTTAAAAAAAAAAACAGTTGTCTAAAGATTTTATTAGCGATAGTGTCACTAGGGAAAATATAAGTCATATGCTACCTCATCGCTTCACGCAGTGTGTCGGCCAACTGTACCCTAAAAAGTCTGTGACAGTATTAATAATAATAATTAAAATGCTTCCTTTCAGTGTAGAAGTCGTGGTACACACATTTCAGGAAACCTCCCCCTCCAGAAATCTCCCCTCACACGCTCTCACAGGTCCTGATGTGGACGTGAAATTAGGCATTCGTGCCACAACTGTGTCTCATCCCACAGCTGCCAAAATATCAGTGGTGATTTGTGCAATGTTGACCTGTGTGTACACATAACTTCTCCAAAAATACGCTAACAGCTTTAGTGTGAGTCTAGGTGTGTTTAGGACAGGTGCCATGATTTCAAAAGAGAGGCGTTAAAGAATGATATACATTATATGTTTAATACTTTTTTCAGTTCTCAAATGTGTTGTTTTATAAAAGATTTATTTTATTGTTGTGATTTTTTTTTTTTTTTTTAAGGCAGGCTTCAGGAGCTACTTCAGGTTAGGAATGGATATTTATCCCAAAGCAACACCTAGCGGGGTCAAACTTTCCTTCACAGCACCGTCACACCTTTCACCTGCTGCTATTCTCAACTGTTTAAACTCATCTGTCATACTTATGTTCTTACCCTGCCCAATGAGATGCCAGAAATGGTTGCAATCACCTAATCGTAGTAACAAAATGATTTTAACATTATATCAGTAAGTTAAGAGTAGTCACAGCTGGACACACAGTGGTCAGTTTAAAAAGAAAAGCATCAAAATGGATGCTGGGAAATCAGATACTGTCTTTTAAATTCCACACATTGGTCTTTCTGGTCAAAACCATAGACTGTATAAAACATGGATGTCGTCTCCATGACGTCACCCACAGGTTTCTGAATAGTAGTGAAGCTCAGTGTGGTGGCTCTCTCAGTACTGCCTCTGCTGGCTCCCAGATATTTCAAAAATGGTCAAAGAGGTTGATCATGGGTGGAGCTGAGGTGGGCTGAAAGCCTGGGTGCTCAAACAAGACACCTTTGGTGGCATCCACCTGTCAATCAAAGCAGCCACACTCTTAATTCAGCATAACTTTAAGCCGTATTTTTAATGTGAACAGGGGAGTTGTATAAAAATCACCCTCAGTACAGAACGGGGAAATTAGCTATAGAGACCAGAACTGTTTTTGTACCAGGCTGTAAACATGTTTATTTCTGCTGTGAAGTTGGACATTTTAACATGGGGACTTATGGAGACTGACTCGTTTTGTAGCCAGCCTCAAGTGGCTGCTCGAGGAACTGCAGTTTTTGGCACTTCCTCGTTGGCTTCATTTCGCAGGCACAGAGGTTACCGCTTAGTCAAAAACCACGCCACCTAGATTACGTGTGATTTTTATGTGTGAGTTCCTCTTTAACACCAGGCTGCGCTGTTTAGTTGAAAGTTGGAGTCCCTATTCCTGTTCTTAGTTGCACCCAACCACACTGTCACGGTGTCCTGAAGTACACATGTACATCACTGCAGCCACGAGAAACCATTGAAGTTCAGTCAAAACCAGATTTTGAGGGGCTGTTAAGTTACTCTTTAAAAGTCACTCAACACGTCAACGTTCCCATACATCAGGTGCTCTCGTGCACCTTGTGCCACCCTGCTAAATATCTGTGGAGGCTTCAGTAACACTTTCCAAATGGAAGTGACCTGGACTTAGAGCTAATTTCCCCCCCAAGTGGGTTAATCTGGTCCAGACCCAGTCATTTCCTACATGGGAGTTATATGCAACCGTTCAAGTCACTTGAAGGTTTCTGGAAATGATGATGTCATTTGGTGCCAAATTATTCCATGAATGGAGAGCAGGGTTTAATTAGTACATGTCCAGTTAATTGTGAGTGTAATTTGGCAAAACACAAGTAAACATTTCAAGAAAGAAGTTTGGGTTGTATAAGGAAATTACAAGAATAGTGTTAGGAAAGCCCCTTCAGTCCCCGTACATAGATCCTCTGATATCAGATGTTTAAGTTGAGAGTTACAGTCTGTGTCTGGACTCTTGTCAGAGCTGTAAGAGTAACTGCATCACTGCATTCGCTAAATATGGCTTTCATGTGAATATAAACCGTTCCTCATTTTATCTGACGGTTTGGCTGCTTGATGTGTTTGAGGTTAGTTTGGAGACGAACAAACAAACCCACGTTTGTCCGTGTGGCGCTCCTCCACCTCCTCCGTGGGGCTCGGTCTAATCACTGTGAACAGACAGAAGACGGTCAAGCGGCTCCTCCACAATTCTCCACTTTGTCTTTGAGATCACAGGAGATGAATCTCTGTGCTCACCCCCCTTTTTTTTTAGCTGCTGTATTTATGAGGAGAAGGCGTCATCGTGGATGTATTTGGAGAGATATTTGTCACTGAATGAAAGTTTATTTTTCTTTGCAGAGTACATTTGTTGAACAAATGGAAACGTACAGATGAGTGCTATTTATGTTTGCTTGCTCGGCTCTTTTCTTTTTTCCTTCCCTCCGCCCTCCTGCCTGTACCGAGCTGTCCAGTTTGTGTCATGTCGGAAGCATCGTCGCGTGGCTCAAAGGGAAGATTTTCCTGACGTTTTGTAGTGTTTGCTTCACGCTTTAACGGTGCAATAGCTGTCAATGTTTGTTTTTGTTGTTGTTGTTTTTTTTAATTTGAGCTGTGTTCCCTCAAACGACTACTTGTGTGATGCTAAGCTTACCACACCTGTAGCTTAAACTGTATTCACAAAAATACAATTTCAAGTAGGGGTTAATTTCAGCACAATTTTTTTTCCTAATCCAGGAACAAATATTTTCTGCCCAAAAGAACTGAACTCCAATGCTGAAATTGGGCAAGCTGCCCATCCTGTGAACCATAGGGATGATATCGTAAGCCCCTCCCACTCACCAGAAACCCCGCCCACCCCACACACCCACCTCCCCTGAGAAGAATAGTTCGGAGTGTCAACTGGCAGTGCAATCTACTACTGAGCTGTCTGTCAGTGTCTGTAGCCTCTTTTTATTTAAGTTCATTTCTGTCGGATCTGAACCAGAGTTGTTAATTTAAAGAACTTTTTTTGTAACGTGTTTGTTGAAAGAAAGTGACATTGCACTGACATGAAAACATGTACATATTAAAAAAAATGTGTTTTGTAAATAAGCCAATGAAAACTATGTATTTGAATATGAAACTGTACAAAATACTGTACTTGTAGTTGTATATGGAGTGATACCGTTGATCTGTAACAAAATACCCAAGCAACAAATTAAATTCTGCAGAAGAAATGACAACACCAGACTCAACCCTGTTTTTATTTGTATCTACAGAACATTGTTCAATTCTAATTTGCTGTAGTATGCTGATCACTTTTACTAAATTTGGATATTTAAAAATGCTGTCACTTGGTGTAGTCACCACCTTTGCTTAGCATACATAAGTGCTAAAAGCACTTTAAAGTCCCCATGAAGTCAAAATTAAAGTTTATGTTTTTATCCAGTATCTGGACCAACACTGACACAGAGTCATGTTCAGTATGTTCAGGTATTCTTCATGGTGTTTTAGAGTTTGTCACTATACTAATTTTACAGCCAATGAAACAAAATGATAATATGACTTTTAAGTAAAGTTGGAGTTTGACTAATTTAGCCTTCCTGAATCCTCTTTCAGAAGAAATCAATGCAGACTCCACATTATAACACATCTCCACTGAAATGCTTTTTATCTTTTTATTTGACATTTCTGTAAATGTGCCAGAATTAGATTCATCTGACTACACATGAAAAATAATCTGGACAGATGTTACGGAGTCACCTTAAACACAGAACATACTACTGAAAGACATCATGTACAAACATGAAGAACAATCATAAAAAGCAAAGCAAAGATTATTGTCAGTAGAAACATCAATCAGATCACCCTCAGATACTATTTAAACATTCAACACAGAGGCTCATAATGCTAATGCACATACAAAACTGTACAATGATGTTCATGGAATCATAATAATGTTAATAGAAATATTGACTTATTAAGGTATCATTGTTATACACTAACTGAAACATAAAAGCATGCATAAAATACATAAATCAAGTTGAACACTTGGAAAACTACCCTTCACCACCTCAACATTTTGTTATGCACTAAATTCCTATTGTTGATTTAAAGGTCCAGTGTGGCTCCATTTACAGAATATGGCAGAAATGGAATATCATATTTATAACAATATTTTCACAAGTGAATAATAATAAAGAGTCCACCATGTTGAACCGCCGTGTTTCTACAGTAGCCCAGAATGGACAAACTAATACTGACTCTAGATGGGGTGTTTCATGCATGTTTCATGGTCACCATATTTTTTCCTCCAAGCTAGGAAGGAGAGGGTGATGTGAGAGGGTTGCAATCAGCAACTGCAGCGCACTTGAAGCAGTCGGGTGTTAGGGGAATTACTCAAGGGCACATCAGTGGTGGTAATGAGGAGGCAAGTGTCACCTTCCACTGTTGATCCCGCTGGTTAACTAAACTAAGATAGTGAACATGTTGCCGTGCTGGCAGCATTTAGCTTCGCCTAAAACACAGCTTCACAGAGCTCGTAGCATCCTTCCTCTTTGTAAAGTGTCGCTGCAGTGAGCCTGTCTGCACATGAAAGATGAAACCACATGCGGGGTCTCTGCAGAAACTTCCCAGAAGTAAACTCTGCAACTGAAACACAGACCTTTCTATCCTCCGCACCATGTGACAGATCTTTTCTTCACCTCTTATCTAGTCTTGACTGACATGTTTGTCCATGAAGAATTACATTATTGTTACATTTCAAGCACTGGGCGTCAGAGACTGGCTGGTTTACCTGTCAACGTTTAATACATTAAAAATGTATAATGAGCTTATAAATTTGAGGCATTCATAACCAGTACATTAAACCACCCAGCAGTTGTAAAGCAGGTAAAATTAGCTCCACCTCAAGCAGCTACAACATTAAAATGCAACAGTAATGTGAATCCATTGATAAATAAACATCAGCATGGGCACCTCTCTCCTTTTTTAAATACGTTTTCACTGCCCATGTGAAGTGAGTCTTGATGAGGGAGTTGATTGACCACAGTTAAGTCTTCACTGTATTGGTGCATTTCATGGAGGGTGTGAAACATGTCATGCAGCTCAAACCACTTGCTGCTTCTGTTCATTTCCTCTGCTTATGTTGTGGTTGACATGCGATGAGAGCTTCTGCTGCTGACAACACCGACAGGCTGGATGTTTCCACAACACATGGTTGAATTCATGAGGGCTTACGGACTTTTTAGGCAGCTCCAAAGTGAATAAAAACCCAGAATAGAGCCACGCGGAACCATTCAACTCAACTGCTGATCAGTCGACCAAGAATGGACTTGAAAGTGGTGTTCATGAGAACACACAGGTAAGGCTGGTTTAGGATGAAACTCTGTTATGAAGTCTAAATGAGGAAAAATATTCATGTTTTTAATCATCAGTTTGAAAGTTATTTGTGACTAAACCTCAGTGTCCTTCCTGCTCAGCCATTCTCTTGATGACTAATCAACTAAAATTTCACCCTCCAGCCTGAGGTGACGTTCTTTGACCCAAATCACCTTTGTTTACCAGCCCTTGTCGACACAATGCCTGGAATTGCTCCTCCTGTCCGTGTCCAGGTGGTCTCCTAGATCACCAAGGTAAGACTTTACATCAGTTGTGTTCACATTGTGACAGAGCAGGTTGGAGCTGACTGTTTTGAGGTTCTGTCACCTCTTTCAGGTTGGACCCTGGGTGTGCTTCCCTCCATCCTCATAGCGCTCCTCTCCTTAATCATCCTGGTGTTCACACTGCTGGGGGCTGCATGTCTCAAAAAGTAAGAGGCTGAACTTTTTTTTTAAAAGGAATGTAGTGGATGATCTGTCCTCAGAGTCGTTTGATTTTTTTTGATGCAGGTTTATCACCTGAAGAGGAGCATATTCAAGACTAACTCTACAGATTATTTTTATACATCTGTTCCAGTTAAAGAAGACTCAGAACTTTAGTTTTCACGGCAGAATAATCTCGTCTGAGCAGGTAGCAGACCTACGAAAAGCACTGTACTCTTTTCCTGCTCAGTGGTCCTCGTTATCATGTCTGATCTATATTTAACTTGTTTTTTAATATTAAATGTCATCGCTTTTGTTTTTTGATTAAGACCATATGTTATTAAGGTTTTTGGTGACTGTGATGTACAAAATCACTCTCATTGAATTCACAGGCACTATATTAATGTGACATTTATGTCCTCGATCAGGCTCAGCAGTGTGGTTCAGCACTTTACTCGATTGCCATCTTAATGTGACATTTATGACCTCGATCGATCCTTTAGAGCCAGCAGCAGGTTTTGGTTTGGAGTGTCTCAATAATTTCATTTCATTTCATTTATGTCCTAAAATGTGCAAGACGAACTCTCATCAAAATATCCTTGTGGATAACATTTCCACTTGCCCCTGTCGTATATATTGAGATCAACATTAGTTAGCATATGTTAGCATTCACAGACACATTGCCTGTTTTAACTTTTGTTTTGCACGTGAATATATTTTTCTATTTTATTTTCAGCTGCCTTGCAGAAATCTTTCTCCCTTTTTTAGCCTTTTATTTATTTTTACAATTTATGGTACTTTTTATGCAGACAGCGTTCTTTGGTCCGGACCATCCGAGAGCTGAGGGGGAACAGGTTTTTGAAGGATACTGTTCCTCGGCTTGAAGCCCCCGTCGTGCCTGTGATGCCGGTCACGGCTCAAGCAGAGGAAGAGCAGGAACCTACTCCTCAAACCCTCCTGCAGCAGGGAAACACGGTGAAGTGCTCCAAGAAGCTGTGGAAAGGCCTGCAGCAGGTACCACTGATCCTCCGCCGTCCTTATGTGCACGTAGAAACATTTCACGCTCTCAGATATTTGACCTATTTTAGGGGCACTTGATTTCCGTTAGCAGTCAGCTGAAGACACATCAGAGGAAATCACAACTGAATGTTGGCTGCTCTGTGTGTAAGAGCTCGCGAGTGTGTCGGTGCACATTGTGTCTCTTTTGTGTCAAAAAAATAATGACAGATAGAGCCAAAATCACAGTCACACTTTGACCTAGATGGTGTTGAATGTCCTGTCAGTCACCTGTGCTGACCCACTGCTGTTCTGTTCTCTCATGGCATTTGTTTAAGGAACCTCGTTTTACCAAGTCAGACCTGAACCTGCTGCAGCTGATCAAAGCAGGGAAGGAGGGCGTCTTCTACCAGGCCAGGATGACCAAAGGGATGTGTAAGGGCCACAGCATGTTCACCTGCAAGATCAGCAAGGAAGGTACATACATTCTCTGAAGGTTTAAACATTTTCAAATGTGTCCAGTAAACCAAGTTTACTGTGAAACCAAACTCTCTGTATCACAATGGTTTTCACACATTGTCTCATCACCATCATACATTTGTTTTAATTGTAATTTGGCTCGTGCAGATTTCACTTAAGCTGAATTGGAGTTGTCTAAATTTTCAGTTACAGAACTATAGATTCATTTTTCTCTTTTTTTTTTCTTGAGGTGTCCGTTCCAAGCACGTGGACACAGAGGTTTCCATCATGAGGAAACTGGTGCACCACAAGAACATCCTCCAGTTACTGGACTGGAACACCACTGAGGGTGAGAGACATTTCTACACAGACTGAACTGGTCTTACAGTCTTACAGTCCTGCTCTACAGTGCTCCTTATTGAAAGATAATAGATGAAGCTGTGGACATGAACCGCACTGCAAGTCCTCGTGTTCTGATTTGTGCAGAGCCTTTTATCCTGATCATGGAATATGTAAGCTACGGCACTCTGAGGACCTTCCTGCAGACCAACAGAGTCCACCTGAGTGCAGACCCTGAACTGCAGAGCCTCCTCACCATCGCCTCCTACCACATCGCTCTGGCTATGCAGCACCTGCGCTCCAAAATGGTAAAAACACAACAGGAAGTACTCACAGTACAACTGACCTACATTACATAGCCTATATTAAGTTTCTTTTTACACACACACACACACACATGCACACCCATGCTGAGTGATGGTCTTCCCTGCAGATTGTGCACTGTGACTTGGCTCTGAGGAACATCATGGTCAATAGGTTTCCCTGGGAGGTGAAAGTGGCGGAGTTCGGCCTGGCCCGAGACTTAACGCGCATGACGAGCCGCCACAGCAGCCGCTGGAGAAACCCACGAGTAAGACACTACCACACGCACACACACACACACACACACACACACGGCTGTGGCTCGGAGGTAGAGCGGGTCGTCCACTAATCGGTGGTTCGATCCCCGAAGTGTCCTTGGGCAAGGTACTGAACCCCAAATTGCTCCTGAAGGCTGTGCCATCAGTGTGTGAATGTGTGTGAATGGGTGAATAGATATGTAGTGTAAAAGAGCTTTGAGTGGTCAGAAGACACAGATATTTTTGGAATTTCACTTCTGCTACCACACCAAAAAAAAAACAAACAAAAACAGATCAGTATCACAACTGACGTGAGAAGCTTATTATTATCACAAGATATTCTCAACTCTGATTGGTCAGTTATAGTAATATATGGTCTGTTATTTTTGTATAGTAGACTGCTGATATGAATACCAAACCATTTCTATAGACACGGTTCTGATCATAGACTCTGAGGGTTACAGCCGACACAATAAAATCATTTTTAAAGGGTGATTCTGAACATTTGAATCACCTGTGCGACCAGTGTCGTGGTTTATTTCTCAGTAATAACCAGCTCGCTGTACATTATCCATGAAACATTTCAAACACGATGCCTCTGGGTATGTATTATTTTAACATACATTGTCACTTTATGGTACATTTTGAAAAGCTGATTAAAGCTTTGTGCTACTAATTTAAACATGATGAATCAACAGGTGATGCAAGTCTATATGCAGCTATTATATTAAGCTAGCATGTAATGTATGTGTATGTGTCTGTCTGTGTGTTGAGGGGGATTGAGCAACATCCTCTGCAACAGGAAACAACAGTTTCAGTGAGATGCTGTCTTGATTTAGAGAAAGACCAGCAGTAACTGTTGTTAATGTGAATTTCCACTCTGAGCTCATAAATGTACTAAAATATGTTGTTACCAACAATGGTGTATATATTACTGGTTTGTGGTGGGATTTTCTGTTTGAATGAGGTCCCATTCAGGTTGCATTTCAGAGCGTAAACACTTTTTTCCATTGACTTTTATAGCAGCGTGTACCGCTGCGCTGGTACCCACCTGAGTACTTCAAGAACAACTACTACAGCTTCAAGGGAGACGTGTGGGCATTTGGCATCGTGCTGTGGGAGATGCAGACATTTGGTGAGTTGGTGGCACAAAGTCTTTCCTTTGTATTCTCTACCACCTGAAAACAATGTGACTAGTCTAGGGAGAATTCTGGTTTATTTTTGAAGCTCTGACATAACCTACAGTTGTTTGATCTATACAGAATGTCAGATTTTCTTACTTTGGAACATATTTCACTATATTGAATATTACATTTTCAGGCACGCTGCCATATCCAGACCTGGAGACCTCAGAAGCAGTGGTGTACCACATCTGTATTGGTCATAAGAATACAAACCCTGAAGGCTGCAGACCTGAGATGTAAGGAAAACTGACAATTACACAAGACACGTTGGTGTCATTTACTTGTTAGATGAGCAGTTTTAGCAGCTATTGTACAGTATATATACACCAAAAGCATTATCTTTATGTTATAACATGACACACAGATGTTTAAGATGTGGTGCTATGGTAAAAAAGTGTGAAGGAAATGATGAAACTGAATCTCTCACACCTCTACACTCAGCCGGACCTGTGGCTTTTTTTCTCACACCTTTTTAAATGTGTACAAAGTTTACCCTGTCTCATATGAACGCTCAGATGCAACAGCAGTGAATGAAAGACGGAAAAGCCAAATATGACACAGCTGTGTGTGCTGGATAGTTTTATGACAGCAGGAAATCATGTCAAATCAACCACCTTCAATAATCAGACAGCGCTACAACAGGCTTTAGTGGAAACTCTGAGCAAAGCTGTCCTGAGTGGGGATCAAAACCCCGAACCTTAGGATGCTGGCCTTTGCCCAGCACAAAAAAAGCAGTGTTTCCCACCATGTTTGATTTTTGTCTGGAGAAAGCACCTTTAATAGCTTTATAATCAACATCCATAAAATGAATATCTCAACTCCACAGGCTTCTTATCATACAGGACTGTTGGCGGGAGCCGTACACTCTGAGACCGTCTTTCACTGACGTTGTCCACATGCTGGAAACCATCATTGAAAATGATGCGGTAAGAAACAGCTCATAAATGGTTTACAGGAATAATTATTAATGTTTTAAAGGTTATGTCATTGATTCTTTATATTTTCTATGAGTTCCTTTTCTATCATTACTTGAAAAACAAAAACGTGCCTTCTCAAACATGACCAAAACAAACAACATGTGACCTTCATGGTGCCAAAAAAAAAATGTCAGGCTAACAAATGACTTTACTGTGAAGCCATTATGACTTTATGTACTTGATTAAAGTCATATTATGTGTATTACACTATATGTTCAGATATAGCAGGAAAGAATTTTTGTGCAATTATTATTAATTATTATGTTACATCACAGTAGTTTTAGTACAGATGAACAAAGAGTAGATTGTAGTATTTTGAATAAAAATGTCCTTGTAGTTATATGCATTTTTTTTTACACTCACTTCTTTTCTTGCAGGATTATGTGGATGTCGAGAGTCCGCGGATTTTGGTGAAAGACGAGGCTGAATATCATGAAGCTAGATGTCTGCGAGCAGCCAGCGTCTCCATGGATGACAGTTCAAATACAATTTAAATTAACGTACCGAACCATCAGATCAAGCAATATTCAAGTTTTACTTTTATGTTTTACTTTTGTTTTCTTTATTATTATTATTATATGTTTTAATAACTCAATTAAACATTCATTTTATATGTGATGTGCATTATCTGCTTTTTTCTTAGCCTGCCACAGAACAGAACAAAAAATGCTTACTTTCTAAAATCAAGTCCTTTTGTTTACTTTTTAAGTGTTTTTAAATTCTATCTTTGTTTTATTATCGATTTTAAATTTTAACACGTTTCATTATTCAACCAGTTTAATATAATTAACACCTGAGCATTAGAACATTATAATATTTATTCACCAAACTATTGGTTTGTATAACTCCGACATTTTCGAGGAGCACCTGAAGCAGCATGTCCTCTACCTCCTCCTGCTGGCTGTCCTTATTGGACCTGCATGTGATGATGCCATCAGGAACGCCCCCTCTCTCCCTCTGCGAGCCAATAGGATCCATCCTGGGAACACGCGTTTCTACAACACGCTACCATGCGAACTTTGTCGCCTGGTTTTTCCTCTACGTGTCGTGGATTTGTGTGGGTGACACATCATGGCTCTGCGTGTGTTAGAAATCATCTTTTTCCTTTATTTCGCCTCTCACATTCCAATCACATTATTTATTGATTTACAAGCCCTGCTGCCTGCACACGTGTATCCTCAGCAGGTAAGTGTCAGTTCAGAGTTAAGCTGCTAAGTTGCAGTCATCTGTTTGTGGCTGCTGACACTTGACGTGTTGAATATTTGCTCCCTGCAGCTCCGAGATGTTCTGCAGTGGTATGCAGAGGCGTTCAAGGACCCCATGGTTGTGGATCCTCCGGAGTGGTTCAAGTCTTTCATTTTCTGCGAGGCCTTAGTTCAGCTGCCTTTCTTTCCCGTTGCAACTTACGCCTTCCTTAAAGGTCAGTGAACGCAACACACTCGCGTGGGCGTTTGCCGCTTGTGAAGACAGTCTGGTCTCGTGCGTCTGTCTGTTTAAATGCTGCGGCGTTCACGGACACAGAAACACGCATCTATTCGAAGTTGTGAGCATGTTGAAGAAATCTGTATTTTATTCTGTGACAACGTCTCAGTGAACACAGTCAGAGATGTAGGACTGAAATATGTTTGCTGTTTAGAAGAGGAGGTCTTAAAATGTCATATTTTTGTCATATTTTGACATATTTTGACCGTTAAATGAACAGTTTTTCTGATGTTGTTCTGTGTGTCGGTTCGTCCTTGCTCAAACCTGACCTCTCTTGGATTTTTGCTGTGGTAACACTAGAAAACCTGCAATTCAGATATGATATACAGCATATAATTATCTAACTATATAATATAGAATTCCAAAATATACTTTTATATGTAGTTTTGGTTCTATTGGCCATGGGTGAGAGATGTCTGACCTTATTTTTGTCCACAGAAGGCAATTAAAAAAAATACATTTAAAGGTGCAGTGTGTAAGACTGAGGGCCTCTATTTTAGGAATAAAGCAGACATGGAATATAATACTATACTATACTATAAAACTATGTTTTTATGGATGTATAATTATCTGAAAATAAGAATATTTTTGTTTTTGTTGCTTAAAAATGATCCTTTTGTATTTACAGTGGGAGCGGGTCCTCTTCCATGGAGGCCACCATGTTGAAACACCGTGTTTCTACAGTAGCCCAGAACAGACAAACTAAATACTGACTCTAGACAGGCCCCTTCAAGTGTTGTTTCTCCTTTACACTAGGTGAATTGAGGAGAATGCAATTCAACTATTACACCTCTAGATGCAAAAAATGCATACACAGTGGACCTTTTAATGAAATTCAGCAGCATGAATATCAGTGTTATTTTGTATTACTCTGAATAATTCACAACTCTCTCTGAGAAACTGCTGTCAAAGAAATAAACCTGTGTGTTCTGCAGCCTGGAGCATCTTTCTGACGCCTCGGTGTGTTTCTTGTCTTTCAGGTGGCTGTAAGTGGATCAGGACTCCTGCCATCATCTACTCCGTACACGTGGCCACCACGCTCCTCCCAATCATAGGTCACATCCTTTTCTATCAGTTTCCCGTTAAACCCCACCCTGGTCCCCAGACCATGAAGGAGCGCTGGCTGCTTGTCTCCATATATGCTCCGTATCTTTTGGTGCCTTTGATGCTGCTCTTCACCATGCTGATGTCCTCCACATACAACTCCACCTCCAAGAGTGGAAACGCATCAGCCAAAGCCAAGAAGAAGAACTGACTCCGAAACATACAGCCATCTAATTCACTCTGATTATAGGAGATTGTTTTCTACTTTTCTAAATAGACCATTTGTGTGTCACATACTGAGAGTGAGACTGCATAACACTATCACTGAAAAGAAATTGCCTTTAAACCAGCCACAATGAGCACTTTTTATGTCTTTTTATAATTAAAAAGTTTGAACATGTTTTGTGTTTTAATTGAATACAGTAGAAACAGGAAGTGATAGCTGGATTCGAACCAGTGACGTTGGTATAGCATTCAGTAATGGGAATCTTTAACCGAGGCCATTATGACGTCCTTATTGTACATATATAGATATTAAAAAACACAGTTATTAATAACTCAGCCAGACTGCACCTGCTGTTATTTAACAGACTATAGATGTCAGTTATTAACATACTTTTTTTTGTCAATTTAAAAACAGAAATGGAGAAACAAATACATGACATGGGCTCGTGTAGCCGATTCACTCAACAAACAAAGGAAAAGCAACAAAGTAACAACAAGCAAGAGTACAAACCTGTGAATGAGCTCAAGCCTGATAATAGAGAATACAATAATATCAGCAGTGAAGTAATGGCCAACAAATGACAGCATATGAGGGTTAATATTGTCTTTATGGAGCCATGTTTTAGTGTTAGGTGTAATATTTTATCCTAAAATTACAGAAATTGTAATTTGTATTTACTAACTTATCACATTAATATGACCAAATAATATTTTTTCTCATTCTTTCTGATCTTGACTCAACACTGTTGACCACCATCTTTTTTTTCTCACCACAAAGAGAAGCACTTGTCTAAGAAAATCCTTCCTGAGTTAGCAGAGAACTGGTTAACATGAAAATTTTAATTTGCCATATTCTAAAGACATGATCAAAAATGTAATCAGGTAATCTTTGACAATGTAACTATAACCTAATGACACATTATTTTCAAATGATATAGTTACTTATTATTGAAATCTGATTACATGGTCCTGATGACATGTATTCCAGTACTACCTAACTGCTGTGAACTGTAAGGACTGTAAACTGTAGCCAGTGAAGCGTGGTGGCCATCAGGGGGGCATTGGACAGAATGCACTGCAGCTGAGATGTTCTTTTAATTGTTTATTGAATACTGACCCTGGTTAGATGTGGGACTGAACAGCACTTTATGTACCAGGACACTGAACTCAGTCAGGAGCTCAGGGAGGTTACAGTCCACCAGCAGCAGAGTGGAGCTCCTCTGTGTTATCAGTTCATCCATGACTGTACAGCTAAACACCTTTATAAAGTCTTCTGATGGTAGCACTGACAGAGATGAGTCATCTCATAGCGAGGGGGGGAGCAACTTGTGGTGTGATGTTCTGACAATCTGCTTTTGAATATCAACCAAACAAACTGACATTCTGTTCACTGCAGAAAACAACCTGAAATGGTTACAGTGGTTACATCTACACACTTGAAGGGGTCTGATAAAGGTTAAACTGTCACTGGGGGTTTTCCCAAGCTTCTACAGATAAAATGTAGGTGGTGCCCACATAGACTACATGTCTTACAGTATAGAAACAAACATTACAGTGGATATTTAAAGATGTACTCTCATGCACGACGTTCTTGCCATCATGCAAGAACGACGTGCTTTGCGGTAACGTATTGTGTCACTTCCGGTTATCGGTGTTGCCGCCACGGTGCTCTCTGCTCTGTTCACCTAAACATATTTTCGTATATTTCTCACATCAGCGATTATCTACTTATCTCTGCTCTATCCTTAGACTTGTTCTGTTTGTGCACGAACAGGTCTCTTTACTATAGTGACCACAATCTGCTAGTTTCACCAGTTTCTGTTAGTCACACTAACTAGCGATAGCAATGGCTTCTCTCTCTCTTCCTCTCTCCTGCCCTGTGAGCCACATGTTTAGTTACTCCTCGTCCTCCTTTAGCGATAATGGTACTTGTAATAAATGTAGTTTATTTGTAGCTCAGGAGGCGAGGGTCAGTGAGTTAGAGGCTCGGTACCGCACCACCGAACAGTCAGTAGCTGCTATAGTTAGCATGTCCCCTGTAGCCGGTGCGGTACCACCGAAGGTAGCTTCAGCTAGCCGTCCCCCGGCAGTTCCCGAGCAGCCGGGAGGATTGATGACTGTCCGAAGGAGGCATAGCCCCAAACTGAGGCCCACGGTACACCACCAACCGCTCCACGTTTCAAACAGATTTTCCCGCTCAGCGACACACCCGCTGAGAGGCCAACTCTGGTCATTGGCAGCTCCATAGTCCGAAACGTGAAGTTAGCGACACCGGGGGCCATAGTTAAATGCATCCCGGGGGCCAGAGCGGGCGACATCGAGTCTTATTTGAAACTGCTGGCTAAAGATAAACGTAAATACAGTAAGATTGTTATTCACGTCGGCGGTAATGACACCCGGTTACGCCAATCGGAGGTCACTAAAATTAATGTTTCATCGGTGTGTGAATATGCTAAAACGATGTCGGACTCCGTAGTTTTCTCTGGTCCCCTCCCCAATGTGACCAGTGATGACATGTTTAGCCGCATGTCGTCATTTCACCGCTGGCTGTCGAGGTGGTGTCCAGCAAACGATGTGGGCTTCATTGATAATTGGACACCTTTCTGGGGAAAACCTGGTCTGATTAGGAGAGACGGCATCCATCCCACTTTGGATGGAGCAGCTCTCATATCTAGAAACATGGCCAAGTTTATTAGTCGACCAAAACCGTGACAAACCAGAGTTGAGACCAGGAAGCAGAGCTGCAGTCTTACACGCTTCTCTGCGCCTCCATTAGAGCAGCTGCCCACCCAGTCCTTTAGTATAGAGACTGTGTCTGTCCCCCGTCCACCTAGGGTTAGGGGTTAGGGTTAGGGTTACATTATTTAAAGATAAAACAAACAGAAGAGGAGTTCATCATAAAAACTTAATAAAAATTAAATCAACATCTCCAACAGTCCAAAATAAGACAATTAAATGTGGACTCCTGAATATCAGGTCCTTGTCATCTAAAGCTGTTTTAGTCAATGAATTAATATCTGATTATGATATTGATTTGTTTTGTCTTACTGAAACCTGGCTGCAGGAGGATGAATATGTTAGCTTAAATGAATCCACTCCTCCCAGTCATTGTAATACTCATATTCCTCGAAGTACCGGTCGAGGTGGTGGAGTTGGAGCCATATTTGACTCTAGTCTATTAATAAATCCTAAACCTAAACTAAATTATAATTCATTTGAAAGTCTTGTTCTTAGCCTCACTCACCCAACCTGGAAAACATTACAGCCAATTTTATTTGTTACAGTATATCCAGCTCCTGGTCCTTACTCTGAATTTTTATCTGAATTTGCAGAATTTTCATCAGGCTTAATCCTTAAAACAGATAAAGTAATTATTGTAGGTGATTTTAATATTCATGTGGACAACCACAATGATAGTCTTAGTACTGCGTTTATCTCTCTATTAGATTCAATTGGCTTCTGTCAGAGTGTAAATAAACCGACTCATTGTCTGAACCACACTCTTGATCTTGTTCTCTCATATGGCATTGAAATTGATCATCTAATAGTCTTTCCACAGAATCCTCTTCTGTCTGACCATTTTTTAATAACCTTTGAGTTCATACTACTGGACTATAAGCCTTTTTGCAGAAACTCTTACAGCAGATGTTTATCTGATAGTGCTGTAGCCAAATTTAAGGAAGCAATTCCTTCAGCATTGAATTCAATGCCATGTCTCAATGTAACAGAGGACCTGCCTGCTTCCTTTAGCCCTTCACAAATAGATCATCTTGTCGATAGTACTACAGGCTCTTTACGGACAACTCTAGACTCTATTGCACCTCTGAAAAAGAAGACCATTAAACAAAGGAGGTTAGCACCATGGTATAGCCAGCAGACTCGTAAATTAAAGCAAGAGACGCGTAAATCTGAACGCAAATGGCGTGCCACTAAACTGGAAGAATCTCGTCTAGTCTGGCAAGATAATCTTAAAACATACAGGAAGGCTCTCCGTAATGCCAGAGCAGCCTATTACTCTTCATTAATAGAGGAGAATAAGAAGAACCCCAGGTTTCTCTTCAGCACTGTAGCCAGGCTAACAGAGAATCACAGCTCTATTGAACCATCTATTCCTTTAGGTCTAAGTAGTAATGACTTCATGAGCTTCTTTAATGATAAAATTATAACTATTAGAGATAAAATCCATCATCTCTTGCCCTCAACAGGCACGGATCTGCTTTCTGATACAGCAACTTTGGAAACAGCTGTAAAACCTGATATGTATTTAGACTCTTTTTCTCCCATCGACCTTCATCAAATAACTTCAATAATTTCTGCATCTAAGCCGTCAACCTGTCTCTTAGACCCCATCCCAACCAGGCTGCTCAAGGATGTTTTACCTCTAGTTAGTCCTTCTTTATTGGATATGATTAATCTGTCTTTATTATCAGGTTATGTACCACAGTCCTTTAAGGTAGCTGTAATTAAACCTCTTCTTAAAAAGCCCTCTCTAGACCCAGAGGTCTTAGCCAACTACAGACCGATATCAAACCTTCCCTTTCTCTCCAAGATACTTGAGAAAGCTGTAGCTAATCAGCTGTGTGACTTTCTCCATAACAATAGTCTATTTGAAGATTTTCAGTCAGGATGCGGTCTCTGTGCTATGATGCACTCTAAGCATCATAGCACAGAGACCGCATTAGTCAAAGTGACAAATGATCTCCTAATGGCATCAGACAAAGGACTCATCTCTGTACTTGTACTGTTAGATCTTAGTGCCGCATTTGACACCATTGACCATCAAATTCTCTTACAGAGACTGGAACATCAAATTGGCATCAAAGGAACCGCCCTAAGCTGGTTTAAGTCGTATTTCTTAGATCGATCTCAGTTTGTTCACGTCAATGATGAATTCTCCATGCATACCAAAGTTTGTCATGGAGTCCCACAAGATTCTGTACTAGGACCACTCCTATTTAGTTTATATATGCTTCCTTTAGGGAACATTATTAGGAATCACTCTATCAATTTTCATTGCTATGCTGACGACACCCAATTATATTTATCGATCAAGCCTGATGAAACAAATCAATTAACTAAACTCCAAGCATGCCTTAAGGATATAAAAGTTGGATGACCTACAATTTTCTAATGTTAAATTCAGACAAAACTGAACTTCTTGTAATTGGACCGAAACACCTCAGAAACTCTCTTTCTAGAGACTTAGTTACTTTAGACAGGATCACCCTGGCCTCCAGCTCCACCGTAAAGAATCTTGGAGTTGTTTTTGATCAGGATTTGTCCTTTAATGTCCACATAAAACAAATTTCGAGGACTGCATTCTTCCACTTACGTAACATCGCCAAAATCAGACGCATTGTATCTCAAGTGGATGCAGAAAAACTAGTCCACGCATTTGTTACTTCTAGGCTGGACTATTGTAACTCTTTGCTATCAGGTTGCTCCAATAAGTCTCTTAGGACTTTGCAGTTAATTCAGAATGCTGCTGCACGTGTTCTGACAGGAACCAAGATCAGAGATCACATCTCTCCCATTTTGGCTTCCTTGCATTGGCTACCTATCAAATCTAGAATGGAATTTAAAATTCTTCTCCTTACTTACAAAGCTCTTCATGGTCAGGCACCATCATATCTAAAGAGCTCATAGTACCTTACTACCTCTAGAACACTGCGCTCTCAGAATGCTGGGTTCCTTGTGGTTCCTATAGTTTCAAAGTAGATTGGGAGCCAGAGCTTTCAGCTATCAGGCTCCTCTTCTGTGGAACAAACTACCATTCGGGTTCGGGAGGCAGACACGGTCAACACTTTTAAGAGTAGACTTAAGACTTTCCTTTTGATAGAGCTTATAGTTAGGGCTGGCTCAGGTCATCCCTTAGTTATGCTGCCATAGGACTAGACTGCGGGGACTCTCCCCTCTCCCTCTCTCTCTTCTCTCACCATCAGTGGACATACATGTCTCATTAATGCATGCTACTAACCGAACTTCCCGGAGTTTTTGTGCTCTGTCGTCCAGCAGGTTCTCGTGGATCGTGGCTGCTGCTGTGATCCTGCAACGTCCACTACATATATTATTACTGTCATTATTGCTACCATATCTGCTACTGTGGTCATTTTGTCATTCATTGTAATTCATTGTCATTTTATCATTCATTGTAATTGTACAATATGTTTTGTTCTGTACACGTGACATCTATTGCACGTCTGTCCGTCCTGGGAGAGGGATCCCTCCTCTGTGGCTCTTCCTGAGGTTTCTTCCACCTTTTTTCCCTGTTAAAGGTGGGCAAGTTTTTCCTCACTCGAACCGAGGGTCTAAGGACAGAGGGTGTCACTCCCTGTACAGATTGTAAAGCCCTCCGAGGCAAATGTACTTTGTGACTTTGGGCTATACAAATAAAATTTGATTTGATTTGATTTGCACCGTCAAAACACTGACTCTGGAAAAGGCAGATTAAACAAAAGATCTGGTCAAAAGCAAAGCAGCAGATACCCTAAACGTTGAGCCCCAAGAACACTGGATCCTGCATTTCTCATAATGCAACTCAGTAGCCTTATGCTGCGTTCCATTTACATCAGAAATCAGAAATCAGTGCTGGGAATGATGTCACACCCGAGCTGACCATGTTTCAAATGGAACACACCAACGCACGTCCCTGCCTGATAAACATCCATATCCAAGTCCTTTACCCCAGTTCATAACAAGTTCAAGCTTAGATGATAACCCTGATGATGTCATCAGGGTTATTATCTCAGACCTGAAACAAGCGCAATGCTGTCTCACCACATTGCTACTAATCTCTGAGGTTTCTATCAGTGTGGTAAAATAATTACCACAGCATCGGGGCCACCAACAGCTTTTTATCACCAGCCTTTTAGATTATGAACTGCCTTCGCACTCCTCTGTCATTTGCACATTATTATTGCATTTTACACGGCTCTTTAGTGCAATCCACGGATTTCGTGAAGCTTTATTAGAACAAAAATATCTTTATATCTTTTATAGCCTTAACTATCTTCACACAGTGTGGAAGTGCAACACGTCCAGATGCACTTTACACATGATTTTACTGGAGTGGTGGAAAGTCCCCAGTACATCTGCTCTCTCGCTCTTATCTGTAGACTGTCTCCACATGTCCGCACAAAAAGGGCAATAAAAGTCACCGGCTAGAATCAGACCAGCACTGACCAGACCCTGCTGCCTGAGAGGTCCTCTGAACTCCATCTATCAGAGGCGGTGGTCATTGTCTATCTTGTAATGTACAGGAGCTTAAGCCTGCCAATGTATGTAGGGCCCTGTAGATAGGTGTGATGGACCCCTCTAGCTGCTCATATGAGCTCATCTCTGCAGCTCAGACAAGCAGCACACGCTTATTTCAAGGACTAACAGAGGGGGAAATACTGCTGCATCTGTTGATGGTCTGATGCTACCACAAGCTCCTTTTAATAGCTGAGATAACTGATCGATAATAGATCATTAACTGATCAAACTACATGTCTGTCAATCATGTCAATGACTGAAACGTTTAAGTAATTACTGCCTTTACTGGTAGACTGACGGAAGTTCAGGCTCAGAGTAAAAAAATATTTGACTCTGCAGATGTACAACACACATATATTACTTATTACGTTAGCATTTTCATCTCAATCATTTATTTATTGTTTTTATCTCATGTACTCTAACCCATGGCAAATGGAGTCCCTTTGTTTTATTCCAATTTTATTGCACCATGTAATTGTTTTGAAGCCAGAGATGAATTTCCACGTTAGTGGACAATAAAGATAGGCATCGATGCCAAGCCTTTCTTTATTGTTGGCTTAAAAGTAACGCATATATAAGCATATATCTGACTGTACTGGAATCAGCCTGTACAATACAGACCATAATATGTTTTGATTGCAAGAATAAGAATGGAACCAGGTTCCTAAATCATAAAAAAATCACAGTAAGAAAATACTGGGGACATAACCTTCATGACCAGTTTATACTGTTATGTATGTCACAATTCAGGTTATGTTAACGGTACCAGGGTGCAATTATGTTTCCAGCCACCAGAGGGCGTCACATCTAAACAGAGGGTTTACACACTGTTGTTTTCATTGACTTGTTAAATGTTCTCTGTTTTCCTCCATAACATGTATCCTTCTTATGATTCATGTTCTCTCTTGTGAAAAAAAATGATTTTTCCCTGGTTTGACATAACAAGCTATGTTGTCATCATTGAGTCATATCCTGTGTGTGCTTCAACTGAATCCATTTTTGGATTCAGGCTATTGTTAGATCAATACCAGTGCTTCAGATCAGTACCTATTACTAATCATGCCCCATCTTCAAAAAGAGTTTAATATGTCATCTGCGTGTGTTGACAGCAATGCCCCCCTCATTCACCCCATTCTCTTTGTTTGCAAACAAATAAACAAAACGAATCATGTAAAAATACAATAGTAAATATCTGAAATATACATTATGCAACTCAGATGATCTATGTGATAAAAAATAATATTATTCGTGCAATATTTAATAGCAGCTTCATATATCTTAAAAATCTTTTTCACGGTGTCCTCAGAGCATCAGTAGAAGGACTAACCCACGCAGCGGAGTGAAACGTCAAAGTTGGCCTCGGCGGAGGGATAGCTTATAAAACTGGAACATGGCACTAGTTTTCATTATTGTTCAAGTGAACGGCTGAGCACGAGCAGCAGTGGTCTGCTGTGATGTGTCAGAGCCGTACGGTCATTAAACACTGTACGCTTTGTATTAACTAGCTGACGTACAGTACAGCAGCTTAACGTGGACGTAAATGTAAACCGAAGGCGACGGTTGCCCTCACGGTGCCAACGTTAGCTGCCCTGTCAGGCTTGAGGACCGAGGAAAACATCGAAGTGTCCTTTCACGTCACACGGATGAAATTAACGTCCACCGAGGAGACGGCAGTGTTTTTCAACGGGAGGCTTATGTGTCGTGTGGACTCGGACGTCTCGTCGAAGGAGACTCATAAAAAGGACTGACGCCTTTAGATAAGCAGCAGTTCTGTGTTGACATTTGTGTTGCATCCTTCACATTCTTTTTTTTTAACACTGACCGTGGACTAGCTCGCTGCTGTTGCCTAGCTTTACATGTCGCCGTGTCTTTTAGCGGGTTAAATAATTCAGTGTCGCCACACAAGGTAACGGTATTTCCATATTATTGTTAGCATGTTTGCAGAGGGCTGCTATGGGCAGCAGCTATGGCGCTAGGTGTAGCCACAGGGTTATGTCACTGTCAGGCTAACAGATAGCTCGGTGCCTGCAGCAGCTTTCAATCTTTGCATGGTCATGTCCAGCAGAGTTGACATCATGTAGTCTGTCCACCTTAGGCGACACATAGTGTGTTAGTGAGCCTCCTCGGAGAGTAATGCAAAGCCGGATTGCAGCTATCCAACTGGGTCAGAGACTGACAGTTGGCACCGATACACTTTAGCTCAGGATTGTTGTTAGCCATGGTCATAGCCGTCTGTTCTGTGTGATATTACAAACATCTCCACCTACTCAGAAGGCATGTGAGTGCACCATGTCCTCGCTGCATCTCTTATTTATGCAATAAGGCACATCAGCAGCAGCCTGTCATGAAATAAATCCGCAGTGCAAGAAGCAGCATCGCCAGGACTGAGTGGATCATTTGCTCCAGGATTCATTTCTGAAGAGGGGAGGAGAGCAACATTCAAGGCTTGTCCATCAGTGCCCAGCATCAGCTGGACCATCAGCCACATCGGGATGGAGACTGTGGGAGATTTTGAGTACAGCAGAAAAGACCTGGTTGGACATGGAGCGTTTGCTGTGGTGTTCAAAGGAAGACACAGGAAGGTAAATAAATAGCTGCAGTGTTTTTATCCTCCCTGCTCCCTCTTCTCTTGCAGGACAAAAAAAAAAAGGGGGGTTCATTTGAAAATCTAGGTCATCAGTGGCAGTGCAGTTCTGCAGCAGCATATGTGGGCTGTCACCTTATTTGGCTTTTTTTTTTTTAATGGTAATATTGCACCACTTTTCTGACTAAACATGGAGAATCCAGTGCGATGTACGGTGCAGTCCCGCCGTGACGGGCGATTTCAGTCATGTTTCATCAGCTGCACAGTTGGTTAAGACTATTTAAAAGAGCGTTTGGTTCATTCATGAAGCGGATGAGTCAGGCAGCAGTGAATGACTTGCTGACGTACTGAGGCAGGATGGAGAAGGGAGGACGGGGTGCAGTGTTTTTCCTCTCGCCTTTTTAAGGATACAAGCATCCCTTATGTAAGAGCTGCACAGGGTTCATTCATACTGAGGCGCTGAAGCTGATTACATTGTTAGCGTAATGCTCAGAAATGGACTTCTCTTGTTACATTTGACCGGGGTGTGGTTTTCTGTGGGAATGCTCGGTTTGTTCGTGTATGTGTGACAGAGATGCAGGAGATGACGACACGTTGCCCCTGTTGCTGTTGGTTTGAAACAGATGGTCCTGAATTCTTCAATGAAAGCCACATTAGAGCATCCTCACACTCCGTCGCTGCAGCCCGGGCCGAGCAGCTCCAGTCTCTCTTAATTTGAACCGATAACTTATCTCACAGCCTGGAGGCTGAGCTCAGTGTCGGTCTGCAAACAATCGCCCGGTCACTGGAAGCTGTGCTGCATGTGCGAGCACATCCGTCCACTGCTCAAAGCCTCCCCGTCCTGGCATGTGATCAGTGTATTTACTGTTTAAGTCCTATCATCTCGATGCCATTTGGCCTATTTATAGGATTCTTTCCACCACAGAGGAACTCGAAGGTTAGAGCCGCATGATGGATAGCATTGCTCAGGCGGTGCTGGATGTATCACGTTCCACTGTAATATCAATAGAGCGTGCTGAGGCTCATCAGAGATAAGGCAGCTAATTGCAGTAACAATTACACCTATTTAATAATAAATACCAAAGAAAACTCTTTAAGATGTAATTCACTGGCTGAATTGAACAACATTTACATCCTGAAAAACAGTTGAAACAGATTATTTGTGCAGTTTGACCCTCTGCACTGCTGCAAAACATAAAAAAGACTTTACAGCTCAGATAGGCAAGTTGCAACATGGCACAGCAGCCAGCGTCAACATGGTCTGTCTCTATGTACATGTGGCTGAAAAGTGTTAAATGCACAAAGGGGTTAGACGTAATGTTTACATTCCTTTTCAATGAATCTGCTGATTATGTTCTTGATCGCTCGATTAGATTTTTTTTAAAACACAAAAGAAAATTGTGACAAAAGTCACGTCGCAGTTCCTCAGAGCCCGAGCTGAAGCTTTAAAGTGCTTCTTTTGCAGCTGTACTGACCACTTCGAGTGTTACCCACAAAAGCTGAAGCACTTAAGTAAATGTCTCGGTACTAGTGAGGCTGTTGTCTCTCTTTCCTTCTGTATCTGAAATATTTTGAAGTCTAATGATCCCAAAATAAGTAAGTGTCTGTGTAAATGTAAGTGTCTGATGTCAGTTCTTTAGTACACCAGATAAACTTGGCGGATCTCTATGGTTATAAGATGAATCAGATGGAAATACACCAATGTATGCGTGGACAACAGCTTAGCAGTCATTCATACCTGTACTGATTATTATGAGTCAGTCAGCTGAAGCTGCTCTGCCTCAAACTATATTCTTTCTACTCGAGCATATTTGAACACGTCTGAGGATCATACAGGCTCATTTGTATGTTGACACGGTCCATCACAACACCTTCGCAGTGTTGCTGACTCTAATCTCTCAGTTGCTCACGCGTCTATAATCGGCTGTGATTCATAAACGAGATCAGATCATGTGTTATTTTGGAAAGCGCGCTTCTGTCTTTGTAACATGGAGAACTGCCATTACTGTCCATTATGTGATGCGCTACCGAGCCATTAGTTTAGTTTGATGGAACGCCTCCCCCACTCACCAACCCCTCCTCACCCCTCCAGCATTACATGTCGGACGAGCGGGGGGTCACATTTTTTATTTTTCTACGGGTGTAATGTCAGCAGCTCAGTCATGCTTGGCTGGACAGGCTGTCAGTGAGCTGGGATGGATGCAGCTCAGTTGGCATTGTAATACACACACACACACACACACACACACACACACACACACACACACACACAGACTCATGTCACTCACATGCGGTCTCACTCGTGTGCTAGATTCTATGCCAGGCTCTAGGTGGAGTGCACCCGCAGAACAAGAACATCTCCTTTTAACCTAGATTCATTTGCAGAGCCGGTCTTTATATTCAGAGAATTCCTTCCTCAGCTTCCTGTTCCTCCATCCTGTCTGTGTGTTTTTCTCAAGGGCATAGTAACAGCCTCTCCTGGGTTTATTGCCGTGTCCTCAGTTGGGTGTTTGCGTGTGCAGCACATGTCCTGAGAGCCTTTGAGCTCACGTGATCTCCAAAAGTCTTTTTATACCTGCTCCAGGAGCTCATCTGGAAACATTATCTCAGCCCTGGGAAAAAAAATTAGGTCCCTCTCCTCTCACTTAGCTTTTAGTGTAAGTAGGCCTGGCTCCCGTTGGAGCTGTCATCCGAGTGCCTTGTCATTCAGCTTGTCATTCAGCGCAGAAGCCTGGCCTGACTGTCAGAAGTGACCTGGTGTTATTGGGACGGATAAAATTTCCTCCGTCCTTAAAGCCAGCTCTCACACAGAGATGCTGACAGTGTCATTTAGGCCAGCAGGCGAGGCTTTATACTGGCACACACAGACTGGCTAATGAGGCTAAAATCCAATATCATGATATTAATATGTAGCACAGTGTAGATATATATATTGTATACTGTATGACTATGACATCATATGTGAAATGTGTTCCAGATAAACAAATATGTAAAACCAGAACCATCAGTGACTCATGCTTTAATGACACAATGCATGGAGTCATTTGGATGATCATCTCATCAGGAGAGTCACAAACAATGATATACTGTAGAATTATATAAAAGTCAGTTAATTTATTCATTTTAATTGTTGATGGGAATAAAATGAATCAGCTGATATTTCAAGCAAAAATGCCAAATCATGGTTTCATGATGGTCTGATGTGAGCGTCAGCTGCGTCTGAAGTCATGTGAACACTGTGTCACTGTGGGCACACTGCGACGGACAGTTTTCATTCAATTATGGGACATTTAATACGATTCATGGAAAAATAATCATTTCCCACAGTCTTGGAGAGTGGAGGTGAAACGTTGTGCTAACAGTGAATTAAACAGTAAACTTCAGGCAAAACGAGCCAGTGGTCTATTTCACACAGTAACTATTTAAAGAGTGTAATCAAGGGCTGTCTCCTGCTAAGTACATCTCACAAACTGAGACAGCGAGGATCCGCGGAGCTTACCACCACCTCGACCAATCAAAATCCAGGGCCAAAGCATGACCTGGCAAGCCTGTGCGCTGTCCTCGAAGTGACAGCAACAATTTCATACGTTTGCACGACAGTTGCACGCCAAACTGAAAGGTTCAGGAGGGATACATGTACAAAATGAGTGTGTCACGTCATCAAACAGTGACAGACCTTTATCTTTGATTGGTCAAGGCGAAACTTCAGAGGATCAGTCATCTCAGTCATTAAATCTTTCTTTCCTTTCTGCTCTCCACAGAAGACCGATTGGGAGGTGGCCATCAAGAGCATCAATAAGAAGAACTTGTCCAAGTCCCAGATCCTTCTTGGCAAGGAAATCAAAATCCTGAAGGTGAGCATGACACTTAATTGCCTCTCACTTATCTCTGCAGTGTACTTAAAGAAGGATCTGACATTGACCTTGTGTGAGTCTGCACCTTTGACAGAAAGGAGTCTGACAGAAATATCAGTGGAAGTGATTCCATCAGCTGCCGTGCTGGAGTCTTTTACTTAATCTTCCTACTAATGCGTCTGTTTTTTTCTGTTTTGTCCTCATTCAGGAGCTGCAGCATGAAAACATCGTGGGACTTTACGATGTCCAGGTGAGTCTGCAGCAGATTGATGGAGACTTAATGGAGAATTAAGTAACCAGTACTCAATAGTGTTTCTATATTTATCTCTGTTGAGTGTTGTTTGCTCTGTGGGTCTTTTAGTGGCAGACAGCCAGGCAGGTATGTCTGAGACCTTGTCTGTTCCACTATCTATAGAGCAAGTCTTGAAAAACTTGAATCTAATCACATGAATCTACGTCCACAAAGCTCTTGCCAAGAGGATCAATGTTTCTATTGGCTAGTCCTTAAATTTACTGCTGACTAAGGCTACCCTCTATCTCTCTTGACACAGCCGGTTGATTCAGGGTCATACTGTTACATTGGTTCAATCCCATCAGTCCAGTTGTCAGGGGTGAGCTGCATTGCCTCTGCAAATTCAGTCCAAGCACAGATTCTTCTACAAACCTTACAATGCAGAGTTTGAGAGACAGACTGCGTCATAAAACTTCAAATGTCACATAAATACCAGTGTTCATTTTTCACTGATGAAAACCTAGAGAAAATGTAAGGGGTCAGCTTTATCTGGTAGACGTGCGTTACAACTGGTGTTTGTACGCCCATCAAAAGATACAGAAGCAAACATGAAAATATCAAATATATTTGACATTTAAAAAGTCAGTCAGTCTTTTTGCTTTTTTCTGAAACACCAACTGAGTGATGAATTTGACGTCAACAAACGGCTAGCAACAGCAGCTGAGCACTGATCGACCAATGCTAGCAGATCATCTTAATCACTTCATTCAGGATGTCTGGACATTCAGAGCTGAGCAGCAGCACGTCTGCGCCGTCTGCGAAATTGTAACATTAGCTAATGTAACGTTATCCCAGTGAAGGGGAGGCTGAGAGCCACCAGCAGGATCAATATAGATAACATCTGATATCTTCTGCTTCACTTGTTTAATTGAAGTGACTTAGCAGCATTATCACCACGAGCTGATTTATACAGAGAACACACCGCTAAATATCCAAAGTCTAGACGGTTAGCAGCAGTAAATCTGTCTGCTTTTCCAGCTCCAGATGAACTTTCAACCTCTTTGAAGTCGACTCATGCGAGATACTGATCTGAAATATTTGTCTTTAGCTCAGCCTTGGTGAGCCAGTTTGCTGCAGCGAGACTGAAATGCACAATCCTGTGGACAGAAGTAGTATCTGTTTGTATTCATCTGCAGGCACACAGCTACAGTCATTCACTCTGAGGCGGATGATTTGCAGTAGAAAAACAGGCTCATGCCATGAACTCTGAACACTGGTATGGAGGCTTCAGAGTCTTTCATAATATTGTACAATGCATCACGCAGTACTCATGTCTGCTCATGTGAATTCTGACCCACACTGCTTTGCGATAACTGTTCAGTTGACGTGTCCGTCATGGGACACGGCTTCTCTAAACAGGCACCCCTCCGAACTGTCTTTGACTTTGCATGGTTCTTAATGCACACTGGGACTGCAGATGGCTGGATGTGAAACTGCAATTTCATGCATTTCTAAGAATAGATTTTACAGCCTGTAACACCCAAACATGTTTCTGGCCAAACTGTGAAGCCGTGGAAAGAATGCAGTGTGATTCAGTGGGAAACAGTGCATTGTAGTGAATGTGAAAGGCCTCACTGTCACATTTACAGTACACTGAGGGTCTATGTTAAAATGAGCACAAACATAGATCAAATCTCCTCTGTCCTCTGGCTGCGAGCTTCAGTCTTATATCACATATTCCTGGCACCGTCAAAAAAAGTGTTTTGAAAATAAATACTCACTGCTGGAGGCCGAATATTAGACTGTATTTAAGCTTACCGCCTGTGCATCATCACTGGTCCGGGTGTTCATCCCGTTGTAGTGCATTAGTGATGTTAGTTGTACGCACAGAGGAGGGTTGCTCGTTCTCGGCTCATGGTGGGTGATGTTCGAGGCAGAGAGTTTTACACAGTGGTTTGCAGCCTCACAGCTTAAGCAGATGTTTTCTATTTATTGTTTTTCAAATAAAACCAGGACTCTTTGAATAGCTGCAATAAACAATAAATTATTGGATTTACATTGACTTTTTAATAGTTTCTCACTGTAGGAACACACAGTAACACAGGCTGTGGTTCTGTCGAGTTTCTCACCTCTTCTAACTGATCTTTATATTTTACCAGCAGATACAGAACAGATGAAGTGTTTGTTAAAATGCCCATAAACCCTCCTTACAAAAGGAGTGATGATGTAGCACTTCCCACACAGTAATGGTACTTCCTGTGTTTGTGTAAGCCTCCTGCAGTCCATCCACCCTTCCACTCCTCCACCCATCTCCTCAGCCCTCCATCAGTACTGCTGATGTAATAACCTCATCCAGAGGCAGGCGGCTGAGGAGCACAGTCATAACTCATCAGACAGGATGCAGGGGAATATGTAGCTTTTATCAGTGATGAAGCTTAAAGACAAAGACAGTGTGATTCTGATTTTTAGGATCTGGTTCTTGATTTTTATATTCAGCACAATCAGCTGTTTTTGTTCCTTGAATTAGTGTGATTGAAATTGAAAGATGTATACATGTTTGTTTGTAATCGCAAAAGTTAATTAGCTTCATAAGAAATATGATAAATAGATTGATGGCACAAGTCATAATGGAGATGTATGAAGTCATGGGGCTGGAAATGGAGTTCATTGACTGTTTTAATCACTTATATCATCCTGACACAATGGATCGTTTAAAGGGACAGTTTTATGGGGTTAAAAATGTAGTTTAGCCTTAAAATCAGGGTTGTTTTATTTCTATTATATTTGGTGTTTATTAGCTTAGAGGTTGTTCATTCACCACAGGCATGATGCTTTGAATGCTTTAGGAAGACAATATTTGTTTCACCAAAATAAATCAGGGGACAGATGACCCAAAAAGCAGAAATCAATAGTGGACTCAGTGGAGCCGTTGTATTTGGCTCGTCATCCAACCTTACACCAATGATCAGTGTGGTCCAGACAGACACTCAGATACTGCTGCTGTTTGTTTTGATGCGTTCACAGAAGCCCACTTTCTTAATTATGTGGTTTGAGTCTGCGTGTTCATGTGCTTCCTCTCTTTGTTTCTTGAATTTGTTTTTCTAGTTTCAGTCACGTCTTCTTCTGGGCTGCTCTTTAAAGCTTTCTGCACACTGTTGCACCAGCTGGCTTTTCTTTTTTTCTGTCCCCTGCAGTATCGGCCTGTTTGTTCATAGCCAGTGTAATGGTGTGCATTTCCTCTCTTGGTGACTATCAATAGAGTCTGGTGTGTTGCAGCACTTTGGTAACCAAGACCAACGGACAGCTGCCACTTTTCTTTCCCTCTTTTCAATAGTTTCAATTTCTTGTTTATTTGGTATGTTTAGTTCACTTTTTCCACTTGTGTCCCCACGTTGCCATTAATCATCACTTTTCCTCTTATCCCCAGTTGGTTTCTTCCCAGCCTCATCAGTTGTTGTTGTTGTTAGAAGCACGTGCTATGTGACTGAGTTTAGCCAGCAGAGCAGGAAATGTAACCTGAGCTGGTTTGTGCAACTGTCTAACCTCTATCTTTCTCTATCTGTCTTTTTTTAGTCTTTTTTAAAGACCTTTCTTTAAATGGCTGTCATTAAATAATTTCCAATGTTTGGATAGACATTAAACTATCCCAATTAAACTATTGATGCAATGATGAAAGGGTGTGTATGTTAAGATGTGTTCAGTTTAAAAGATTAGAACACCTGAAACCAGATTTACCAGAAGTTTGTTGATGTTGGATACAGGTTACTTGTTTGATGTCTGATAATAATGACCTATAAACTCAGTCTTCTGCAGGTAGTTACTGATATCACTGCTGACAGTTGATGGCTGTTGGGAGGGAAAGAGCAAGTCTTTGAGTCAATAGGAGCTTCACAAAGGGTGATGATGGTGAGAGTGTTTGACTTGTCGATAAGCACACGGCTGGAGTCAAGGCCAAGGAAATGGAGTTCAAGCTAATTCTAAGATCATGTGTAGTCCACCGCTTTGGTCCGGACTGAAATATCTAAATAACTAGATAAATTGCCAGACATTCATGGTTCCCAGAAGATGAATCCTACTTTGACCATTCCACTAGCTCCACCATCAGATAGTTTTCTAATAAATCTAGCAACTTCTGATCAACCAATATCAATTGAAGTCTGGTTTAAGCCCCACTAGTACAGATACAGATCATTTAGTTGGTTTAACAGATAACGGGATGCTTGCTCATTCCTAATCTGCATGTTAGCATTGTCATTGTGAGCACGTTAGCATACGTGCCTCAAAGCACCGCTGTGCTCACACAGACTCACAGAGCTGCTAGCGTGGCGGTAGTATCAGTTGTAGCAGGATGCCAGCATTTGACAGATGGCAGTATGCAGAAGGAAGAGAAGTTCAACCCAAACAAGCACTGAATTTTCACAGTAACATTATTACAATAAAAGAATCTTATGAAACTGACGTGTTCAAAGGCATTATGAAAATATAACACAGGCAGTCTGTGTTATATTTTCATAATGCTTTTCTGGACAGCAGTTTGGTCATGGAACCGCTCTTCAATTCTAGTTTATTGTATTTTTGAACCTTTAGTCCTAAATGATAATCCTGACTCTATTTTTCTCACACCACAGCTGACTGTGTTTCTATCCACACCGCTCTTGCTACTTAGACTAGCCTGCATTGTATCGGCCCGAACGCTGAATAAACACTAAGTAGAACTGCTTGTGTTCTCTTGTATGTTTGATTTAGTTTCACAATGGAGGTGTTCATTCCCTCAACATCACATTGTGACATAATCCTACCTCAGCACTTCTTGTGTTCTTTGCTGAATGCACGAAAGAAAACAATTGCAGTTCTTTCTCAGGATCTTTCTAGCCCTGCAGATTTTCAGTGTGTAGGATCAGTGACTTAAAACAGTAATCAAAGTTATGCATACACTGTAACTGCACTAGTTGTCTGATCAGTAGATAAAAGGTTTTCATATTTCAGTGTTTCATTACATACATACACTTGTGTGAATGCAGCTTGCTGCTTGTGTGTGAGCGGGTAAAGAAGTACCTGCCTGCTTCTCAGAATAGAATGTGCATTGACAAAAGGCTGCAGGATGGGGATGTGGGAGTATGTGCACCCATGACAGATTGCAGGTCCTTATTCCCACTGTAGTTTGGAGGAGCTCTGTTCGTGTGCTGCCTTTAATGACAGTCTTAAGCACACAGCTGAGCGGTTCCCCCCCATCCTCCTTCACGGAGCTGCTAATGTTAAGCAAGCTGCAGCAGCGTGTGGTAGACTGCTCTAATTATAAGGTGTCCTGTGTCCGGGCCCTGTGGCTGCCTCTCTCTCCTCTCTCTGTCACTCATGCTGCACACTGCAGCTTTGTTGTTTGGATTTTTGTAAAGTGGAAACGGAGGTAACAGGAGGTGTGTTTGCTTTTGATTAACCATACATTCATATGTGGTGGCAATGTCTGGAGCTTTCAGCTGAATCATATGGATTTCTCATTGGATGGAGTGTGCATAGCAGTGTCACGTAGATCTAGTTTTATTAGTTGGCATCAGCTTTTTAGCTTTTTCCAGATCTTTCGAGCACATCTCATGGTCGTCCTCTGCAAATTAGAGTAGTCTCTAATTCAGTAAACTCTGTCCTATTGTGGAAGACCATGAAATGCATTTGAAAGCTCCAAAACTAGTAAGTGAACTCTTTTGTTCATGAACAACAACCTAAACATTCTAGTTATTGTTGTTGTAGTTTTATGCTTTTTACTCTAATCTCTAGTTTTCCATGCAACTGCTCTGTTGTCTATTTCTGTTTTTACTCCGCTCTGTGAAGCACTTTGGGCTACAACTCTGTATGAAAGGTGCTATATAAATAAATAAAGTTGAGTTGAGTTATTTTATATATTATACATTACTGGCATATTGTAGGTGATATAGTACCCTAAACAAGCAACAACTTTGCTTATTCACTCTGTTATTAATCTCTCATAACCGGACCTTTGTCCTCAGCACTGGGAAACATGTGCACGTGGGGAGGCGGGCCCTGTCATTTAAATGGCTAAACCCCAACAAAAGAGACCAACCAGGTGACCAGGACTTACTGTTCCTGGTGTGCAGGTTGCCAGTTTAGAGATCGTTGTGGTTGTTGTTGTTTCCTGTAGCAACAGGGATTTTGGAACTGGTAACACATACTCAGGCATGTACCAGCAGCCTACTTCCTGGTAGCCAGACTGCTCTGTAGTGTAAAATCTAAAGACATTGGTGAGGATAAAAGTTAGTCATTGTAAATGGAGGAAGAGCGGGGTGGAGGTTTGTTTATGAAATGTTTTGCCCGTCTTCACAAGGGCTGATGTTTGTTCTGAGGAACATTATGTTCTAGCCTGGAGAGGGGCCCCCAGCCTGTTGTTTGAATGTGTGTGTGTGTGTGTCCTAATTACACAAGGTATTGAGGACTGACATGAAGGGCGCTGAAAAGAAAAAAGCAGCAGTACATGTTCTTGGATACTTACAGGGGGGATTTTTGGAGCTCTGTGAGTTTTCCTAGAAAACCTACAGCATGAACCTTCCTGGCGTTTGTTCACATTCCTTTACGGGACTTTGCTTTCCAGACATTTAATTGGCTGGGGAAGAAGGAAAAAAAACACTTACTCCTCACTAAGGCACACACACACATACACACACACGGTCATCTGGTATGAACATGCTTAGTGTGTAACATGTTTGATCAGCAGTGTGCAAACACTCACATGATCTCCAGCACACATGTGTGTCATGTCCCTGTTGCATAACAGATGTTTCCTGAGAACTGTAATATAAGCCTGGGCCTTAGAAAGTTTCTGAATATAAAACTACAGAGAGAAAGAGGAGGCTGCTCTTCTTCTTCTGTATCACAGCACAGATCAGAGCATTGTTGTGTTCATGTTGCATCTTACACAGCACAGTGGAGAGATATTGAATTGATTTCTGATGTTCACATACAGACTGTACTATTGATGATAATAATATGTATGCAAACATGTTGGAAGTGGAAAATCCATTGGTAAAATTGGTTCCAAGGGTGTGAAGAGCACTTATAAAAGATTAAAATTTGGTGAGTTGGTGTGCATATGATTCAGATATGACACAAAATAAGAAAGATGTGTATGTGGAATTTTGCAGAGATTAAAGATTAAAATTGCGTGTTTTCAAACTTTAAGAGACATTTTCATTAGAAAAGTAAGATTTCTCTGGATGTGTCCAATTAAGAAATTATTCAAAATATGAAATATTTAAAAATCAGACCAGACAAACCAGTAAACTGTTATCTAACTTTTCATAAATGCACTTTAACCAGATATTAAAAGAGGGGGTCATCATTAGAGGAGGGCACACTGTGATAATAATTCTCACTGCTGTTGTGGCTGTGAACTGGGAACCACTAATGATTTTTGAGAATGCCAAAACATAAAGACAAATACATATATACTGCAAGGCAGTACAGACCATTTTCAACACACATGTCAAAATGATGTATCTAGGTTATATCTCCCTAGAAGCAAAAGATATCTCCAAATATTTCATGTGCTGGCAGCAGGGGAAATGTCTCTGAGCACCAAATGGATGATGTACAGTATGTTGGACCCACTATAGATAATAGGATAGATGATGGGAAAATATTATTCCCTCTTTAAATTTGATAGAAGATGGACATCTTCATATAACAGTGGTGTCAAACCCCCGAGACTCAATTTAGTTAAGATATTGAGTTCCATTCCATTTGAATGGGCTATGGATGTCATGCATTATTACATGAACATGTCTGCATTCCACTGTCTTGGCACTCTAGTTAGTGCTGATTCTCATTACATGGCCTGACTTTTGGCACTTTTGCACTTCTTTGGGATGTCCTGTTCCCTTCCATGCATGACTAAATCAGCACAGTGTGTGTCCCGTACGTGCTCATACACAGTGTATCTGTGTAATAACACATTGTACACCTGCAATATAATAAAAAACATAACAAACATTCCTGACCTTTTGTCCTCACACATGATTATTGTTTTCCTGCTGCTGTCGCTGACACAGATGACACAGTCATCTGTCACTGTGTGCTGCTGTTATGTCAAAGCACACTTTACTCCCCAATGTCACCAGTTTACCCAGAATACCCCGGATTACACATGCTACTCATGTGACAAAAGCACGTCAGCTCTCCACAAACGCTTAACACCCCACCTCAATACACACACACACACAAACTCTTCACCCTCTCCAATCTGACCATATCCCATCCCCCATATTGTTACATAACTACGCACTCCTGGAATTGGAGTGTGACGCAATAACAGAAGGACTAACTAGACACTAAACATTGTTAACTTGACTCACATTGACTCCTGGCAGTCTGGAGCGTTTTTGTTTTTGTGTGTGTACTTTTCAGCCCCTGTGTATTGTGTTGTCAGTTTTCATATCTGCAGATAGTAAAATCCTGCCTGATTTGGTTGCTTGCGAAACAGTTTCTAAAAAGTGTGACAAGGTTATGATGACAGAGGGGCTATTTATATCATAGTTTGTTGGGAATATTTTGTGCTGGAACGGAACGTTTTGAAGTCCAGCCCTCGTCTGGCAGCTCGCCACCAGCGTCCAAAGTCCACCGATTTTTTTTTTTTTTTTTGTTTAATTTATTTCAGATGCAGCCAACAGTACCTTCTAGAAAACATTTGTTCCTGTAAACAGTTCGAGCGGTTGTCACATTTATGACTGTGAGCTGCCACTTCCTCCATGTCCTCACAAACAAAGGCAGCCCTATGCGTTGCTGTCACCACCTGCCTCTTGAAATTCATCTCACTTCTCAGTAATTAGGCAACAAACCAAACCGAGGCAACTGCAGCTGCCGCAGGCGACAACGTTTCAAAGTGCAAAAACACACACTGAATAAAATAAATGTTCTCCAGGCAGCAGCTCTTCTCAGAAGTACTCAGACTGCTGCTTTTTGTTGACATCAGTTTCCTCTGACGTTTGGCACTGGACACTGGAGTTTGTGATTGTGTAAGCATGTTCTTCACTGATGATAGCCAGTCGTCACTCGCTTCTACGTCTGTGTGTTTTGTGATGACACAGTGACGTATCTGTTACCCTCTCTCCTCCAGCCCCATGCTGCCTCTACACCCTCAACATTCCCATCCCCCTCTTCTCCAGTTTGCACTGCAGAATACATCCTCATTATGTAATCCCCCTAGCCCCCCAACACACACTTGTATTCTCACACACAAATACAGTCAGAATGCATACTGGTCACCCATCCCCCACCACCACCTGCCCCAGCTGTAAAAAACACTGTAGGATTGGAAAAGACTGAGCTACTTACCATCCAAAGAAACAAGCCCATTAGCCTGAGGTCACACTTCAGCTGACTTGCACGGTGCTGTAGCTAGCGCTTACACCACAGTCACCTGGTTTGTTTACATGTGGAATGATCTGAAGGCTGTGAGAAATATACTGGATTTCTTGTTTGTTATTGTGCTGCTAGCTAGAAATGCTAATGGGTGCAGAGGTCGATGCCGGTCTCGTCTCGCTCTGATTCATTCCATGTATAAGCAGATTACTCAGCAAACAAATATGTATCATTCCTGTGCTGTTAATATATATTCAATATGCTCATTTTGATGCAGTTCAGTCAGCTATGAGCAAGGTTACAATATTTTATATAACTGCCAACAATAAGACTGTTTGTTATTTTGTTGCATCCTCGTCTCGACTCTGTAAGATAAAAATTCTGTACTGCTTCACTGTTTCCCAGAGAATTATTTTCAATGTTGACTAGTTATTGTTTTGATTCAATGATAAATATATTTTTTTTGTCATTCAGAATCTTCATATTCTTTGTTTTGTTTGCCACTTATGTCCAAACTAAGATTTAGTTTGGAACATGAGAAGATTGGCATCTTTGAAAAATGACTCAAACATAGAAACACTCTTTAAAATAATTGCAGATTCATTTTGTGTTAACTGACAAATCGACTTCATGTTTGAGTCCCGAAGTACATCACAGTACATTACATTCATTTAGCGGAAACTTTTCCAACGGTTCAACCAATAAGACTAAAGTACTGTAGATACCTGGCTCGTTTGCACAGCACAATCTTTTTTTAAGCACCTTGGAACCATTTTAGGGCTTTAACCAGAGGGAAGGGCCTAACTGAGTTTATACAAATATCTTTATGTATTTTTAGTTAATATGTATTTGACTATTGTTTAAATGGGTGCCACTAGTATCTTTAGAACAAGGGATAAAGGTTTTTTATGATGTTAACTGACGACAAAAACAAAGTTCTGACTTCCTGACTCGTCTAAAAAGACTGTTTAATAACAGAAATGTGTTAAAGAACTTTTCCTGTAAAGTTAATGTGCTGGTAACAGGCACCTGGTATCAGGTTAAATACCTGATCACCATTTTGGTACAGACCTTTCTTCTATCTCATTTCTTGGAAATTGTAATTGCGTAAACATAGTAACATCAGTTTTTATGTATTATGAAACACTTTTTCTCAAAAGCTACACACGAGCTTTACTCTGAAAATTGATTTTCAGCTCCATGTACAGCTTTAAGGTGACTCCCTCTCAGTCCGCATGGCACTAAAACAAGTTCCATCATGCTCCTTTTGCCAGTGTGTTCGATGTCTATACCATGCCATGTTGACTGTGGGTCAGCCACATGCTGGTAAAATATGCAAGTGGCTTTTAGATTTATGTCACACACCAAAAAAACAATGGTAATCTATTGAGAGGCTGGTAAAATTTGAACATTGACTAGTTGTTTATGACTTGAACTGTTACAGGTGTGATAAGCATGAGTGGAATGTTCATGACAAAAATAAATGCTCAGAGATAGCATGCTGCTCAAAAATAGCTAGTGCTGGTATTCTGTACTTTGAATCTTTTCCAGCGGCTGTTTTCTTGTGTGTCCGTGTGGTTGAGCCTGACAGCTGCTTCAGGATAAATGGCTGCTGTAACTGATTCTGTGTCTCTTCTCTTCCAGGAAACACCCAACTCTGTTTTCCTGGTCATGGAGGTAAGTATAGAAACGTGACTGTCTGGATGTTTCATGAGTCCGAACTTGCATCCTCTTCTCATGTGTGTTTTCAATGTAACTGGTTACTTTGTCACAAACACAAGAAGTACTTGGTTAGTTTAACACTTGTCTTTAGTAAAAGTAACTGATGACATAAATGATTATGAATGTGCCATGAAAAATAACTCTAAGCACTGATTACAGAGTAATGGTTTAGCCCCCCCCCCACACACACACACACACTGTCTGTCAGCATGTGTCCTTCCCCTTTGGCAGGCTCCTCTGCTGTCGTTCCTCCTCCCTGTCAATCTTCTCTCATGTCTTTTTCCTCTCATGTTTTCTTTCACACCGAGTTTCCTCTTAGCTTGCTGACAGCCTCGCCCTCTGCAGCCTCCCCTACTTTCTCCGCTCATTGTGCAACACTGAGCTGGCTGCAGGGTACAAAACAAACCATGACTTCACCTCAAGTTACTCACTGGAAATACGCCCCTTGGTTTTCTAGGAACCGTGTTCCCTTAAAGCCTGCTGAAAATCTTGTTTTGGTCTGTGTGTAGGCAGCTCTACAACTCCATGAATAATCCTTTAGAATCTTGTTTATTTGCAACTGTCATATGACTACATTACATTCATTTGATCTACATTACACAGTTATTTTCCGTTAGACAGGTCAAAGATCAAGCAAGGTTATGGTAGATGAATGGCTTTTCATGGTTATATTTCTAGTTTTCAGCTATGAAACCGTCTGCAAAGGTCTTACTCTTGCAGCACTTTGCAGGGTGAATCTCAGTCTGATCAATGCTAATGCGTCACGTTTTGCTTAGCAGGACAAAGCTTGTCTTACTCAAACATTGGTGGAAGTATCAGATGGAAGTGTTATAAAGAGATGAGCACTGAGCCAGGTGTAATCCAAATGAAAAGAATACCATGCCCTTTGAACACTGTCTGGAGGGTAAAAAAAACACAGATCACTTCATGGAACAGTGTTTGAAGAGAATGAAGATATTTGTGTTGGAACATGCAGTGCAGCATTCTGCCAGCATACAATAGCAAACATAGACTGAATTGGGCTCAGTTTAACTGTTAGCTAGCCAGCTGTTGACCCTCTCTGTGGTTTGACACCGTCTGTAACGTCAGCCAGTGCCTTAATACTCAGCGGTTGGATGCACATCAGCCAAAGCTGAAAGTAAATTTATTTATCAGAAGTAAGCAACTTGTTTTTTCTTTTTTTGCGGAGGAATGTCGCGTTTTCAGAGGTTACCAATATATAGATGGGTGGGAAATTAAAGAAAATAAATATGAATGTACAAGAATGTAGAGTCCTCATCACAGGAAACGAGGGCTCGCAGAATTATGTGATGAATTTGAAAATGACGTAAATATGCAGCGGGGGCTGATCAGACAGAGACACATCTCTACAGGCCCAAACCGTTTCAAAAAAACGTCGTAGCAAAGCGCGTCGGGCAAAACAGCTGAACCGCCTGTGGAGCGGGGCTTCATGTCTGCTAATATCAACCTATCGTTGGCATTTGCTCATCGGTCCTATCACATCTACCAGCATTAAAACAGGAAGGAAGTGGTAAAACAGCAAAGCCTGCCTCTTGCTTGATTCGATTGGCTGCCTGGTTCAACTAGATCTTGACGAGCAGTGCGACATCGCGCCTTGGGCTACAAAGCTGAAGATATTTTAACTTTTAAAAAGCACTAGAAAAATCCAATGCATTGCACTAAAGAGGAAAACAATGGTGTTGTTGGTGACACGTTTTCCACATCTTGGTGGAATCACCTACTTAGACAACACTGTCCACCATCATCATCAAAACATCAAATAAGAGGTGGGCAATCTGATCTAAGTTGTCCAAAGTCTGCTTTTCAGATAATCACAGTCTGCTTACTTCTGTTTCCAGCTTCCAAACATCAACCTACATGAACAGACTAATAGAGTGATGCAGCAAAGGTCAATTTAGATGGTGGATTGTGATTGTGATCAGAGATTTGGAGAGTCTGTGCCAAGAAGCACTGAATCTTTTCCTTTAATACGTCACCCATGTGTTCACGAAGTTCACCTCAGAAGCACAGACCAAGCAAGCGGGGTTACACTGAGTAGAGGTGGACGATAACGTCTTTGCTTGTCCAATCAGCAGTTTACTTTCTTTTAACAGACCACACCAACCTCACGCGTCCTCCAGAGAACTAACTGCACTCCAGCATAGCATACCGTTACTCATGTCAGCACAGATAAAGCTACAGTCATTCAGCAGATTAATTAATGAGCTTGCCATTATGTGGGATGGCATTTGAACAAACACATATACACATACACACACACACACACAAAAGACCAAAATGTGTTTCTCAGCTTGACCTGAAGTAAATTATTGCTGATCGTGATTCTTTCTCTCCACACACAGTACTGTAATGGAGGTGATCTTGCCGACTATCTGCAAGGTAAGCATCGCACTAATCTGTCTCACACACACACACACACACACACACAGATTGTTCATCAAAACAAAGTTAGTAATGCCGCAGGGGAGGAAGAGCCATGTGACTGCAGCTATTATGAGTGTAGGTGTGGGAATGTGTGCATGTGATTGTGCATTTATTATCCATGTGTGATGGATGGTCTCTGGAATAATGCAGGTCTGTATCATGTGGCGCTGTTAAAGAGCGTGTGTGTGTGTGTGTCTATAAGTGAGCGTTTGTATGTCTTCATGTTTTCTATGCGGGTGATGTGTGTGCGTGGGAATCACTACAGCCTTGTACAAAGGGTTCCTTCTTTAGTTCAGAGCCAGTCAGCACAGTGTTTATGCCATTGTGACAGTTTATAACAAAGGTCAGCATTTCTGCTCATGGAGCACCAAGTCAGCTGGAGCTGAAATGATACAAAATGGACAGTGATGTTTGGAAGGTCCAAATGTGTACATACTAGTGTCCCTCTCCAAAGTTACAGTCCTCTTGGTCTGAGATGTAGCCTGTTAACACTAAAGCCGAAAACAATGACGGTCTCATTACTTTACAGAATCACCCACTTGTTTAGCATTACCACTGGGCGTAGTCATCTATATGTTGTCAGTGACATGTCTGAAGTTGCAAGTGAGAAAAGCAGAATGTCAAGTTTCATATTTATGTTTCTGTACCGTCGATAACAGACAGGATCCCTCTTCACAAGCAGTCCCTTACACAAAGCACCGATGGCACATACTGCAAAGAAAGTTAGGACTTAAATACTTGGTGTTTTCTGTAAACAACAAGTACATCTAGGCAACACATTACTGCCTGTTGTTATTGATAAATACTTATTGCACTTATTATCTTCATAATTGAGTTTGAAGGTTGCACATCCTTCATTCGAATATTAAACTCAACAACCTTCAGAGTGTCTGTTTCCAAGCTTCCAATCTCACCACATTCAACACAGATCCAAACAGAGTCAGAAAGTTGCTCACACTGTGTGTGTGTGTTGTTGCTCTGAATAGTTTCACAGTTGAAGCGAGGTCTCCTCCTGGAATCTCTCGGCAGTTTGCCAATACATCTTTCAGATAAGCACAGGTGTTTGTGCCTCTGTTCCATAAAAACACTGATTGTGCGGTTGGAACAGCTCCCTTATCACTGTACTTTTGCATAATGTACCTGCCCTACTTTCCCAGATCGCCCAGGGCGACAGGGTGCCTCAGGAGCCTCTGACTGGTTGTTGTGAAATGGATCCTGAGGGGTCATAGTGGTTTAGTGTTCACAAGGTCACAGTGTCCTCTTGCAGCCTGTCTGTCCTTCTTGATCTCTTCTCCTGTGATCATCTGAGATTATGTAAGAGGACGCCACTAGTCAATGATTCTACTACTTACAGAACTTTTCCATGTTAGAAGTTGCTCCACTGCGGTGGGCAGAAACTAACCCCACAAATCCGAGATTAATGTTGATAAGCGTACTGGTTTGATCCAAGCCTGCACTGTAATCACAGTGACTAAAGAATAAACGGGGGAGATGAATCCTCTTAGTCTCACATCAGATTATTACTTCCACCGGGGAAAAGGACCACCACTCCCTCAATTTACTCTATTTACCGTAAGATTATTACTGTAATATGATAATTATTAGATTTAATCAAGGCTGATTATGTGTGTGTGTTTTTGTTGACATTCAGTTTTCCTTACTGTTTCCATCAAACTTTCCCGATGTGATGCTAATATGCATCAAAATACGATGATGGAAACACAACTAATTAGTGCAATGGCGTGAAACCATTTGCTGAATTGTTTAAGCACATGACATGTTCATTTACATCCTTGTGTTTGCATGCATGTGAAAACCAAACAGAATCACTATGAGAATATCTTTAAGGAGGCAGGTCTGCGCACGGACAAACGCCACCATTTTCATTTCAAACCTTGGTCAAATCTTTTCTAATCTCTTCTTTAGCTAAGGGGACGCTGAGGGAAGACACGCTGAGAGTTTTCCTCCAGCAGATCGCTGCTGCCATGCGCATCCTCAACAGCAAAGGAATCATCCACCGTGACCTGAAACCCCAGAACATCCTGCTGTCGTACGTGGGTCGCAAGAAGTCCAACATCAGCGGCATCCGCATCAAAATAGGTGACAGAATTAGAGAGTCCTTCATCGGCCTCTTATTCATGTTGAAAGGAATTCTTTCTTTCTGAAACCTTTGTGCAAATGTAATGCTGGCACATGATTTTCATATACTGTATCTTATATATCTAGTGTCTTGTAGTGTAGTGTCTTTGTAGGGTATTTCCCACTTGTCAGTCTGTGTCTTCTGCCTTGACTATCAAACAAATAGCTATGATGCTGTGTAACTGTTATGATGAATTCATTTCTACGCTCACACCATTTCCATCACTGCCTTAGCTCCTAGTGCAAAACTGTTCTGCATGTGTTAGTGTTCGCACTGTTTGTCTCCCAGGCATCCTCCAGAGTCCAAAAATAGTGGTTTGTGTCACTAGTAATAATAACACGTGCATACTGACTGGTTTGTTTCACACTTCTGTCATGCAGCTGACTTTGGCTTCGCACGATACCTCCAGAGCAACATGATGGCAGCCACACTCTGTGGATCACCCATGTACATGGTTAGTGTGTTTTACTACTTACTGTTCTACAGTTACAGCTGAGGTCAGAAACTTTAAACCGACCCGTCAGCGTTCTCAGCACTATGTTGCATAACGCTCCCTGCTCTGGAGCTTTACTTGTGACCTTTCCTCCCTCAGGCCCCAGAGGTCATCATGTCCCAGAATTATGATGCCAAGGCCGACCTGTGGAGCATAGGGACAGTCATCTACCAGTGTCTGGTCGGCAAGCCACCGTTCCAGGTTAATACTGCACACAATAAACGCTAATAAGTATGTTTGTAGATGTGTGTTCATCTCTGCATCTCATTTCTATATTAATATTTGCAGGCCAATAGTCCCCAAGACCTGAGGATGTTCTATGAGAAGAACAAGAATCTCCAACCGATGTAAGCCACAGAACCTCCTGCCTGTTGTTTTAAGGCTCATTTTACAGTGTGTGATCTAAGCAGATGAAAATAGTTAGAGAAACTGTGCTAAAATCTCACAAACAGATGGATGCTGCCAGTTTTTCACAGTCTTCAGGCACCCCATGCGTAACAAGGTATTAATGTTCTCATGCTCATTACCCAGCATCCCAAGGGAGACTTCCGCGCAACTTAGCGACCTTTTGCTTGGGCTGCTGCAGAGGAATCAGAAAGACAGGATGGACTTTGGTGAGTGGTGACAACATGTCTTTAAACATTAAACAGTTCATGTATTTGGTTTTACGTACTCTGATCTTTTCTGTCCCTCTAACCCCCACAGATGCATTTTTCAGCCATCCCTTCCTGGAGCCATCTTCCACCATTAAAAAATGTAAGCACAAAGGTCACATTCCCACGCTGGATGACTTACTGTACTATGCTTTCACATCATCCAGCTTGAAAAGCATGATTAATCGTGTATTTATTTCCCCTCAGCGTGTCCGGTGCCAGTCCCCAGCACCTCCAATGCAGTGACGGACAGTTCCTGTGGCAGCTCCCCATGCATCCGCTACAACTCCCCTCCTGTGAGTTTGATATTACTTTATAAATCCTCATTCAGAGGGGATTATACTTCCACTGTAACAAGGGTAATAAAATATTAACCATGCGTCCCTGGTGTGCTCCTATTGTGCCTCTTCCAGCACAAACAGAGCCTGAAAAGTTAAACATGGTTTCTAAAAAGGGAAAATAAACAGACCACTCATAAAAATTTATATATTTAATTTTCTAAGCCTTTTACTGATGTTCTACTATTGTAAATACTCCTAGTTTTAGTTGATACTAATAAGTCCACTGCTAGTTTTAATGATGTCTTTGCACAGTGGTACATCTCAGCAGTGGGAAAGTGAGGCTAGTCAATTTCCCAGGATGTCAGTATTCTCTGTAACGACACAATTACATTAGTTTGACAGTCAGCACTGCCCTGCCTGGAAGCCTTAATTGCATCATTCAGGAGGCACACTACAACCTAATCCTCCTTTTCTCCTCTCCCTCCTCTCCGTCTGTGAATGCACAGTCTCTCCCGGACATGCAGACACTGGCAGAAGACGGTCTGTCTTCCCCTCCGCTCGGCCCGCCCAACTTCCTGCAACTGTCCAAAGAGTCTGCAGGAAGCACCAGCAGTAAGAACTCGTCCTGCGACACGGATGACTTTGTTCTGGTGCCTCACATCTCTACTGACAGCTGTAAGTGCCCACACACAGCCTGTACATACACATCCAACAACTGTATTCCCTCCGAATTCACTCAGGTGTAATTCACCTGGCTTCACTTCTTCTATATATTATATAGAATATTACCTGTAAGTCAGAGCAATGAGGCAGAAAATGATCACAATATGAATTAAGTCACAAATTCTGGTCAATAAAGAGACCCTGGTAGAACATGCACCCCATATTCAAAGGCTGAGTCCTTACTGCAGCTGGCCAGGCTTGATTCCAGCCTGTGACCCTTTACTGCACATCAGCCCCCCTCTCTACCCACTTTACTGTCCATCTTCAGCTGTCCTATCAAATAAAGACATTAATGCCCCCAATAAAGAATAGTATGAGCTGCAAACCCAGTATTTAACAGCACATACACACCACCATCAGTTCTTTATTTTTAGGCCGACTAAGTGTTTGTTGTTGCAGTTAAATTGTTGCTTTCTGTCCCAACACAAAGACGTTTCTTCATGGGAGCGCCTGTGCCTCCCATATACACTTATCAATGTCTGACACCAAAACAATAGCATGTGCTGCGATATGTGAACTCAACCAACCCTGCTGTGCCTTGTTTTGCAAAGTGGGCTGTCTATTCTCAAAAGAGGCCCCTCTGATTGGTTGGAAATACATCCATTTCTGTGATTTGATTGGTTGTTAGTATGTTGCCAAGTAATGCACACTGAATGTCAGCCTGTCAAGACGCAGCTGTGTAATCCATTAAATAAAGAACATAAAGCAGTTGGTTCTTCCATGAAGCCACACAGAATATCCTTCCTTCTGAATTTATGTCTTGAATTCCATGATGCAGTGAAAGTGACCATTATTAGAGTAAACATGTGGAGAGATAGCAGAAACATGGTGAGTAATAGTCCAATGAATCCTCATATTTGAATACATAGATAAGCAGGAGTCAGTGCATACATTTCTACTGTACACACAGTATGAATCACGTCACACATGGACATCTGTTCTGTACAGTCACACAGATGTCTTGAAGTTGTTAGACACATTCATTTGACACACCTTGGCTACAGTACACCTGTAGTGATGTCACGTTTACTCCCTGCCAATGATACCTACAGCACACCTGCTCGCACGCACACACACACACACACACACTCTCTCTCATACACACAGCACATGTCACCAAATCCACAGGCAGTAAATTAGACAGCTGCTAACCATTTCATGCTGTAATTGTAGACATCACTCCACAAACAGTAGGCACGCACATTTACCCTCTTGACTGGTAAAACGAACCCTTGTGCTCTGCACCTGCTGCAACACACACACACACACACACCCATCTGTTAGTCCTCCACTCAAACAATGAACGAAGTGCAGAGCATTGGGAGTGTCAGCTGGTGTTTTGAGCGGCATTTAATCACCTAATTACTGCTGATCTCTAAATCAGTAAAGCCTGTTACACCTTCGTCATTCTTTTCTTTTCTTTGCTCCTTTCTTCCTTCTCAGATGACCAGCCAATGGGAGTCGGTCGCCGTCCGTCCAGCGAGTTCCTCATGTGTGGAGGGTGAGTGCAGTGCTGTCGACCACAGACATGTTTTCTGTTTATTTGTGTCATTTTATGGAAGAGAAACTAAACTGAACCTCAGAAAAGAGTTAATAACTAAATTCAAATGTTTTTGAACACTCCCATGTCATCTCACATACTGTACTTGACAATCAGCATGGCTTGTAATGAACCCATGCTAAAGCTATAAACAAAGAAATTAGACTCCAGAAGGAGAAATTAAAACTCTACAGGAGCTCTGATTCAATTAGCAATAAAGCTGTCGGACGCGGTATTACACACACAATAAGTGAAGAAAATTAAAGGTGTAGTTTAACAAAGCTTATTAGCTGTCCTAGCAGCTAATAGCTAGCAGGTTAGCTTGGCATAAAGATTGGAAACAAGGGTAAACTGTTAGTGTGGCTCTGTCCAAAGTTTAAAAATCTGCCAAGCAACACATCTGCAGCTCACGATTAACACGTTTCTTTAATCGAATCATATTTTTGACTTTATTTTGGTTGTTTATCTTAGCTCTGTGAATGCTGCATACTGTGTCATATTTGAATTGTAGCCCAGCGTTGCTAACTTCTCAGACACAGTTCCTGGAGTATGAGCTGGATGTTGACACAAGAGTAAAAAATACCCTGACTATGCAATGCAAGTGTGACATGACGCTGTGAGTCAGATTCCATTTCACACACAGCCTTGAGTTCACGTGTACGCGTGTAAGGTCATATCTGTTCTTCGTGTGTTTTCATGTCAGCGAGGCCGCCTTTTGTTTCTTTGTTTACCTATTTCTGGCTCTCTGACCACCGACAAAACACCCTCCTACAGCTTCACACCACACATCACACAAAATCACTGTCCATACGTGACAAGCGGATTCTTCTCCCTCCTCCTCCAAATCTCGCATGATTAGCGAGTTATGAATCAGACGTCGAGCCAAACAAGGTGGTGCTGCGCTAAATCAAATGCCTGACCCACAGAGGGCTGTGGGATAAGAATAGACCTGCAATAACTGACTGACTGTGTATTAAAAGATCAAAATATCCTCACATGTTCTGCAACCACATTGTTTTTACACGCCAGTGTTTACTGACCTCGTTTTCTTCTGGCTTTGTTGAATTTAACACTACTACTCATCATACTTAATATGCAGTTGGACCTCATGTCCAGCAGCCATTGCCCTGCTGTTCCATGTTTGACTCATTTCTTCCACTCACTTCTTGATTTTCTAATTAAATTGGTCTGAAAATCAGTTTCAGATCTAATAATAAAAAAAAAAGTTGAGTTAATTTGTTTTTGCTCTCTGAAACTTGAAAAAACACTGATGCTCTATTGTTTTTTTGTTCTTCCTCTTCCCTTTGTTCGGGATAAGGCTGCTATTATTCCATATTTTTTTGGTGCCAACAAGTCTCATGAAAAGATTAAAACTCACAGTGTGTTAGTTCAACTCTGAGTACATTCTGACTTCTCTGCTCTGTCTGCGTCTGTTAAATATGGCACTAATATATTATTTCATTTTTATGCTCAGTACTTTCCTTAAACAGCTGACTGCTGTAGTTTTTGGCAGTGGAATAACACCCATTTGGCACGTTAGTGAGCAGAACTGCATATGTGGGAATGAGTCAAAATAAACTGCTGTGTGTGTTCATAGTAATGAAGGGACATGTCACCCAGTGTGTTTTTAATAGTTTTTGACCCACAGTGGAGCTGAATAACACAGAACAGGCTTTGTACACGCACATGCTCAACACTTGTTGGTAGAATACATTCATTGTTGGTTTTGTCGTTTCGTGAGATGTGTTGACAACAAGAATGATGCTTAATATCCTGTTATTAGTGTATTTTTAAATGCAACAGTAATCACAAACTGTCCACCAGTTTTGATGCAGTGTTCAGTGTCTGAACTCTTTGTAGCTCTGTTTAATCCCTTTAGCCCGGACAGCTTTGTTTCTAACTTGTGGATAATTTTACGCGTCCTCATTTAAGTGAAGGATAAAATTTAATGTGAAACTCCCTGCCTATCACTCTGTTCTGGATCTTTTCCCCCTCCCTTTGTTAAGAACCTGCAGCCAGACGCTGCTTTATACTTCCAGCTCCATGCTTTCCTGTTTGCACATGTAAACAGCCTGAAGCCAAACGGCTCTTGCCGCTCTCTGTTCCCTTTTCTGCTGTACCGTCTCATCCTCCTAACCGTTCACACTCCGTGCTTTGCTCCCTCCTGCCTCCGCTGTCCTTTTAATGGCTTTCTCCATAGTAATAACTCTTTATTGATTACATTAGTTAACCACTGACACAGGAGGAACCAATTTTTTCTTCATTACCAGAGTTGTCCTGTGCAATTTAGTATCACCAGCCACACTCTCATAGAGCTCCTAAATCACAGCCTTGTTTATCCTCTGCAGCTTCTGTCCTAAATTGATTGGAGTCAAGGAAGGAGATGACGTGAGGCTAGGAGAGGAACAGAGTGTGTGCTTGGGGGGGATCGCGAGAAGAGAGAGATGATCTTTGTAAAGAAAGGAAGAGATTAAAGAAGTAAGAGAGATGTTGTAAATGGAATGGGAGAGATGGATGAGGAGGAAGAGCAGTGACAAATTCTTAAAAAAGCAGAAGCTTGAATTGTTTGATCCCATCCCCCTCTCCCAGGCCCCTTGGTTTAAAAACCAGGTCAGCTCAGAGGCAGCTGACTTTCAGAGTCTCCCTCCTCTTTACACTCTTTAAAAAGCAGCTGTTCACTGACCTACAAATTCTCTTTCTCTCTTTTTAACAAGGGGACAGTGGTCCACAGCATTCCTCTCCATATTAAGTCCAGGCTGGGATCAATAAAGCTGTTAGCAACCTGGAGAAAAATAGAAAGCCACCATGATAGGTCGCCATATCAAATGTCTTCTTCATCGGTGTTAAGTGTGTAGAGAAGGACAGCACGTGGTCAGGTTTATATTTCAGAATTGCAGGAATCCAACAAAGCAACTGCTCTCTGGTTCTTTGTCTGGACCAGTCTTTGCCTCACGTGTCCTCCTCTCTCCCTTGTGGACCCTCCCAGGCTTTACATCATTACATAATACTGGTTTCCAACTGGTGCCGCTCTCTATCGGCCGTTTCCTTCCACTCCCCCTTTATTTTTGCATTCTATATGTAAGCAAAGGGCCTCTGTGGGTGACTCAGTCATGACTTAATGTTCTAGAACATAATGTCTCCTCTGGAATAACAAAAGAATGCAAATGAGCCTGGTCTCTTTGCACTTCCCCTCCTGTGTCTGTTCAACACAGAGGACCGGCCTGGCACGTGCCATTGGCTGGCCCTGCCCCTAGCCCTGCCCCCAAGCAAAATGAGCTTAAAGCTGATTGGTGCTGCCTCTGTGTTTACATGGAAGCCTGGCCCCCTTTTTTTTCTCCCACTGACTCTGCCCTCATGATCAGCCAAGTTAAACTAAAGTTCCTCAACCTGCCTCCGCACCGAAGTAAACAAAGAACTCAAGGCTGTAGAAACAAAGTCCGTACATTTTAGAGCCGTGCTGCTTTCTGTTCTGCTTTGCACACGCGGTAGCCTTTTGGAGATTGAAGTTATTATGGGTGTTGTCACCCCTGAAGATGTCCTGCAGATATGGAATCAGCAGCAGCTTCGAGCGGACTTGCTAACAGCCCTCATCTCCCCGACCTTCCCTTCTAGGCAGCCACAGCCCACCTCGGGACAGACCCCCATGGTGTCCCCACGAGCTGAGACCACTCCCATCCCCGTTCCCACGCAGATCCGAAACTACCAGCGCATCAAGCAGAACCTCTCAAGCAGCCCGACCACCACGCTGTACAGCTCCCCCAGGTAAGAGCCACCTTTGCTGGGTTTGAGGGTGAAGAAAGTTGTATCTTTGTTAGTGATTAGTAATGAAACACCTGAAATGAGCACCTGTTTCTTGTCACCAACGTGTGATTAATGTTTTACTCACCGTTTGAGAGTGACTTTTCAGGCTAGGCAATGAAAACCTAGGCCGTTATTTCATCAGCTATAAAGTTTCACTCAAATTGCATCAGCTAAGTACCTACTTGAGTTTGCAGCCTCCCAACCTGTTGCTTGGGAGGGTTTGTTGGCGGCTTTATGTGAACACAAAGCAGATGGGAGGACAGAGGAAGAAAGAAGGGTGGCACCTCGTTTCACAGGAAGATTAATTCTTTTCCTATTAACAGTCTGCTGTGCGACACTGAGAACAGGAGCGGTACTGTAGGCTAATCAGCTGTATTGTGCTGCTAATGTAAGTATTATTTAAAGGTTTTAGTGTTTGCTTCTGCGTGGGTAGTTCATCTGGTGGTTCACAGGCTTCCTCCTGTGGTGATCGTAGCTCTGAAGATCAGGATTTTCTCTGTTTCTTTTGTAGCCACTTGTTCTAGTGACCTCTGGACACCCTCGAGAATTAGATCCCGGAGGACAGGCACGGTCCCTCTCACCACCCACCTGTGCTTCTTTGTTCAGTTGTCCCACTCTCTGCCGTCCTGCCTCGTCAGCCTGTACAGGAAGCGTTAAAGTTTTATTTATTCTCACTTGAGGGAGCAATGCAAATAGAACTTCTTCATATACTGTATGGATGTTAATTTATCTATTTCACAAATAAGTCCAGATGGTAAGATCAGGCTGAAAACCAGAAGAAGCGCTCTTAATATTACCTAGCACACCTGGAATATCTAGAATTTTTAATGTAGATTAAATATGTTTATCTTCCAGGGACAACTTAAGCCTGTGGAGGCTCTGACCACTGGTAGATACTTGTAGTTTTGATTCATGGGTCTCTATTTTTTTTAATATATCCTGCATGCACATGATCACATGGGCAACACTTCATGCATTCCTGCTGTTGGTTTCAGATGTTCCACTGATGGAAAGGCAACACACCAGGAAACATAGCAGCGCAGTGTGTCTCATAAAGTCCCACAAATCCTGCAACCATAGATCTGAGATGAGCAATCTGCACGGCTAGTGCTCCCACACATGCTTCATCTCTGTGCAACTCCAAACTGTGTTGAGGTCTTGCACAGTTCTTGCAGCAGTAATGGGTTGTGTATTTACTAACTGGCAAAACTGGTTAACATCAGCCAAAGGGAGAAGAAAGAAGTCACTTGGGAGAAATAAGCCGAATAACTGAATCCTTGATGAAGCCAAGAGTTGTGTTTTATTTATTACTTAACTTGGCTGTGTGTTCTCATGGTTCTGAACACTGAATGACTTTTTACTGATGATACTTATGTTGTTTTATTGTCATGTGTGTTCTTCTAGGTCTGGCACAGTGAGGCGCTCCAACACTAGTCCAATGGGGTTTCCCAAAGTGGGCTCAGGGTCCCCCAACGCCGCGGACGTCCCTCAGACAGTAGGCAGGCGTCTCTCTACCGGCAGCTCCCGGCCCTACTCCCCCTCACCTCTGGGTAAGGACACGTCCAGACATGTCTCCGAACACATGAGCTTTTTTAAATAACACCTTCCAAACACAGATGATAACTCATAACACAATGAAAATAACCGTTGGTGTGTGTTGCAGTGGGCACCATCCCCGAGCAGCTGGGTCACTGCTGCTGTCACATGCAGAACCACGAGCCTCGCAGCCGCAGCTCCTCGGGAGGTCAGTTCATGTTTTACACAGCCCGGTCACTGGGTTATTAGGCTGGGCCATGTAGGATGTACCATATGTATGCAAAGAAGCAAAGTATGGAGTAGAGTGTGCTGAGTACTGACACACATATGTCCAACCCTGTTTTTAAAAAGCAGTCAGGTCTTGTTTTGATTCTCTCCTGTGTGTCATAACTTTATTGTTGACAAAGTGCATGAGTCACCGTGAGTCAAGGTCTTTTTTGAAAGTCTCTGACGCTGCTGTTATATTAACACTGCAGACGTCCTACAACTTCTCTGTTTGTGTCGAGAGGTTTGCTGTCATGGTGACCGTTCCTTAAAAAGAGGAAAGCTACAGTGCACTGTCTGAACTCTGTCTGAGGCCACACAGAGAACAGTACTTTTATGACCAGCACAGCGTCTCAGTGGAAAGTCTCAGGGCTAAAGTTAGCTGGTCCAGTAACATCACTTCCTGCTGCTATGTTTTGCTCCTGTGCAGTGAAAAGATTCTAATCCAGTCCCTCTTCCTTCTCTAGGATCCCCCGTCCCATCCTCTCAGCTCCTGGGGGCTCGGCTCCAGAGCGCCCCCACCCTGACCGAGGTCTACCAGACCAGGCAGAAGCTCCACAAGCAGTTATCAGACCCCATTCAGCCTTCCTCCTCCTCGTCCTGCAGCCACTCCCCTCAGCTTGGCCGACCGGCCAACCTCGGCTCCTCCCCCACCAAACTCCTGGGCTCCTCCCCCCGCACCTCCGACTGGCTGCAGAAGTCCCCACTGCCCACCATCATTGGCTCCCCCACTAAGGTGAGTGCATATTATTAAGTGTGCAGATGGTCAGTAGCAAATCAACAAAAATATCACTTAAAGTTAAAGTTTCCTCTTTTATTTTTTCCATTCAGACCATTTCAGCACCGTTCAAGATCCCCAAAACGCAGGCGTCCTGTAACTTGATGGCGCTGGCGGACAGCCCCGTGCCCACCAGGACGTTGGCAGATGCCCGGGATATCTGTGCTCACCACTGCAGCCCGTACTTCACCGGACGCCCAGCGGCCCCTGAGGCCAGCAGGACCTTTGGCAGGTAGGACTCCAAAGAAACACCAAGCTCAGCTTAACTGATGTGAGTTAGGATGGATATGATAGTCGCACAAGCTTGGTGCTCCAGCCTCTTCAAATGTAATAGTAAGAATGATGTAATTATGGGAGTGAAATGTCCTGTGCGTCCCCTCTACCATGTGACGTAACTCTTCTCCTGTTTGACATTGTGCTGTCCGTGGTTTCCCTGCAGATCTGTTAGTACGGGTCGTCTGTCTGAGCAGCACCCAATCAGAATCACTCTGGGTGGACAGGCCTATCAGGGCAGCACTGACAGCTTGAACACAGAGCGACCCATGGACACAGGTATGGGCACACTGCTGCACACACACCACAGTCCTGCTCTTCATACAGTATACTTTATAGCTATGAAGCTTAGCTTTTAACAGTGTATGGCAGAGATATTAACAACAAATGTTTCCCCTTCTCAAAGCTCCTGCAGGTCCCAGTGGACTGGTTCAGGGTGGGTCAGCAAGTCCCCGTACTGTCCTATTCACCGTGGGTTCACCGCCCAACAGCATCACTCCTCCTACCTGCAGCCATCTGGGCACACGACCACGCACCACCTCAGGTGAGGACCTTTCACCTGAACTGAGCTAGTATGCAGTGAGGTGTTTGGACATATTTGTAATGCTGATCTCATGACCCTCTGCTCTCCCCCTCCCCGTCCTTCTCTCAGTGGGGTCCAACAGTTCAGCTGGCTCCTTGTGCTCCACCAGTGGTAGGGTCTATGTCGAATCTCCTCCAGGCATGGCCATGGGCTCCTCCCCTCCAGGAGGTTTTGTGGGTGGCCAGATTGTCCCCGGGAGCGAGGGGGCACCCAGCAGCCTGCGGTACGTCCCCTATGGGACCTCCCCGCCCAGCTTGGAGGGATTCATCACATTCGAAGCCCCTGAGCTGCCTGAGGAGACCCTCATGGAGGTGAGCGGGTGTGAGGTCCTTTGGATCAATGGGACAACTTCATGAATTACTGGTTTACTCTTTTAAACTTACATTTAATCTTTGTAATTCTCTGACAGCGTGAGCACACAGACACCCTGATGCACCTCCGGATGATGCTTTCATTCACTGACTGTGTCCTGGAGATGGCGGCAGTTCGAGCTGGAGGGACGGAGCTCGGTGTGTCAGCCGCCTCTCTTTACCCTCCCCAGGACAGCGTGGTTGTAGACCAGATCAGCCAGCTCAGCAAAGAGTGGGGGTAAAGGAAGAAGTCTAGTCTCTTGATGATAATCTCATACAATTAATAATATCATCTACACTGAGGAGGCTCTTTGTTCTGTGGTGTTTCTGCAGCACTGAAGCTTTTCTATCTGTCTTATATACTGTGGTTGTTCTGCCCCCTACAGGCAGGTGGAACAGTTGGTGCTCTACATGAAGGCAGCTCAGCTCCTGGCTTCCTCCCTCCATCTGGCCAAGGCTCAGATTAAATCCGCCAAGCTCAATCCTTCCACCGCCGTCAAACAGGGTACAGACATTTCATTTCAAACTTACAGATAAATGTCAAATATAATTCTGCCAAAAAGACTAACCCTCCCTCCGTCTTCTCTCAGTGGTGAAGAATCTGAATGAGCGTTACAAAAGCTGCATCTCCCTCTGCCGGCGGCTGACTGACAAACTCAACCACTTCTTCTCTGATAAGCAGCGCTTTGTGGACGAGATCAACAGCGTCACTGCAGAGAAGCTCATCTACAATCACGCCGTGGAGATGGTGAGTCTCAGATCCACCGCCCTGAAACACAGAAGACCTTCAGGGCGGAGTGTAGTCTGCTGTTTCTCAGGTTGTTCAGATATGTTCAGTAAAGTGCAGCTATATCTGTACTGGTCAGCCTAACGTGATGCTGTGTGTGTTTCAGGTCCAGTCAGCTGCTCTGGATGAGATGTTTAAGCAGACAGAAGATATAGCTTACCGTTACAGCAAGGCCGCCATGCTGCTCGACGGCCTGTCCAAGATCCTACAGGACCCCACCGACATTGAGAACGTGGTGAAGTGTGAGTACAAACTCTGAGACACACACACACACACACACACTCAGTCTTACACATTGGGCCTCGTGCAAACCTCACAGACTTCTGTTAATATGTTGTTGTTTTGTATGTTTTCCCTGCAGACAAAGCCAGTGTGGACCGCAGGATCTCCGCCCTCTGCTACTGCACTGTCACACTGTACGAGTAGCAGCCATCACACAAACACACACAGGGACCACGTCCTAAGACTGTTGACTACCATCCTCACCAAGCCGCTGTTCCCTTCCTGTAGCAGTTCAAGCACTTTTCATTTGTTAGGTTTCATCTGTATTTATCATCAGTTAGTTTTATTGGCTGCATCACGGACTGAGCTGTGACAAGCGACTGATGCACAAATTTACAACCAAAGATGACAGTGGATCCAGAAACAAAAGGCTGAAACTGGATGGGGACACGATGCATGCACTGTCAAGTGCATTTCTTTTCTTATGCTATAACGGTGGGAAAACCACCTGATCAACATATATATAAAAAAAACTAATGTCCATCTTTCAGGATATCGTTTGTTTTTTACCAGAAGAAAAATAGGATGGACGTGGTTATGAGACTGTGGGCTTCAAGAGACTCGAGCTCCCCATGAAGCAGTTCGTGTTTTTAAAATTCTGCTTACTATGTGATATCAGTGGCTATTTACTCTGTGTTTAAGTTGTTATTGTTCTTATTTATTGGTTCAGAAGAACATGGATGTTTGAGTCTCCTGCCTATCTTGAAGACCTCAAGTATTGGAGTTGAAGGAAACAGAAGATATTAGCAAAAGGCTTACAGCCGATCACTGTAATAGACCTGACGACATGGACTAAAAACACAAGCTCCTGTTACAGAAACGAGACAGCCATGTGAGCAAAGGAACCTGTAGATTTGTAACCGCTTTGATTTTATTTTTCATGTGTCGTTAGCTCAAGCACTTTATTGTGGATTGGGGGGTGGGGGGCGTACATTTCCCGTAAGGCAGCGCAACCGGGGGAACTCAGCACAGCCGAGACAGATTGGCAGATTGGCTCCGGCTCCAGCTTGTTGATCATGTCGCTCACAGCGAGGAGGGGTCCAGGTGAATTTGGGGCGACAGAAATGGTCAGACGGTGTGTAAGCTCAGATATACAGAAGAAAAGCCGAACTTGAGATCCTCTGCGGTGGTGCCAGGCTTTTCTCCTGTCACCACAACCAATCAGGCATCCACTTTAAACCCAGATGGAGTTAATTGTGAAACCGAATGGTCATATTACTTGACAAGTTACCTTAATAATAAGTTTCATTTTACTAAAATACTACAGCTTTTTATGTTCTGTCAGTATCTGTAGCTAATTTTTTTTAACAAAACTTGATGTTTGCAAACTTGTATATATTTGTATGTGGTGCATGTGATGATTCCTTTCCCCTCTTTTTGGGAGGGGTGTGTGTGTGTGTGTGAGAGTGTGTGAGAGACAGATCACAGTTAGCGTTTTGGGGTGTGTCGATGGTGTCATCAGATGCCCCGTCTGTCAGTCAAAGAGCACAAATCTTTATATGTACATAGATGAATTTGATACATTTTACTCATGTCTGCCAAGGGTTTGATAAGGAAACCTGCATTGGCACAACAGGGGTGTGCCAAAGAATAAAATATAACTCGTGGCAGCTCCGAAACTTTCCAGAGAACTCTTTCTACCAGGACTGTTCATTGTCGAGATCAAGACACACACATTTGTTCCGTGGGTCTCATGAAATTTTCTGAAATGAGCGTGACGTCTTCAGATTTTATACTCATTCCCCAAAATTTTGTGACACTTTGATTCGTCACAATCTGCACTGCCTAGCATCCTCTCAGTCCCTCTGCCTCCTCAAGTCGTCTGCTGTGCTCCCAACAGTGTGTGTACTGTATGTATGTATGTATGAGTGTATTTATACACACGTGCATTAAGGCCAGTAGTATACAGTTCATGGTGGAAAAGGAGGTGCCTTCTTCCTGTGAAAGCAGACGTAGGCCTTCTCCTCTGTACAGGTGTGAATACATTCTTTCTCTGTGTACAAATGTGTATAATGCATTCACAAGCACCCGGCGCTCTCCGGGCCTGTTTCCCCGATGTACTGTTCTTTTTTTTTTTTTCCTGAGACATATCTGGGTTTCAGTTTCCCTCGCCCTTGTCATGAGCACTCTGAACCACACAAAGCCTTTTACTGCACACAGAGTGAAGAGGGACAAAAAGCTGACGGAAACCCACCTGAATCTTTGCTCTGTACCATTTTGTCCATGAACTGTAACTGAAGATGGACTGTTTTAGATAAAAGCATGGGTACCAAGTCTGCATTTCCCCCCCATAGAACCTCTAGAATCTTGAATGTATGTACCCTGTTGTTTTGATCCTCTCCAGCTTGATCTGAATGCATTTTGAAGAACCCCCTCCGTCAGTCACCACCCTGAAAATGCAACACTTTCCAAGCACCCATTTTTTCAAAGAGAAATGTTCATGTTCTACTTGTGTCTCTCACCAAGGGGTGTCTCTCTTTGTTCTTTATGGAACACAAATACAGTCTTTGTTATTAAAAAGAGAACAAAATAAAGATGTCTTGCTGTGTTTTCTTTTTAAGCTTGGTCCTCTTCTTGATTTCCTACATGCTGAGTTTGGATGAAAAGAATCTGAACTGAATATGTTGAACGTTAACATTAAAGCTTGACTGTCTGAAGACAGACTAAGACCAGCACTGTCTACATCATTCACATTGTAATATGTAGATTGTACTTACTGAATATATCTATCTAATTTTCTCAAGTCTATATGTATTTATTCAGTCGCTGGTGACACACATCTACTAGTGCACAGTAGTGATTTTGAAAACGACTAAAAATACAAATAAATATAAAAATCTAACCATCATGAAATGCTTTATATATTTTATTAGAACCGGTAGAACTTGATTCGGTGCCAATGTTTCATTTTTCAGTTCAGGTTTATGGTTTTCTATGCCTATATGTCACTGTCCTGGCTCTATAGATAGATCCAGAGGAGGTTCTTAAAGCTTTACCATCCATATTTCAGCTCCCTGTTCACGAGAGCCTCACAGAGCTCCATAAGACACTTCACAGCTGACAGTTTGGCAGTTGTGGCAGTTGCATTCAGGGTAACGTCTGTCCGAACACGTCGGCTGCAGCCTGCAGCTACAATGTTTTTGTTATTGTTACGTAGCGAGGAGGACGGCGTCTTGTGCTTTGCAGCTGATTTGTTATTCCCTTGATTGGCACCTCGACGGACCAATGGCTGGCTCCGCTTGTTTGTAGCTTAGCTAACACAGTACGACGTTATAACTTTATAACTAATAGTTACCAGCGTCTAGTTGCAGGCGCTGATAAAAACAGGTTGGAGCGGCTGTGAAAGGTAAGTAATTAATCTTGTGTAACTATAGATAATCATAACTTATCTATTTACTACTGTTTATGCTATAATTGTTCGTATGTTTGCTACAGCTAGCTGTTAAACAGTTTGCAATGCTATTAGCAAGCAAGCTAAGTCAAGCCGTCTGTTTACGTCTGTTTAAAGGCTACAAAGTTAATATTCATACGTAAGATAATATAGATACGTCACGTTATCCAAATGCCGCCAAACAATTGTCACTCACATAGCAGCTTCATGCTGTTTCATTCATAACACTGTCATAACTTATAGCCGCAGCAGCTGCTGCAGAGCTCAGTGATTGGTTAACTTTAGTTAGAATTTGCATATTCGTTTATGTTATTTGTGTTGATTTATTTTTTTGTTACAGATGTCTCGAGAACAGCTGATCGTACAAAGGGCCAGGAAGGCCTTCCAGACCGGGAGAAGCAAACCTCTGGAGTACAGGCTCCACCAGCTGAAGAGCCTGCTCCGCTTCCTCACGGAGAGACGGAGGGACATTGCAGACGCTGTCAAGAGGGACCTGGGCAAGGTGGGTTAGTCTGAACATGTTGGACAATGCAGGAAAATGTTGAGAGTCAGCAAACTGGATCCATTCCCCTGAGGAGTCTGAGGACTGTACAGGTCACCTGACAGGAGTATACAGCAGATTAGTTTTCCAGCTTTAGTCCAACATTCACTGCCCACTTATTAACTCACCAGAAAGGAATCAGAGCAAAAAAATCTATTGTGCTGCTTGAAACTATTGGGTATTTTTGTTTTTTAAAGACAGATAGAGATGTGGAAGTGAAACATACTGCTAATGAATAAACAAACAGTGGACTGGATTTTGTCTTTTCAGAGTGAACGTGGGACCGAGCTGTTTGAGACAATCGGACTGGAGGGAGAGATCAAGCTGGCCATAGAGAACCTGGCAGAGTGGGCGGCTCCTCGGCCGGTAGAGAAGAACCTCCTTACCATAACGGATGAGATTTATGTGCAGCCCGAGCCTCTGGGGTTGGTGCTCATCATCGGGGCCTGGAACTACCCCTGGGCCGTCACCCTCCAGCCGCTGGTTGGAGCTATCGCTGCTGGTACCAAATATACCCATACACACCCATATGTATCCATAGATAGGTGTTGAGGTGTTTTGTGAAAGTGCTAGCCTTTAACATTAAAGGAGAGGAAGCAGAGATCACAGAGGAAGCATACGTATTAGGATCTCTACTTACAGAGGACTCAATAGACCAGAATGCAGTGCAGCCAAACGCACGTAGATTTATTGTGGAGTGTAGATGCAACAGCAGTCATATCTCAAAATCTTGTAGGGCTTTCACACAGGAGGACAGAGTCATGATACTCCTACTCTGCCTCTGATTGGTTTACCTGCTATTCCAACAAAGGCGAGGAGTACTTTGCCAACCACTAGCTAACCACTATTTAGCATCTTTATATGCCACACCTGTCAGGTGGAAGGATTATTTGTGAAGACGATCTGAGTGATATAAACCTTTAGTATGCAGACGACGCTGCAAAACTTTTCCCATTTCACAAGTAAACTGGGAGCAAAAACAAAAGTGTTGCATTTACATTTTTGTTGAGTTTATAAATCACAACAGCAGTGTTACTAAGTCAGATCAGTCTGAACACTTCAAGTCTGTATTTAATGCTGTCAAATGAATATAAAGGCTACACAGACAGGGTTAGGGTTCATTTGTTCCGCCTGATTAGGATCACGTTAACATATTTACAACTTAATTATCATGTCCTATATATTTAATGATTGTGTCTGTCATTTTAACTTTCAGGTAACGCAGCAGTAATAAAACCATCTGAGGTCAGCTCTCACTCTGCCAAGGTCATGGAGGAGCTCCTGCCTCAGTATCTAGACAAAGTGAGCCTCCTGCTACGTTCAACGTGATCCGTAACCTCCTTTTACCGTTACATGTGAACGTACAGGGAGCTTCAATGACTGCATGTTCTCTCTGTAGGACCTGTACCCAGTGGTGACAGGCGGAGTGCCAGAGACCCAGGAGCTGCTGAAGCAGAGATTCGACCACATTTTCTACACAGGAAGCAGCACAGTGGGTAAAGTGGTGATGGAGGCTGCAGCTCGCCACCTCACCCCGGTGACCCTGGAGCTGGGAGGGAAGAGCCCCTGCTACATCGACAAGGACTGTGACATCACTGTAGCATGTCGGTCAGTCTGAACTGTAGAATGAAGCACAAAAATGCTGCCATGCATGAACGCCATTGAAGCTTCAAATAACCCACAAACACACAGCAGTTATTCTCAAATCCAGAAAAAAAAGGGAGCATGTGAGGGGATAATACATCAAATACATGAAAGTGTATGTTCAAGATTTCCATTGTTGTTTTAATACAGTCGCATCACATGGGGAAAGTTTGTCAACTGTGGCCAGACGTGCATCGCTCCAGACTACATTCTGTGTGAACCGTCCATCCAGAGCAGGGTAGTCGAAGAGATCAACAGATGCATCAAGGTCGGTCTGAAACTAAGATTTTAATATATCTGTTATTTTTAAGATGGAAACTCTGACAGATCATTGAAGCAATGTCAGAAATCACAATGTAGGTGTCAGTAAATGTAACTTACCAGAAAGAATCAGAGAATTTAAAACATGTCTGTGTTTCTCGGTCTAAATGATCAGATTCCATGTGCTGTAAAATCTAGACGCTTAGGAGCTACAAATCTCCCTCTGACACGAGGCCTTCCAGGACAAAATGCTGCTCTGTGACCAAAATACTTTTCTCCTCATGACAGGAACATTCTACACATCAGCAGCTGTATGCAGCAGTCTTTGTCATGTAATGTCTATAGTGTTTGTAGTCTTTTTCTGCAGTCATAAAGTATCAAGAGTAAAGTATTTGATTCATCAGTTACATGTCAACTATTAAATGAATCACTAATTGCTAACTATTTCATAACTGATGTATAGTTTTGAGTAATTTTTGAAGAAATTCTGATTTCAGCTCCTCAAATGTGAATATTTCCTGTTTTTTTACTCCTCTATGACAATAAACTTTAAAACAAGATATTTAAAGATGAACACTGATCAATCAATGATTCATAGTCTCTCTTTAATTTTGACATTACAAGAGATCTGAACATTGTTTCTGTTTCATTTCACATTGCAGGAGTTTTACACAGACAACCCAAAAACCTTTGAGGACTACGGACGCATTATTAACCAGCGGCACTTTAAGAGGGTCATGGCTCTCATGGAGGGGAGCACAGTGGCTGTTGGTGGAGACAGTGATGAATCCCAGTGCTACATAGGTACGTGGTTTGTTGACCGTCCCGTATGTTAGGCTGCAGTGCTGACAAGCATCTGATGTTGTGTAAAGTGACTTGAGTAGTTGTGGTCAGCTCAAGAGGCAAGCTGATGACTTTACTTTATCTATTATTGATGGTAGGCCTTACTGACATGAAGTTCTTCTTAAAAAGAGACAAGATGTCTTGATCTTGATCTGACCTGGGCTTCATGTTTACCACTTGATCCTGGCTGATCACGTCCTAGTCAGTGTTTGTGGTTCCAACAAAAATAAAATAAAAAGGAAACAATTTAACTAGGCAGCTTGTTAACTTATGGTAGAAGGAAAAATGCCCAAACCAGAGTTAACAGTTAAAAGTCTGGCAGGCCAAAACTGTGCCGTGGGTGTGACGTCAGAGTCACAACAACCTTCTTCAAAGTGTCAGGCTGAGAGAACATTTCTAGTCTCTTCTAATCATTTGAGCAGGATGTGGGCTACCTATGATGTAAGCGTGTGGGTTCCCTCAACACAGATATGCACAGATGAGTGTGGCACACTTATTTATTACACTGTTTCAGGACACACACAATGTTTGGGAGACACTCCCAGGCTCCTTGCGTACCGTTCGGTTTCTCCCGTCTGTCACGCTGCTCTGCCGTCTCCATGTGTCGTGTCCTGTCCTCTCTAGCCTCCCCCAGGTCCAGCACGCTACTGTGTTAAAAAGGGGGCGGTGATTAGCTAACTGGATGCAGGTGTGCCAATCACCTCCCCTGGCGCTGCTCTCCTGAGCCATCTCCACGCCTCTCCTCTGCAGCTGATGCACCACGCCCCCTCCACAAAGTGACTGTTACTCATCAGCTTTTCATTTATCGGCATACAATCCTGTTCTTGTCAACGTGCAAAAACAGCCCCCCCCCCTCCTCATGTCTGCTTAAATGATTACACAAAATGACATTACGCTACAACATCATGTCGCTTCAAGGTTCAGGTTCATATTTTAAAAGGCTTGAAAATCTGTTTCATCCATCTACTCTTTAAGTCAACTGTGTGATGAAGAGAGCAGTTCAATGTCTGTGTATATCTCATTATTTAGAAATAACATTTAATATATCCTTTCTCCAAACCCCCTTTCATCTGTATGTAGAAAAAGCACTCACAAATATTTTATTTCTTTCCAGGATGCTTGTTTTTCCACTGTATGTACAGCAGTATCAGTACGAATAGACCGTCTTCTTTCTGTCTCCTTGCAGCGCCCACTGTGCTGAAGGATGTGACGGGGGAATCCAAAGTGATGACAGAGGAGATCTTTGGGCCGCTGCTGCCCATCATCACAGTGAGCGGAGTGAACGAGGCCATCCACTTTATCAACGAGAGGGAAAAACCTCTGGTCGTATACGTCTTCTCTCATGACAACAAGGTAAACATCACCAGCAGACGTGTTGGTTTCTCATTATTCAAGTGAAGTAGCCATGTTTGATGATGGCCTGGCTCTTCCTGTCTGTTCCTGTCTGCAGCTGATCAAAAGGGTGATAGCCGAGACGTCGAGCGGAGCTCTGCTGGCTAATGACTGTCTGGTACACTTCACTGTTAGCGCTCTGCCCTTTGGAGGAGTTGGTGAGACAGTTAAACTGAACTGCAGTTATTCAGCCTTCTGTTTATTTGGAGGAGTAAAGCTGACTTCTTCCCCCCTCCTCTTGCTCAGGTAACAGTGGTATGGGCTGTTACCACGGCCGGCACAGCTTCGACCAGCTCAGCCACCTGCGCAGCTGTCTGATCAAGCAGCTGAAGATGGAGGGAGTGAACAGCATGCGTTACCCGCCGCACACCGCCAAGAAGCTGGGCTGGGCTCGATTCTTCCTGCTCAAGCAGGTCAATGTGTGCAGGCTGCGTCGCGTGGCACTGCTCACCGTGTTGGCTGGCTTGGTAGCATTTGTGATGCAGGTAAAGAAACTAAAATAAAATCAGTCCAGTCCAAACAGGAAGAAAAGGTTCTGTTCTGATACCAGCAGTGCTTTACAGGTCTGTAAGAACTTTTCAGTTTGAATGACAAAGTCATTCATTTATGTGAGTTAAGTTCAGTTTATAAACACTTTAAATATTCAGCAAATAAATGATAAACACTGAAATCAGCTGTCTTCTTACATGTTCAGCTGAGTGTGGATGATATGATCCTAATGTAATATCACCATACTTCAGGGTATTTCTGTAATAATGGTATAACCCCAATTCCAAAAAAGTTGGCACACTGTAAAATCTAAATAAAAACAGAATGCAATGATTTGCAAATGTCAGAAATCCATATTTTATTCCCAATAGAACATAAACAACTAAGACATTTTACCATTTCATGGAAAATATTATACAGTAAGTGTTAAAGGGCTGTATATTTCAAAGGTTACACGTGGTGGAGGATGAAGTTGACTGGAGCATGGAATCTCTAACTGGGGCGCACATTGAAACACACAGGATCCAAGAAGGCCATTTAACCATTTATTTTGTGGGTTCGAGGTAGTTGGTCAAATGGGAGGGAAGGATGATTATCTGTACCATAAACAAACATAAATCAACACACTGCCATATGGACCATAAACTAGGATTATAAACAAAGATTAGCAAGCTTACATTATTAATGCATCCGCTCAGAATTACAGATATCTCAGGTCTTTGTCCATAACGAAACAATACAGTTGATCTGTTCATGATTCTCGACTGGAAACCACTGCACAGGCTCAGGAACACTTCCAGAAATCACTGTCTATAAACACAGTTCACCTTGTAATCCACAAATGCAAGTTAAAGCCGCATCATGCAAAGAAGAAGTCATATGTGAACACGATCCAGAAATGCCGCCGTCTTCTCTGGGCCAGAGCTCATTTAAAATGGTCTGAGGAAAAACGGAAAACTGTTCTGAGGTCAGATCAATCAAAAATTTCAATTCTTTTTGTAAACCATGGGCACTGTGTCCTGCAGACTAAAGAGAAGGACAGTTCAAAAGCCTTCATCTCAATGCTGAAAAGTACATCAAGGTTTTAGAGCAACATACGCGCATCCAGACAATGTATCTTTCAGGGAAGGCCTTGCATATTTCAGCAAGACAATGCGAAACCACATACTGCATCCTTCACAACATCACACTTCGCAGGAGTAGAAGTAGTAGTAGGAGAGGAGAAGAGTACGGGTGCTGAACTGACCTGCCTGCAGTCCAGACCTTCACCAACAGAAAACATTTGGTGTATCATAAAACAAAAAATTCAGCAACGAAGGCCCAGGACTGTTGAGCAGTGAGAATCCTGCATTAGACAAGAGAAGGGACAACATTCTTCTCCTAAAACTCCAGGAAGTGATCGTCTCACTTCGCAGACATGTACAGACGGTTGTTAAAAGAAGAGGGGATGCTACACGATGGTGAACATCGCTCTGTCCCAACTTTTTTCTATCAATTTCAAAATGAGCTAATATTTTCCATGAAATGGTGAAATGTCTCAGTTTTAACACGTGACGTTGTTCATGTTCTATTGGGAATAAAATCTAGTTTTCTGAGATTTGCAAATCATTGCGTTCTGTTTTTATTTTTTTGGGGTTGTACTTCTGACCATGTGACAAAAAATATTTTCCTTTTTTTTTTCTCTGTGTTTATACATCTGAGCACATGAATATAAACATATGTGAATCAGCGTGGATGCATCCTCTGATCAGTAACTGATCTGTACTGACACTACTTACTTTGTTTCTGTATGCAATTCATTTACAAAAAGTAAAAATTGTGTCAACATGTTGAAATAACATGACATGTATCAACAGTATGTATCGACACAAACAGCAATAGTAGTAATGTCACTATGCTTGTTGCTGCTGTGCCAAAATAACAAAACAAGTTTTTAAATCATTAAAAATGGTTCCAACATTATGGAGAATCATATACTGTTCAACATCAACTCCACATAATCCAGTTCAATCCAGTCGACTGAGGAGCTGATCTTAATGATAAGTGTGATGACCAGACAACACAGGAGGAACTTCATCCACATAAAACATGTATGTCAGATTTAACATATCACTCTTTAGAGCAGACTGGGTAGAATATGTTCTGGTCAGTGCAGTAGAGGTTCTGTTTGATTTTGAACCAGATACTGAACCTGCTTGTCTGTTAGCTGTGCTACATTTAGTTTGTAGTGGTCAGAAAACACACAGTACTTTATTTTTACTGCATGAGTACAAGTTTGCAAACTATGTTTTTCTTTTAAGGTCCAGTGTGTATTATTTATGAGGATCTATTGACAGAAGTGGAATGTAATATTCATAATATTCCGCCATGTTGAACCGCCATGTTTCTCAGAACAGATAAACACTGGCTTTAAATAGGACCTTCCATGTTTTTTACATGACACTGCAGTTTCTTCAAAAGGGGAGGGTGAGACGACGGGTATTCAGTCAACTGCAGTCTGCAACCTTACCACTTGATGCCACTAAATCTTATACACTAGACCTTTAATTGCACATTCTTATGGTGCAATAAACTGACTGATCATGTGTTATAAAATTAAAAAAAAAAGAGCAGTACAGCTGTGCAGGAATTGCAAGTACCAGGTAATGTGCAAATGTTCACAGTGTGCGGAATATTTTAAATGTGCAGTTATATAACAAAGCGAGGAAGTCCAACAGATGTTTTGTAGGTGCAATGTCAATGTGACATGTAGAGGCTGGGTGAGGTTCTGGTCCTGATGGACCTCAGCCTCCTGCCAGAGGGGAGTGTCTCAAAGTGTTTACCTCCTAGTAGGTTATGGTTCCCAGGAAGTGGAAAGACTCCACAGTGTGGAGTGCAATTGTGGAGTCACAGAGGGTGATGGGGGCAGGTGAGGCTGAGTTCTTCCAGAAGTCCACAACCATCTCCACTGTCTTAGAGCATTGAGCTCTGAGTAGTTCTGGCTGCACCAGGTCACCAGATGGTCAACCTCCCACCTATAGGCAGGCTCGTCACCATCACAGATGAGTCCGATGAGGGTGGCGTCCTGGGCAGGATCCGGTGCTGATGGTCTGTGAGACGGAGACATGTTTCCCCAGCTTCACGTCCTGTCAGACAGGAAGTCTGTGATCCACCTGCAGGTGGGAGAGCTTGTCCTGTATCAGAGCTGGGATGATGGTGAAACTCCATCATGATGTAGTAGATCAAGCAGTATTGTGAAATTTGCAGAATCACATCTTCCAATTTGCGTCACTTGCATTGGCCAGCGTGATTGGACTCAAACTTGTGTCTTTACATTGACTTTGTATGTAATGTACTTGCTTTCAGTGTGAACACACCATTAGACGTTTCATGGCAGCTGAGCATACGTTGACCATTAGACGTCACTAATGACTTGCCTTACAGAACAAGATGTTGTTAACCTGTATGTCCTAATGCTTTGTTAATAATTGACACTGCTGTTCCATTGTCTCATCCAAGGTTAAATCTGAAGTGTCAGCACTGATGAGTCAACAGACTCACGCAGTTTAATAACAGTTATGCTTTCCATAACATCTGAGAAATGATCAGTCTTTAAACAGTGGAGTGTTTGTGTGACGACTGTTTACAGCTGTTTAATAATGACAAATACAGTTTCCCAAGATGACCAGTTAGGAGTGCTCCTCCCCCCTACATACCCACAATCCCACAGGCCCGGACCCTCACACAACAATGGCTTTGTGTCCGACAGACAATGTGTGGTGTTGTCCAGGAAATGTAACCACACAATGCCCCCTCATCTACCCTCCCTTTAATTACCCAGCATGCTTCACTCTTCTTCTGCTAAATGGCCCCTTTTGTTTTGGTCCACCCCACCACCTTTGTTGACATCCACACTTGTTGTCCTTCTGTTCAGTTGAAACTATCTGTGATCTCTGTATTTCAAACAGTTTGGGGCTCTTCACGCTGAACTTGTGCGTCATGTTTCTTGCAGAGATTCCTGCGATGAAGCTGAGGAGCACGCACTGACGGCCTGAGCTGAACCCGGGTCAGGTGCAGGTGGACTCCTGACCTGCAGTGAAACACAGCACTACTGTTATTTACTGGTCCAAATCATTTCTCCATCATGTAGGCTTATTTAACTGATTTATGTGTTCTGTTACATCTAAAGCTGCTGTTTTAGTTTTTATTGTTTGACATAGATTTTATAGCAATTTAATCTGTACTGTTTTAATTTAACCTGATTATTAGAAGTTGTACTTTTAGATTTTTGAAGTTATGAATCACTGCTGAAGAGGCAGGGGGCATTAATGGAGTCAGACATTTCATGACACAATGAAAATTAACGCGCACATCTTTAATATGCAAACCATCATTTCATTTCACTCTGTGCAATTAAACATCAACATGTCACTCTGTGTGTTTCCGTTGACTTTCTCACTCTGTCAAACTGATTCACAGCTTTGAATATCTGAACATTGGCATATTATTAACAAGATACAAGGTTATTGCAGTTTATGACACCCCTGTTAAGACTGATTCATTGTTATTAAGTAACATTGACCTACACGAGGACACCAGTAAAAATATTATCTCAACTAAAGGCTGTAAAAGAAGAAACAAACAGGTGAGCTACACACTGAGGTCTGATTATTTCATTAAAACATGTTTATGAGAGAGAGTGTGTGTGAGAGAGTGTGTGTGTAGGGGGTGTATTTGAAGCTGGGGGGTGGTCTGATGCTATCGGGTCAGTATGAAGCTGGTGGTTACAGTGAGCAAGCTCCTCGGTAAACTGATCCTGGAGCAGCCTGACTTTTGAACAGTGTACAATGAGACTCAGTCAGACGTCTGAACCGCTTTCAGATCAGATCAGTGACGGATTATTGAAGTGAAATATTGGACCAAATCCACTGGATGCGTGTTTGACCTGAACACAGGTGAGTTTATATTTATATATATATATATCTTTTCATTTTTTTTTTCTTCAGAATTAAACGATGAAACTAAAAAATGATCAGATGATCGTTCAGATCGGAGACAAAAGCAACACAAATCCACATAGAGTGAGTTATTTATTAATACATGGATCACACTTCGTCGTAACTCTTCACACATTTGTATGAACTGAATTATTATGAACTCAAACATAAAAACATGCGCGTCAACACGGACATCCAGAGTTCAGAGTTGTGGATCAGATGGATTGTAAACCACCATCACTGACACAAAGACTTCACACAGTGTTAACAGCTGAACACAGGTCAGAATATACACTCACATTATCATTCTATTCATAACTGATTTTATTTAGTTCATCTATTTAGTTTTTTAGTTTTATTAGTTCAAATAATGACAAAGTTTTATGAATGTGGATTTGAGCGTTTTGATACGACTATAAATACAACGTGTTTTTTTACATCCATATTCACATCACATAAAAAATAGGTAAGCAGTTTAGTTTAGTTTAGTAAGTCTAATTTAACTGTAACATTTACAGTTAGGATACTAAAGAGGAAAGTCTGGAACCCAAATCTGTGATAAACAGAAAACAACATATATTTTTAGTTGATATATTTTCTGTGTTTTGTGCTAAATATTCAGTGTTTATCCTCCTTAAATGTCTTTCAGGCTGATATGTGATGTGACGTCACACTAACTCATAACCTGAAATATACACCAACATGACTGCTGCGTCACACTGTAGTCACTTTACTCTGTCTGTAGTCCCTTCACTCTGTCTGTAGTCACTTTACTCTGTCTGTAGTCACTTTACTCTGTCTGTAGTCACTTTACTCTGTCTGTAGTCCCTTCACTCTGTCTGTAGTCACTTTACTCTGTCTGTAGTCCCTTTACTCTGTCTGTAGTCACTTTACTCTGTCTGTAGTCCCTTCACTCTGTCTGTAGTCACTTTACTCTGTCTGTAGTCCCTTCACTCTGTCTGTAGTCACTTTACTCTGTCTGTAGTCCCTTTACTTTGTCTGTAGTCACTTTACTCTGTCTGTAGTCACTTTACTCTGTCTGTAGTCACTTTACTCTGTCTGTAGTCACTCTGTCTGTAGTCCCTTCACTCTGTCTGTAGTCACTTTACTCTGTCTGTAGTCACTCTGTCTGTAGTCACTTCACTCTGTCTGTAGTCACTTTACTCTGTCTGTAGTCCCTTCACTCTGTCTGTAGTCACTTTACTCTGTCTGTAGTTACTTTACTCTGTCTGTAGTCACTCTGTCTGTAGTCCCTTCACTCTGTCTGTAGTCACTTCACTCTGTCTGTAGTCACTTTACTCTGTCTGTAGTCCCTTCACTCTGTCTGTAGTCACTTTACTCTGTCTGTAGTCACTCTGTCTGTAGTCTGTCTGTAGTCACTTTACTCTGTCTGTAGTCACTTTACTCTGTCTGTAGTCACTCTGTCTGTAGTCACTTTACTCTGTCTGTAGTCACTTTACTCTGTCTGTAGTCACTTTACTCTGTCTGTAGTCACTGTCTGTAGTCACTTCACTCTGTCTGTAGTCATTTTACTCTGTCTGTAGTCACTGTCTGTAGTCACTTTACTCTGTCTGTAGTCATTTTACTCTGTCTGTAATCTGAAATTTGATAGTATTGTATTTGACTTCTTTGGTTTATTTTTATTCATTATGTGTAGTGCTGTACACAATTAGTGCTCTTAGTGCTGAGCTGACTGGTTCTGTGTTAACCTGCATATGACAAATAAACCTGAAACTTGAAGTGATGTGTGGTGAGCAGACCTCCTGTGTTTGCTCATCAAATACATAAAATAAAAGTTCGACCAGGAGATTTTTTGTTGAATCTCAGAGGAGAAGGCCTGTCACTGTTGTCACTGTATATTACAAACAGCCTATAGCTGCCTTACATGTGTGTGTGTGTGTCTACAGTTGCAGAAGCTCTTTGCTGTCCTCACACTGTCTATATGGAGAGGCAGGCACTGCAGCGGGCCCGGGAGGCCTTCCTGAGCGGCAGGACTCGGCCTGTGGAGTTCAGACTGCAGCAACTTAACGCCCTGCAGAGGATGATCACTGACAAAGAGACTGAGATCTCCACTGCTCTCAAACAGGACATCAACAGGGTGAGTGGAGACGCAACACACTGCTGCATGTCACATGTGCTGTACGTGTGTGTAATATAATGAGTATTCTTGTCTCCTACAGAGTCAGTATGACACGCCGCTCCTGGAGCTGATTAGCATTGAGAATGAGATCAAGCTAGCTACAGACAAACTGGCAGAGTGGGCAGCTCCACGGCCGGTAGAGAGGAACCTCCTCACCATATCAGATGAGGTTTATATCCAGCCGGAGCCCCTGGGAGTGGTGCTCATCATCGGGGCCTGGAACTACCCCTGGGCCCTCACCCTCCTGCCCCTGGTTGGAGCTATCGCTGCTGGTAGGGAACCTTTCTGTCTCTGGTCCCTCAAGACCCCCTGAGAACTTACATTTAAGTAGACCTCCATTGGAAGAGTGCAGAATTATCGTGCAGTTACCATCTTTTTAGTATCTGAAATGAACATCTAACCCACAGAAGTGGATTTTGAAGATTCTGCACAGCCACACAGTCTTCAGTCACTGCAGATCAGACCTCTGCTCAGGTGGATGATGGGTGGAGTCATACTGGAGATTATATGAAGTCACCAAAGTCCATACACTAATAAAAAAACGATAAAGGTGTAATTATCACATGTTGACGTGTGCCATGACAACAAAAAGGGACTGTACACAAATGTTTACACCCGTAATTTACGTATATATGTCAGCATACAGTTACCTTATTCTGCATCATAACAAAAAGTCAAAAAAGTTGTTCATGACGTTTTCCACAGATTAAGAAATTGATCATTTCGCTTCTATTTGCACATTGATGGCTATTGTGAAAAATTATTATTCTATGAATATATTAAAGGTACAGTGTGTAGGATTTAGTGGTGTAATCACTGCATTGCAATCTCCTCACATCACCCTCACCTAGTGTAAAAGAGAAACAACACTTGAAAAGCCCTGTCTAGAGTCAGTATTTAGTTTGTCTGTTCTGGGTTCATGGCAGCCTCCCCTGAAGAGGACCCGCTGCCACTGTAGATATAAAAGGAAAATTTTTAAATAACAAAAATAAAAGGATTCTTATTTTCAGGTGATTATACATGCATGAAAACATAGTTATGAATATTATATTTCATGTCTGCCTTATTCTGTAAATAGATGCCCTTAATCTTACACACTGGACCTTTAAGGTTTAAACTAGATTATAATAATAATCAAAGTGTTTTTATTGATTTTCATATTCAAACATCAAACATCCCATTCAAGACAAAATAGTAGGATTGAAAATATACATCACAAATACAGGTCTAAACTACAGACAGAACAGTAACAAGACAGATCCTACTACTACTAGACATCAGACATACCCACCACCTGTGTGGTCCAGACACTCTCGGGTTAAAAATAAATAGATAAATAAAAATTACAAAAATGTCAACAATAATAATAATAGTAATATTCATTCATTCAAAAAAAGTTCAGAAGCTGCCAATTATGTTGGAGCAGATGAAAACTCATGTTCAAAATAAGAAATAAAAGGCTGCCAGACCTTAGAGTATCTCTTAGTGTTGCCCTGCAAAGTAAATCTAAGATGTTCTAATTTAAGGTGTGCCGTCACCTCCTCTACCCATCGTTTGTGAGCTGGTGGTGCTGCCTTTATCCAGTTAAATAAGATCAATCTCCTGGCCAACAATGAAGAGAATGCTATTGCTTTCCTTTGAGCCATCGTTAGTTGTGTTTCCCCCAGTGCCACACCAAAAATGGCTGCCAGAGGACCGGCTTTATATTTTTGTTATAAATGGATGAGAAGGTTTTGAAAATTTTGGTCCAAAACTCTTTGAGCCTGGGACAAGACCAGAACATGTGGCACATGTTGGCTGGCACCTGTCGGATCAGCTCCCTGGTAAATTCTTGCCAGTTTGTCCCTCGTGAAATGAATGTAACACCTTAAACTGTATCAATCCATGTCTAACACATACAGAAGAAGAGTGTTCTACTGCCCATCTCCATTCAACATCCGATATGTCCATCTCTAACTCTTCCTCCCATTTCCATTTTATGTAATCAAGGGATGGGCAAGCCACCTTCTGGATATTCACAAAGCATAGAAACCATCCCTTTAAGAGTCGGGTTCATGTCCAATAGCCCATCCATCCACCCACGCTGTGGTAATGAATGAGAGAATGAGAATGTCTTTTTCACAAAATCTCTGAAAGTATCTGAGGAAGTTAGTCTTTGAGGGGATTCCATATTCCTTCTCCAGCTGAGCAGCAGACATAAATACACCATCTTTAAAAAGATTTTTAACACATTCCACCCCAGCTCTTACCATTCCCTAAATGCTGTTCCCCTGAGGGCCAGGGAAAACAAGTGATTGCCATAAACGGGAGCAGATAGGAGGGCGTTTATGTTTTTAAAATGAGTTCTGAATTGGACCCAGATTTTGATAGAGTCATGTACAACAGGGTTGTTTGTGTAAAGGTGCTTGCTTAAGGGCAGAGGAGTGCAGACCAGGGAGCGTAGGGATACTGGGCTAGATGCATATCTTTCCATATGTACCCACACTGGGGTTTCATCATCATCTAACTGTGAGACCCAAAACAACAGCTTATGGATAGGTCTGGAATGATAGTCTCCTCGCCTGTTTATTAATTGGGAAAAGAGCACTTTTTTCTAGGTTAATTTTATAACCCGAAACCCTCCCAAAGTCTTCCATAATACCAAGAGCCACCGGGATGCTTGTGACAGGTTTCAACAGGAAAAGGGGGAGGTCATCAGCGTATAGTGAAAGTTTATGGTTTTGCATCCCCCTGCATATTCCCCCCAGTCCAGCAGCATTCCTCAATTGCCACATCAAAGAGCAGGGGTGACAAAGGGCACCCCTGCCTTGTACCCCGAAACAGAGGAAAAGGTTCAGATATTATATTGTTTGTTCTCACCATAGCCTGGGGGTTCGCACATATTATCTCAATCCACGAACAAAATTTAGGACCAAATCCGAATCTCTCAAGGGCCGTGAACAGATAGAAATACTCTATTCTATCAAAGGCTTTGTGGACATCTAGGGATATCACAATCTCAGGCTCAATGTTATCTTCAGCAGTGTATATCACATTAAAAAGGCGACAGAGATTACTGGAAAGTTGTCTGCCAGCAACAAACCCTGTCTGGTCAGGATGTATTATCTTACTTATAACAGGCTCAATCCTAGCTGCCAGTACTTTGGTCAATATCTTATAATCACATCCAAGTAAACTCACTGGGCGGTATGATTCACATTTAAGCGGATCCTTATTTTTCTTAAGGAGCACAGAGATCATAGCCTGTGACATTGTTTGAGGTAAAGTTTTTTATCAATGACCTCCTTATATACTCTACAGAGCAGGGGTATCAGTTTAGGAGCAAATGTTTTATAAAATTCACTGGAACCCTATTTCAAATTGCATTCTCTATCTCCCTTGCAGTCAGGGGTCCCTCTAATCTATCCCTATCTGCCCTTTCTAGGGATGGCATTTCCAGATTTTCAAAAAAATTCTTCACTCGCTCCCTGTCATTTACTTGTGAAGTATAAAGATCCCTAGAAAATAAACTAGATTATAGCATCTCAAATTCTTTTAGCATTTCAAAAGGTAGGGTCCATCGAGAATGACATTTTTAAGATGTAATTTTCCAAAGGTCTCTTGGACAACAGAGAAATCACAGTCTGTAAACATCCACACAGTCCTGAGAAAAGTGTAGGAGTATTTCCACTGCATGGATCAGCTCAGCTCTATTCACAAAAACATTTTGGTTCTCCACTGCAGACAGTTCCTGGTACCGGAGACTTCGAGGTTCGTAGCTGAGACAATACTAAAACTCACATGTGCTGCAAATTTTGGCAATGGAAAAGTCACATTGTTCATCCAAACGTTCTTGTGATCACACCCAAGAAGGCTCGGGGTAGGGTCAGGGTTGGGGGCATGGGATCAGTGTTAAGGGGTTTGCTATGATTGGAGGATCACCATCCTATGAAGAAAATATTGCATGTGACATTCCCAACCACTGCAAAAGTGAAGGGGGTTACTGTGTTGCTGCATGAAGATAATGTCAGGCAGTTTCACGTGACGTTGCTATGACAATCAGATAAGAATCCCACCTTTGTCTAATACACATACCGCCATTGAAAGAACAATGATCAAATATTAAGATTTCAGTCATGACCCTCTAATAAAAAAATATTATGTAATGCCCTTAAATATGCATGCTGGTCAAACATTTGTGTTTTGCAGCACAAGTTACTGAAAACTGAGAGAGAAATATCCTGATGTGAACTTCAGTTTGACAGCATCCTCAGCCCTGCATTCTCGTCCTCCTACTTGCCCGCTCTGCGTCATTCAGTGATCTCATTCCATTCACAGAAACCCATGTTCTCCCTCTCTCCCCCTCCCCTCCCTCTCTCTGCAGGCAATGCAGCTGTGGTGAAGCCGTCCGAGCTCAGCGAGTACTCTGCCCTCCTCCTCCGGGCTCTGCTGCCTCGTTATCTGGACAAGGTCTGAACACCAGCTGCTATTGTTGATGTAATAATGCTCCAAGCTGCTGTAACGTCAAAGCTTTGTGCCAACACAGTACGGCCCATCACAGATATGTTTGACAGCAAGGTCAAAAGGCCTCTGTGTGCGAGGGGACTCCCTCCATCAGCAGTGACTCATTCTTTCCAAGTGCTAACATCATCTTGAACGTGTCAGGAACATCATTTTCAAACATACTTGATATGTTTGTCAGGTACCTCATGTAGTTGATTTTATTCTGTTGGATGTTTGCTGTTTATTTCCAGGACCTGTACCCAGTAGTGACAGGTGGAGTGTCAGAGACCCAGGAGCTGCTGAGGCTCAGGTTTGATCACATCTTCTACACAGGGGGGAGCACAGTGGGTAAAGTGGTGATGGAGGCTGCAGCTCGCCACCTCACCCCGGTGACCCTGGAGCTGGGAGGGAAGAGCCCCTGCTACATCGACAAGGACTGTGACATCAGAATCGCCTGCCGGTAACACACCACACACACACACACACACACACACACACACACACACACACACACACACACAGCTAAATAAATTGTACAGGGCTCTGAGGGGTTCATAAAGAATAAAGAAGACTTTGGTGACCTGTGGAGGTCACCAAAGTCACCTTAACCACAGAGAGAAAAAAGGCAACAGCTTTGATTACTATGCTGTTTGATTGTATGCTAAAGTGTTAGCATCAAGCCTGCTTCCACTGAACACAGTGCATGTACGTGTTAGCATGCAGCCCATCATTACTAAACTGGAGTACTGAAGTGAATGGGGACAGATACAGTTGATTTTGGTACTCTGCAAGTAAAGGACCATGTTGATGTTTTTTGCATATTTTAGTTGTTACGTACAAAAGGCTCAGCCTGGCATTCTCCAGAACCTTTCAGTTCATTTTCCAAGGGGTACAGACCAAAATACCTCTGGATGCAAGTGGATAGACCCACAACCAATCAGAACATGTGACAGCGTAGTTGGTAAATTTAACTTAAAGTGACCTGTGTCAGGGGTCACTTCCACAGGTCCACCATGTTGAACCACAATGTTTCTACAGTAGCCCAGAACAGACAAACAAAGAACTGACTGAGATGGGGATGAGTCAAGGGTGTTGCAAACTTCACCGCTAGATACCATTAAACCAGCATCTGCCTCGAAGGCAGGAACGCAATGGTAAAACTTACATAGTGGTTTTTGAAAAGGTGGAAAACAACGTAAATTTTTGTAGAGCAACACATGCATGAAAGTACCTGAATGTAATGTCCTCAAAGCCTTAAACCACTGAAATACCTGGTCTGTGTGCAGTCGAATCACATGGGGAAAGTTCGCCAACTGCGGTCAAACGTGCATCGCCCCAGACTACATCCTGTGTGAACCCTGCATCCAGGGCCGAGTGGTGGAATGCATCCGACAAACTCTGCTGGTACGTCCTTTAAACCTGTCTGAATTCACATCTCACTGTAGATAGAACTGCACAGTCTGGAGTTTCATCAAGATGTTTTGCTCCATCCCAGGAATTTTACGGTGCTGATCCTAAATGTTCCCCAGACTACGGCCGAATTGTCAACCAGCGTCATTTCAACAGAGTCATGGGCCTGATGGAGGGTTACACTCCTGTGGTGGGAGGACAGAGTGACGCCTCGCAGCGCTACATTGGTATGAAGACACAGCGAGATGGTGAAGAAGTCAGAGTACTGTGTCGTAATCTTTATCTCTGTTTAATGAACGTTGATGTCGTGCATGTAGCCCCAACAGTGCTGAAGGACGTGCCCCCTCACTCCAGGCTGATGCAGGAGGAGATCTTTGGCCCTCTGCTACCCATAGTGACTGTGAGTGACATGGAGGATGCCATCCGCTTTGTCAACGAGCGAGAGAAACCACTTGCCCTCTACATCTTCTGCTCTGATAAGAAGGTGAGAGGAAACAACAGGAGTGAGGAGGTTTAAAACATCTTTCAGTGTTTGATACTCTTCTTTATTTTTCTTCTTTGTCTCTCTCAGGCAATAAAAAAGATGATTGAGGAGACCACAAGTGGAGGAGTGACAGTCAATGATGTTTTGATGCACTACACACTCAACTCTCTCCCGTTTGGTGGTGTTGGTAAGACTCAAAGTATATTATTGCAGATTATACAGATTTGGAAACAGCAACAACAAGTGATGTGTCAATGAGTTACCAGCTCAGGCTTTGATTAAATAATCTTACTGCCATTTTAGAATATTCATATAACATCTGGAGATGGAAACAGATTTGCATTTTCTTTTCTCTTACAAGATTTTTGGCATTTTAGGCTGCAAAACATCTAATCATGCTGTCAGATTTAGCTTGTAATGGCTTTTCTGTAGACACTTTGGTGTAGTGAAACAAGCAAACGCAACTTTAATATTCATGGAATCATTGCTAACTTTGTCTGCTTGTTATCTGTTTGACGTAGTACAGTGAGTTTATCAGAGCTTTTTCATGACAGTGATGAGAGCAGTGAGAGTCAACCAAAACAAAAAATTTGCAGGCTGTAAGACCAAAACAATGAGCTGAAAGACACTAAAAAACCCTCTGAGATCTGGATGATGATTAATGCAGTTTTAGGCTACATTCACATATAAAAACACACAAAGGTAAAAGACTGCAGGTCTTTTACTGTCTTCATACAGTTACCTCATGGTAAATGGACTGTACTTATATAGCACCTTTCTAGTCTTCTGACCACTCAAAGCTCTTTTACACTACATATCTCATCTATACACATTCACACACATTTATACACCGATGGCATTAGCTGCCATGCAAGGTGCCAACTGCCCATCAGTATTAGGAGCTAACCATTCATACACATTCGCAGCCACGATGGCACAGCCTTCAGGAGCAGTTTTGGGTTCAGTATCTTGCCCAAGGATGCTTCAACATGCAGACTGGAGAAGCCAGGAATTGCTCTACCTCTGAGCCACAGCTGCCCCACCTCATGTAGTCGAACATGTAGTTTTTTAATGACATGACTGCACACTTGTTTGTGACCCCTCCAGGTCAGAGTGGTATGGGTCGCTACCACGGTAAACACAGCTTTGACCAGCTGAGCCACCAGAGGGCGTGCCTGGTCCGCTCTCTGGGCATGGAGAGCGTCAACCTTGCCCGGTACCCTCCTCAGGACCGCCGGCGGGCACGCAGGGTGAAGATGGCCCTCAAGTCACCTCTGATTGACATGTCTAGGAGAACGTTCATCTGGGCCGTCGTTGCCACCGTGATCGGCATAGGCCTGTTCATCACCCTGCTGGTCATCCTGCTCATAGCTTCAGGCCTCAACTGCACCTGCTGGTACTGGAGAGGTTTTTATAACTAGAGACACTGAAACTTCCTTCTAAAATCTATCCAATGAAGAAAAGTGCCTGCTGCAGTGATTTCAGTGTTGAAGGGAAAATCTGTTTTTTTCAACCTGGGCCCCGTTTTCCCATGTTTTTGTGTCTCAGTAATGGGGACAAAGAGTGTCTTTGGGAGAGTGTCTTTGGGGCAATTGCAGACCAACGCATCCACTATCCAAGTGGATGGCTCAGATTGTTATTACAAGTCGGTGTCTACTGCTTATTGTGTGATTTTTGTAAGTTCAAACTGATGTGTGTTAGACACAAGAACATGGGAAAAGAGAGTACAGGCTGAAAAACGCTGAAGTTCTCTTTAAGAACACGTCTGAACACACTTTGAATCCTGTTTTCTATTCAGATATTTTAAAGATAAAAAACACAATAACCCCTTGAACTAACCTTTATTTGCTGTGTGTCTATTTCACATCAGATGTTCGTCAGCGATGAGACAAACATGGTTAAACACTGACCACAAACACACCCGTGCTGTCCTGAATTCTTCACTATTGGAGGTTTACACTCATTCACACATTTTCAGTATGAATCCAAATTTGATGATGAACTGAGGAACCTGCAGTCTACTTATATTATATAGATAAAACATGTATTTTGCTAGTGTTCTTCCACAATAAAAGATTGGTTCATATATTATGAGCTTCCATTTTATTTTGCACCATTTATTATACAAATTTAAAGACCTTCTTTTTTGAGAAATACTTGTGTTGGTTGATGCTCCTCCCAGTATGGGTTTCAGTAATACATGAGAAAGATCCCGTCATATCATCTGTTTCTGATATGATGGAGGTCCCTTCCAGACTAAATGGAGAACAGCCTGTAAACAAATTTAAACATGTACGCTTTATAAATAGATATTTTTAAAGGACTAAAACATGAAAAGAAAAAATAATGAATTTGATTTTATTTGAGAGTCTCGTTGTTGTTGGAAGAGATTTTTAGTCTACAAAAAGTCTGAAAGCTCAGTTATAAAAAGAAAACATGATCTTGGTGGAAATATTAGAGCAACAACGTCCAGGTAGCAATCAAGACTGACAGTGTGAAACCTGCACATGCTGTGGGAGGCATTGTAACATTTATCCCATAATAGTCTGGAAACAACAACACATCAGTTCCAGTTTTCAGTTTTAGTGGTCATATGCAGGTTAACACAGGATCAACAGTACAATAACGTGTGTTGGATATCAGCTCAGCCAGGCATAAAAAAATAAATAAAATAAGATAAAGAAATAAAATTAAATAAAATTTAAAATATAAATGAATGAGAGTGAGAGTGTGTCTGCAAACCCTGAAACAAGCTCAAACCCAGTAAAGTAACTTGATCGACAACAAAAGAAACAAAAAGAACTTCAGCTGTCTTCAAAACCTACTCTGTATCAAAGCTGTTGGACTGTATAATAATGTGTTAACATGGTAATGTCTGTCACACTTGTTACAGTCTCATGTGAGTTAATTCAGCTGTTACAATATGAGACCATTAACAACATATGGACACCAGGTGGCAGCACACAACTATAAAAAGAGCAATAATGGCTCACGCTAACAGCTCAAGGTGAGGAAGGGAGCCAGCATGAGGAATATTTATTGGCTTTCCTATTAAAAACATTCTCATCTACACTGAATTACACTGGAAACCTAACTTAATCCAGTACAATCCATATTATAGACTTTGTTCTGTTAGTGTAAAAGATTTGTGATAGTAAAAGGACAAATTCTCATCTACTAACTATACAAACTACAGCATCCCAACAGTTAACACATCGTGACTAATATAATGGGTTTCAGTCAGTCATATTGTAATCTGGGTACTCAAACCCTTTTGAGTCATTTAAGTTAGCCCCCCAATTAGCATCAGGCTCTCCCTGCTCGTCCAAGATGCTCTGTCAGGCTCTGAACTGGCAGCTTTATCACTTAATAGGCCTGTGGATATCCAAGCATTCAGCTTGTAAACCAGGGACAGGAAACAGCTGCCTCTCAGCACCCCTTTTCAGCTCTAACAGCCTCACTTCAGTTGTACTGAGTTCCTGGAGGCCTAAATAACTGTTGCATAACTGCAGTGGAGTCAGATTGTTGACCTGGACGACACCAGTCCATGACTTCAACAGGAAAACAATGGTCCAGTCAGTAAAGATTTAAACTGCTTGGTAAAATGTGATACATCTGATGAAATTTGATGATCACTAGCTAACAAACCTGACAAGCACCAGTGCTGCACCACATTTCAGCTCTGAATCCTTGTTCTTAAGCCAAAACCCAGTGTGGCAAAGCAGCTCTGTCATATCAGTAATTTGCATGGACACATTATTACCTCAGCTTCTGACTGGATCTGTTCTAATGAACTTGCTGTGTGAATGGCACTTTATTTGTGTCAATTACAGGCCTCCATAGCTCAAGGCAGATTGGCACCGTCAGTGCCAGTGTTGCAGGGAGATTTTGAGCCTGATGCAGGCTCCAGAGCACCATGTAGCTCCTGAACACTTTTCAACCACACATTCTTGCTATGTACATTTTGTTAATGCTGGAATGTCACATTTAGTTGAATTCTGTACTGGTCTTGAGTCCAATTAAGACAATGAACTTGGAGGAATACACAGCATCGGTGACAGGTCTCCAAGACCATTACCATGTGCTATGGATGACTGCAGAAGTATTCTGCCCTTGCAAGAATGTGGCTGACTTCTAACTTGGCAGACAGTTAAACAGTTTCTCAATAAAACACCGCAGAGTCTTCAGGTAGGTTTTTGATGTTTTAAACTGCAATACAAAAAAATTAAAAAAACTATGTCAGACTTCGTTTTGTCTGTTTCTTATACATCCATAAATACAACACGCATAAACATACACCAAAGTTATAATTTATTCCACACAACAGAATTGGTAATAAGTAGCGCTTAGCTTAATGCTACCATAATATTGAAAATCCCATTAACGGGCTAGCGCATTAGCATGTAGTTAGTTATAATAGTTGCACTATTCACTTTACACCCAAATGATAGTAAAGCAAAACGGGACACCATAACAGGTAAGTCACACACTAACAATCTACTTACAGACTTATGTCCCTTCTAGGTACAGCAAGAAGAAAAATGAAGTGTGAGTGGAGATAACAACTTTGATGAAGGCTGGAACAAACTACTGTAAGCCTGCAGGAACAAACGGTGCAGCAGCCTAAACAATTCCCAGACACTCTTAAGGGGCAGAACACTCCCCACCTGGTATAATGCTATACCACTGTGTACCTTTAAGTAGTAACACTACATCTATCTTTAACAACTCTGACTTCCACTTTACGGATGGTTGTCCTGGCCTGGAAAGGTGTTAACTATGAGTCCCATAGGCCATTCATTTTGTTTGGCTTGGCCGTCTTTTAGGAGCACGATATCTCCAACTTGCAGGTTGGGTTGGTCTCCTTGCCTTTTCCTTCTTGGCTGGAGTGTCGCCAGGTACTCTTGACGCCATCGCTTCCAGAATGAATCAGCGAGTCCCTGGACCTGCTTCCACTGACTCCGGTAGAGATCCTTCAGATCAAGGTCTCCTGATAGAGCAGACACCGAATCAACCTTCTGTGTTAAAAGCATAGCAGGGGTGAGCGCGGTAGGCATGTTGGGATCTGACGACACAGGAACTATTGGCCGTGCATTCATTATGGCGACAACCTCTGCTATCAGCGTCACAAGAACTTCATGTGTCAGACTGGGGGAATGCACCTTGAGCAACAAGCCATCTAGGATATGACGAGCAACTCCTATCATTCTTTCCCACACTCCCCCCATGTGGGACGAGTGTGAAAGATTGAAGTCCCAGGTACAGCCTTGGTCTGCAGCTCTGCATTTTCCGGTGTTATGCCAAGTTCTTTACATGCGCCGACAAAGTTCGGTCCTCGATCCGACCGGAAGAGCTTTGCTGGACCCCGGATGGCAGTGAACCTCCTTAGTGCATTTATGAAGCTTGATGTTGACAGAGACTCCACTAATCAAATCAAATCAAACCAAATTTTATTTGTATAGCCCAAAGTAACAAAGTACATTTGCCTCGGAGGGCTTTACAATCTGTAGAGCGAGTGACACCCTCTGTCCTTAGACCCTCAGTTCGAGTGAGGAAAAACTTGCCCACAAAAAACCCTTTTAGCAGGGAAAAAAGGTGAAAGAAACCTCAGAAAGAGCCACAGAGGAGGGATCCCTCTCCCAGGACTGACAAACGTGCAATAGATGTCACGTGTACAGAACAAATCAACAGAGACATATTGTACAATTACAATGAATGATAAAATAATTACAGTAGCAGTGGAACCTGTCCATATGAACTGCTCTTGTGACCAAACAGGTAAACATGACAACCCAGCACTTGCTTTCTGAGAGGCCTCCCCTTGTACGGTGAGCACAGACGGACCATGGTCCAAACATATCCAATCCAACCTGTGTGAATGGAGGTGCTTCGGTGAGCCAATCAGCAGGTAAGTTGGACATTTTGTTTCTCCATACTTCCTCTCAACCTCGTGCAGGTGACGCACTTGTGTATAATGCTCGATACCCATCTCTTTCCTCCTAAAATCCAAAGTCCGGCCAACTTGACGGTTCCTTCAGTGATGTGCCTGCCTTGATGTGCAACTTGCTCGTAATACTGCACCAACAATGTAGCAATGTGGCTGTTTTTAGGGATAATTATGGGATGTTTCTCTTCCCAAGAGATTGCAGCTGATGTCATGCGACCGCCAATCCTCAGCACACCATCTGTATCCAAGATAGGGTCGAGCTTCCGGAGAGGGCTATATTTTGAGACAATTTCTCCTGAGATCCTCTTTAAAGTCCTCTTGCTGCACAGTTCGAACAACTACTGTTCTTGCCTGCATAAGCTCATCTACCTTTGGAGTATCTCCTTCCAGAGTTGTAGCACGGGATCTGATCTTCTGAATGAGCTTAGCTAGTCCATGTGTCAATCCTTTCCAGCTAGAAAAGTGCATGAACCTGTCTGAACCAAGCAGCATTGCAGAAGTTCTTGGAGAAAAGGTTGCAACCAATGGACTCACGTCTGCGTCCATGTCTGGTGTAACAAGCTCAAATTAATCTGACTGAGTGGAGGCGGCTCTGTCGTTTTCCTTGAGAAAGGAGGGTCCTGAAAACCAACCAACTGTCTAAACCAAGCAGCATTGCAGAAGTTCTTGTAGAAAAGGTTGCAACCAATGGACCTTGAAGCAGTAGAACATTTGTTCTATATCCACCGCCACCGCCACAGGTTCCATGCGGAGTGAGGACTCCCAAAAACGTATTATTCAGGTCAGGGCCACTCAACAGGACGTCATTAAGGGAGATGCCGTCGTGCTTGGCACTGAGTCAAACACTGCTCGCACCTGGCCTGGCTTGCGCGGATGATAAACTCTAAAGATTGGTAAGTACCAGCACTCTTGTTCCTCACTGAGTGGTGGGGCTGGTTCAGCATGACCTGCCTCGAAGATCTTCTGCATGAAGGCAACCATGTATTCTTTCATGTCTGGCTTTTTCTCAAGCATGCGGCGTAACGTCGCGAGACGCTTGACTGCTTGCATTCTGTTGTTAGGGAGTCTACGCCTAGGTTCCCTGAAAGGTAGGGGCGCCACCCAACTGCTGGAGTCATCCATTAAGACCTCCCTGTCCATCATTTCCAAGAAGGCTTGGTCTTCCACAGACATGGCGGTCTTATCGTTGTCTGGTGTTTGCTGGAAGACTTCTTTTCCAAGGCTATCATCTTCATCGAACAGGTCTTTTGGCTCATTAGCCTTTGGAAAGTGATGGCGATGCAATGGAATATCCGGCCTCTCTTTGATGTGGATGCTGTTGGTACAAGGGTCAAACAGAGATATACGTCCATTACTCAGCACATTAGTCCGGTAGACATTAGCACAATCCGATTTGTGGACTTTTCCAACACAGACCTCTCCTACGATCACCCAGCCCAAGTCGAGACGCTGGGCATAGGGGCATTGTGGGACCCATTGCATTGTTCTCAAACCTTGTGTGCCCGTGGCATGTCTCGGCCGAGCAAGATAAGGATGGATGCAGAGGGGTCGAGAGCTGGGATCCTGTCCACAACCTGCTTGAGATGTTTATAGTGTTTGGCGATCTCAGGCATGGGGATTTCGGACTTGTCATCTGGGTGCATGTCACATTCGATTAGAGGAGGGAGAAGAATGCAAGTTTTACCATCTAGCGACTCCATGATGAAATTGTTAGCCCTCTGCCCTGCGGTTTTAATGACATCAAGCAGGTCTTGGCAGGTGTATGCTGCCACGCCCTCTGTAATACCAAATAGTTAAAAACTTGGATCTTGCCAGGGACTTGTTGCTCTTCTCATCAAGAACAACATAAGCCTTGACTGCTCTCTCTCCCTGACATGCTGGATACACTCTGACGAGACAGATTTTGTAGCATGATCTTGACTTAACTGTAGACCCGCAAATGTCAGTGCATTTCAATGTGACAGTTTGAGGGAGTCCCTCATCTTGCTCCCCGCCTTGCTCTCTCATGGTCACAGAGACCCCTGTCATCCATGGAACTGGCCCTGGGTGTAATGCCATAGGGTGGCTGTCGCTCCTGCATTCTCTGCACTGAACGTTTTTCTCACAGTCTTTAGCTATGTGGCTGGTTGATGCACAACACATATAGCAAATATTCTTCTCTTTAAGATAAGCTTTCCTCTCATCCAAAGTTTTGCTCCTGAAACCAAAACACTTTCTAAGGGGGTGTGGTTTGTTGTGAAGTGGACATTGCTTATCTGGGTCAACCATCATTTTCTCTGCAGGACTGTTATGGTTGCTATCGGAGTTTGCTGAGACCTCTGTCTTTTTGACGGAAACTGTTTTGAAACTTTTTGTGTTGTGTTTAAAGGACTGCTCCACCTTTCCCATGCTCGTACCACCTTTGAGTGGGGCAAAGCTCGGATCGTTGAGTGTTTTGGCTTGATCACAAACAAACTTAGCAAAGAAGGAGAAAGGTGGGTATGATGTGTGATATTTTTCTTTGTAATGTGATGCTACAGAGACCCACTTGTCATGCAGGGAATATGGCAGCTTCTGGACGATTGGAGTAATACCACGAGAAGTGTCCAAGTAATTGAGACCAGGCAGAAATCTATCCACCCTGGCCGCTTCAAGCTCCAAGAGAAGTCTCCCATCTCCCGTCTTTGATTTTCACGATTTGAGATTCTTGGAAACTCGTCCACCTTCTTGAGGAGTGCATTTTCTATAGCTTCGGGTGATCCATAGCAGTCTTTCAACCTATGCCATACCATATTCACACCTGCTGCTGCATCGTGGATGTGAACTGCCCCTATTCTCTTTGCATGTTTGGATGATTTTGGTCCAAGCCATTTACACAGCAGATCAAGCTCCTCCCTTGCTGTGTTTTAAATCCACTGTACAACTGTGAAAGGATTCCTTCCAGGTCCAATAATTTTCGGGATGGTCGTCAAACCTCAACAGACCAGAGCTTATCATCTCTCAACGAATTAAGTACTTGGCCAAATCAGTTGTAGATGATGAACTGGGTTCGTTGGTTCTGGGAGTGGCACCAGTATGCGAGTGAGGAGGTTGGTAGCTACTGCTGGTTTGTCTTATGTTGTGTGATTGCATCCGATGGCTGTAACTGTGTGGATTTGAACTGTGTGGGTGCTCTAGTTTCAGGGAGTCAATTCTGGATACACTTGAGTGTGAGTGTGAGGATGATATGAAGTGGAATCGTCCTCCTGTTTGAACACTGGATGAGCAGGTAGGTCATGGTAGCTGAGTTCATAGTTGCTGACCTCGCTTGACTAATCTTTACCTTCCTCCATGTTGTTTTCAGCTGTCTCACCGTTGTCCATTGTTGGCTGGCGCATTGGTGTTGCTGTGGGTTCCGGTGGCTTTGAGTCTTGGTGAGGCTCAGGGCAGGATTCTCAATGTACCTACACTCAGCATATTAATTTTTTAGGCTAGCACTATCTAGCTCTCCAAGCTCATTCTCAGCAGCTGCTTCCAAAATGTTAGCTTCAGCAATGGCAGCTGCAGCTTCACTCTCTAGTTTCAATGTGTGCAGACTAGCTTCTAGCTCTGCTTTCTTTATTGCAGCCTCAGCTGCAGCCTTTTGTTGTTGCTCATCAACATATGCTTCATCATGTCTGCTTCCTTTTGTGCAAACAATGCCTTTGCACGCGCAGCTTCTGCTTTTGCACACGCCCTGGCTGCAATGGCGCTGGCTGAAGAACGTTGACTGCCACGTGAGAAGTTGGAACACACTGATCTTGTCTCAAATGTGTTTTCATTATTATCCATCTTGCAGCTTTAACATCAGAGGGAGACTGTATTTCCACAAAGATCCACTTATCTGTAGGTAACCTGTCAGGAATAAGTCTTTTCACTATTCTGCCCTGCGGCTGACTTCTAACTTGGCAGACAGTTTCTCAATAAAACACCACAGAGTCTTCAGGTAGGTTTTTGATGTTTTACTTAAGATCTGTGAAACTGCAATACAAAAATAAAAATGTCAGACTACGTTTTGTCTGTTTCTGAAACAGGAGAGAACCCAAATGCACCACACTGGACGAAGGTAATAAATGAAAGTCACTTTTATTACACTTGGCAGGTAGATGAGAAATAGCACAGTTCAAAACAACAGCTGAGGAAATAGTCTCTCTGGGCACGGGGAAAGTCCAGGGGCTCTGGCTTGGGAAACTAGTCCGGCAAGCAGGTAAACAGGCGATGAAGCAGACGAACCAGAAACAAGCTGCCGGTAGCCGGGCCGTCACCAGCTGGCAGAATCCAGAGGGGCCAGAAGCTGAACTCGTGGTCGGGTACAGAAGGCAGGGTCGGTTTCCGGGATTACGGCGAAACAGGTTAGTGATGTTAGAAAAGCAGGCAGAGTCGGCAACCAGAGATCAGTCCGGAGAGAGAGTGCTGGAGAGTCTAGCATGAACATGAAGAACAATCTGGCAGAGAGTGAGTGAGCAGAAACCACACAACAGAAGTGGTAATAAGTAGCACTTAGCTTAATGCTTACATAGTATGGAAAATCCCATTAACGGGCTAGCACATTAGCAATTACCCAAATGATAGTAAACCAAAACGGGACACCATAACAGGTAAGTCACACACTAACCTAATCTACTTACAGACTTATGTCCCTTCTTGGTACAGCAGGAAGGCTGGAACAAACTACTGTAACCCCGAAAATACACTGCATGTGGAACGGCTCAGGAACGGCTCTGCTCCGGAACGACAGCGTACTCTGCCGTCAGCCAACTCACACATAATCCGTTTGTGATGCACACTGGTGCGGCTCTGCCGGACACCGAGCATCGCGAGAACGCACGAGATCTCGCATAATCATGTGATATTGCGGGTGTAGTCTCTTTGACTCCTGCAATGGCATTCCACGCTGCATCTTTTTTGTTGGTGTCCTTATAAAAAGGATGTGAGGTGTCATAAATGATAGGTTGATTTTGGACCTCCAGAATCAACTTCTCTTCATCCATGGTGTCGACTGGGTGAAAAGACACCTGAAAACCTCTGACCTGTTGACTTCAGGTCGGCCCCATCCATTATGATGTGTTCTTGTAATGAAACTTGATCTGCGGTGAACACGGAGTATTTTATTTTGAAAATCAACCGTGGTTTTATTTTGTATTTTGTAGCCAATTTCCTTCCCCGCACAATCTTCTCTGTGCTGAATTTATGCGCCGGAAAAATAGAAGCTCTGCGTATGTGTTGGGGAGGGCTGCCGGATGCCGCAGTGGTTCCGGAGCCATGTCGCAGCGGAACTGGAGACTGTGTGAGCTGACACATTGACTAAAATTGAAACATATCTGAGTTGTTCCGCATGCAGTGTATTTTAGGGGTAAGCCTGCAGGAACAAACGGTGCAGCAGCCTAAACAATTCCCAGACATTCTTAAAGGGACAGCACAAGAAGTGTGGACGTTACTGATAAGAGATACAGATAAGGTGAAGAAGCAGGACTAAGAACAGCGATAGCCAACCTGTCTTGGACCATCAGAACAGCCAAGTCCACACAGGCTCAGAAAAATCCATAACCACTTCACAGGGACATGAACACATAGCGTTTATGGCAGGGTAACGTGTTTTGAGACACTGAATGACGCAGTGGTGAGGAAAGACACCCCTCCCCCCACCAACCAGGTGTCCACCTATGGAAACATACCTGGCCATGTGCTCAGAGAATGTGGAGACCAGCTAGCTGATGTTCTCATGGATATCTTCAATATCTCTCTGAACCCCACTGTCATCCCTACATGCTTCAAGACCACCACCATTATCCCTGTGCCAAAAAAAGACTCCTGTCTCAGTGACTACTGTCTGGTCACACTCACGCCCACCATCATGAAGTGCTTTAAGGGGCTGGTTTTGAAATACATCAAGTCTCAGCTGCCAGCCTCACTGAACCCCCTGCAGTTTGTGTATCATCACAACCGCTCCACAGACAATGTCGTCACCACCACCCTTCAACTGGCCCTTACACATCTGGACAAAAAAGACACCTATGTCAGAAAGCTGTTCATTGACTTCAGTTCTGCATTTAATACCATCATTTCACAGCAACTGTTAGGAAAGTAGAGTCGCCTGGCTCTCAACACCACTCTCTACAACTGAATCCTGGGCAGTCTGGATCGGGAGCAAGACATCCTCCAAGACACCGCAGTGCTGAACACAGGAGTCCCTCAAGGCTGCGTGCTCAGACCCTTGCTTTTACCTCTGTTAAACCATGACTGTATGGCAATGTACAGTTCAAACCATATCGTCAAGTTTGTTGATGATAAAACCGTGGTGGGTTTGATCAGTGGAAATGAAAAGACCCCATACAGAGGGGAGGTGGAACCTCTCACTGACTGGTGTACTCCATCCATCCATTTTCTGTAACCACTTACTGGGGACTCACACAGGGGAGGTAAGCGCCACGGAACAGCTGCGCCACGGTTTAGCTCCGTCTTCTGCGTCAATTCACACCAGGCACGTGACGGCAGCATAGCGAGCCAGTCGTATTCACACAAGATCACGCGAGAATCCTGAACGTACGCGAGACCCCGCAATAAACAACAAACAGCTTACTTTGCTTCTCTGACATGGAAGAGATTATAAAAAGGATTTGTTGTGTCATAAATTCTTGTGTGTTGTTTCACTTCAACAGTCAACAATTAAACTTGGACTAATGATTAGTTAGCAGGAACCAGGCCCAATGACTCAGCCTGCGTGAATGATATATTCTTTTGTTGTTTGCAGTAATGAGAAGGTGTGGTTATTAAACTAGTTTGTTCAGGATGTTCTAGCAGAGGCACGGCCATATAATCTGCCTTTTCATACCTGAAGATACAGTTTGACTTCCTACTAAAACTAAAAATAGAATTCTTATTGACGCTCTGTTGTGTTTGGTCTGGACTTCAGTTCTGAAATGAGACACAGAGCGTTTGAAAGGTGTGCCAGCTGATCTTCAAATGGACCGCTCGCGTTAAAGTACAGTAAACTGCACTGTTATTAAAGTTTAGCACCATAATTTTTTATGATTCAATTTTTTTATTGAGTTTTACAATTTTAAACTAAGAGAACAGTGGAAGAAAAAAAGGCAAAGTCAAGATAAAAGATGAAGATCTTATTTTGACAATAAAACATAAAAATAACAAATAGAAAATGAAATAAAATAAATACATAACAACTCCCAGACAGATACATCAGTCCATGCTCAATATGTTAAGCAGTCCATTTACCAGGAAACAACCACTATACTGTTGTTGTCTCATGTGAAATTCACTGACCACAAGTAGACTTCCGGAAAACAGATCCCTGCATAACATCCAGTCCACCTCCACCTTCATTTCCATCCCGCTCCCCCAAAAACAGCCCATTATGATCAATGTATGCAGAAATATTTTAGCTACCCTGTAAAGAATACAGTCTTAAAAACATTCGCCACTTCTCATTATATTTATCAGTATCATTTGTTATACTATAGGATATTCTTTCAAAAGCAGCTACTTTACCTAACTCTGTGAGCCAGTCTTGAAATACCGGGCCTTCTGCATCTTCCACTTTCTTATTATCATCTGCTTACCAATCATTATACTTGTCTGAATCCAGTTGGTTAAGGGTTTCACAATATGGGCCAAGGGTTTAGGGTCACCTAATATGTAAAGACTGGGGCAGAACTCAAAATCCACTCTTATGACCTCTTTGATAATTTCATGAACCCTTTTCCAAAATGCCTGAATCTTTGGGCATGACCATAGGGCATGTATTAGGGTACCCAACTCGCCTACACATCTCCAGCAGTGTGGTGTTTCCTTCATCCCTAGCCCTAGCCTTATTTGGGTACTAGTGAATCAGTGAAGGATTTTAAATTGAATTAACCTTATTTTGATATCCCTGGAGACTTGTTTAGTGATTCCGACAATTGTATCCCAATCATTTTCTATAAATGTTATATTCAGATCCCTTTCCCATAAGGTTTTCAGAGCTGAGTTGGATGGGTAACCAGAATTACTCATAAGCATAGAATAATAATGGGAGACCCCATGCCTAATCCATGCTATCCGCAAAATCTCAATTTAAGATTGTTGGCTATCTTAAACTGTTCAACCAGATTGTCAAATGATTTAAGAACACCATCTTTATACAAATCACCTAGAGTATTAACCCCATTAAACACCCACTCCTTCCATATAGGTGATGATTTACAAATAAGGAGTTTTGGGTTGTCCCATAGGCCGGAGGATAAGCTTAAAAAAGGGTTAATCTTAAATATACGAGACACCTTTCTCCATAGTCCTTGTAAATGAGAGATAATAGGATGGGATCGAGCATTTGGAGGCATTCTAGCTGACAAGAATAGCAATGGAGGTATTGAAATACACAGTGACCGCTCTGTTGCATACCAAGGCGGCGCTCTCTCTGGGGGTAATGCCCAATGTGCCAAATGCTTCAGATTAAATGCATAATAATAAAATAAGAGATTTGGCATTCCCAGGCCACCTTTCATTACAGGCTTCTGCAATTTATGCAGATGTATTCTTGGCCTTTTACCATTCCAGAAAAACTTGTTACACATAGCATCAAATTGTTTGAAGTATTTTGCTGGGATATTCAGTGGGAGAGACTGAAGTAGATAATTAACTCTAGCAGAACAATTCATCTTTATAATATTGACTTTTCCCCATAATGAGAGATAAAGCAGAGCCCACCTTTCCAAATCTGTGTTAATTTTGTTTACGAGTGGTTCAAAATTACATTGCACTATTTTGTCTAGTTGCCTAAGAAATAATATTCCTAAATATTTTATTCCCTTAGGGGGCCATTGAAATGATCCAGCTTGAAATAATGTTTTTGGGCAATACGTCGTCAAAGGAAGGGCCTCAGACTTAGTCCAATTCACTCTATAGCCTGAAAAACTAGAAAAAGATCTTATAATTTTAAGCAACGCAGGAATAGATTTGTCTGGGTCCGTAATAAATATTAAAATATCATCAGCATATAGCATAAGCTTATGTGTGGGACTCCAGGGATATTAGGGTCTTTACGAATTGCTGCAGCTAAAGGTTAAGTTTAGCACCTTCATTTAGCACATTTTCTAATGACAACATAGTTATGATGTACAAGTAATAATGATGATTAACAATTATAAAAGTACAGTGAGTCTTTCTGTGGCTAAAATGAATAATATAGTTTGGAGCTCCACCTGGGTGTGGGCGCACTGGATGCTAGTCTGACTGAGGTCATTATGTTCCATTAGGGTGCCACTATCATACAAAAGTCAGTTTTATTTAGCAAATAAGCAGCAAACTCTGTAGTGTACACGCAAAGTAGGAGTCATGCTAGCAACTAACCTTTAAACTAAAAAATCTTAATAAGCAACTTCAGACTTGGTTATGAATAATGTCAAGGGGTACACTAACTCTCATCTCACACACCATTACAACATCTATTAGTCACTTTGAAACGTGATTTTTTTTTCAATTCTTGACAAGGTTATTCATCTACTGGAAAGAAATAATCTATTCTATCTTTCTTGGATTGACCTGTTCGTAGTAACAATGTAACAGTGTCACAATCTGAACAGTAAAATGAATACACATGGTCTGGTAGAATTTTATATTCATAAAACGAACTTGGTTGATTTTGGACTTTGATTTTGATGTCTACAATAGCAGGTTTGACAGGCCTCCAACTCTCTGACCTCCTGTTGTCAAATGTTCCATGTGTGGATGACTCATGCCCCGTCTGAAGACTGCACTGTAGTTTCAGGCCTTTGTTGCTGTTCGACTGTAAAGTTTACTTTTGCAGAGATTTGTCCTTATTTGTCCTCTATGCATCCTCCAGCTCAGCAGCTGCCTCACTGAACTCTGCTGGCAGCGAGCCTCAGTCACACTGCTGCTTTGGAAAGGATACCCCACCCGCTCCCCACACACATATTTCACTCTACAGAGCTTTTGGCTTTACTACATGTGAGATACAGGATTTATCATGTCTCATTTCACTCCTGTCTTATTGCTAACCGCTCATGAATAATGCATCATTTGGATTTTAGAAGCGGACACCTTTGAAGAAGTTTGGCATCGATTCAAGAACAAGTGTCAGAGTGAACATATGTTTGTATGCGTATGTGTGTGTACCTTCAGGTTAGCCATCAGCTGTTCTGCTGTACGTGTTTGACTGTGTCTGATTTTGATTAGAGGGTGATTTATTTCTCTACACATTCACAGCGTCTGATCAGTTTTGTGTTTAGAGAATATTATCTTGGCCAAAGCACTCACAAGCTCCATTTTTCATTCTGAACATGAATGTGTTGATTTTACCATGAATTGTAGTGAAATGTCGGGTCTGATTTAGTTTAGTCACTGACTCGAATGGCTTTTCGTTTCATTGGTGACCCTGATGTCCCCTGCTCAATAGAATCCACAGCTCATTCAGGGACAGTCATGATAAAGGCCTGGGGCAGCGGTGTAAATACAGCAGTCTGCATACTGTAATGCAGCTGTCAGGCAGATGTAATGGCAGAGTCATGCGTTGGTCCCCTCCCCCTCTCCTGCATGGACTGTTGACCTCCAAAATGGCTGATATTTAATCAGCATTTCAGGAAGAAAATGTGGTGGGGGTTTTTTGGATGACTTTATTATCAGCTCCACCAGATGGCTGCTCACTGTGAGACGGGCTCTGTTTGCCTCTCAAAAGGAAGTTTTTCCTTGCCATTGCTGCCATCATATACAGTATAAAGGTCATAATGCCTCATGTGTATTTGATCAGTGTGTAATGCAAAACAGGCTTTATACAGTTTCCTCCAGTTTTACACAGCATTTTATCGTCTTCCAGCTCATTGTTTTGGTTTTTGGGCCCACAATTTTACTGTTTTCACATAGCGATGTTTCGGCAGACAGGAGGTTGCTGATGGAAAGTAAAACATAACTGAAATTCATCAGGTGGACACATGCAACTCCAGTTGCTCCTTGTCTGCTGGATGTGTGAATAGGAAACCGATTGCGACAAGTTAACCACATCAACTTTACAAGACGGTAATGTGTCAGGCATGTGCTTACCGAAATTTAAAAAAAAATGAAAACTATTCTATTCATATTCTTTAGACGTACGTAATTAAATATGCAACATTTTATTTAAAAAAAACAACAGGGAAATTAACAACAGATCAATATATGAAGGGTAAATGTAGCACAAACAGTTTAAAGTTACAGCTGAGCGTAAAAAAATGCTGAGTAAATAATATGATCAATAATTATTTTATGTTTTTTTTTTATTTCAATTTTTAAGAAAAGATTTTTTGAAAAGAGAAGTCAGACAGTTTTGGCTAAAAAGTGAGTGTGCAGGGATTTGTGACAACAGCTCTGTAATTCCATGTTAATTTTAAATTTAAATTTTTTAAAAATCAGTTTCATGCTGGAGGTGAGCAGATAAACTCATCAATCACGCTCTGAAAACAAGCTACCAGTGGATGTGAAAGAGACTATGTAGTAGTAAAACAGAGAATTATGAAGATGTTATGAAAACATATTGACTTTCTACTTTCCCATGATACATTTCAACCTCCAACAAATTGCAGCATCCTGCAATCTGTGAGTTAGGTACTGTTGCTATGGTAACTCTCCCCTCCCGACCTTGAGATGTGGTGTTATTTCAGGCATCCTACGCAAACGTGCCATTTGCAAAGATAAATGTAGAAAACAAGAGAGCAACCTGCTGTCTGCTTGGTACGCTGTGAACAGGGACAGCAGCAGGATCCACACTGGGAGCCAACAACACATCAGCGGACATCATCGTAATGAGGCTTAATGGTGGTTATCTAACTTTGGTTTACCTCTTATTATGTCAGTCTGTACTCATTTGCACCTCTCTAACCCCCCTCTGTCTTCTTCTGTAATAATGAGTCACAGAAAACTGTATTATTTATTATTAAAACACATTAGAACTGAATATTTTGCCATTATATTATGAAAATCTAAAGCTGTTTCTCTTGGAAATTTCCACCTGTACATTACATGCACATAATGACTTCATTGTAGTTAAAATTGCTGCAGCAAAGAGGCTTGTATGCTTAATGAGTGTATAGTTTTGGTTCTGGAGGCAAACCCACTCTCCACATGTAAGAGCCGTCTGAAGACGTTTCTTCCTTGATAGAGCATATATTTAGGGCTGGCTCAGATGAATCCTGAACCATCCCTTAGTGATGCTGATATAGGACTAGACTGCTAGGGGACTTCCCATGATGCACTGAGCTCTTCTCTCCTTCCATCTGTACACATTCATGTCCCGTTCATGCATGTTACTAACTGACCTTAGCTCTGGAGTTTTGCCATGTCTAGATTGGGGATTGTGGTTGCATGTGCGGCTGTGATCCTGCTTGACATCCAATACAAATACTATTACTGTTATCATTATGGCAACTATTAGTCATATCTCCTTATTATTCTCCTTATTATCTGTCATATCTCATTATTTTTTGCTGCTGTGCATCTGTCTCTCTCTCTCTTCCCACTCCCTCTTTTGGTAGATGTCCGTCCACCATGAGCTGGACTCTGCTCGAGGTTTCTGCCTCTTAAAAGAAGTTTTTCCTTGACACCGTCACCAAGTGCTTGCTCGTGGTGGGAATCGTTGAGTCTCTGTAAATATTATAAAGAGTACAGTAAAGACCTGCTCTATATGAAAAGTGTCATGATATAACTTCTGTTATGATTTGGTGCTATATAAATAAAATTGAAATTGTAGGAAAAAGTAAAGTTTTAAACTTTAAACTTGATGCTTAATGTGTTAAAATGGACTAATTGGAAATGTATAAATGTCAATTAAAATATTTAATATTTAAATCTAACTGTCAATAATTAAGAAAATGATTGACAGTTAGACAGATTACATAGCAGTAAAAATAATTGTTAATTGCAGCCCTGTTTTATAAGGGGATCTCAGTCTGTAAAGTAAGCCTGTAATTATAGCTGTCAGATAAATACAATATTTTCCTCTGAAATGTAGTTCACAATATTACAAATATTGAGTTGAATAAATACTTGATTGATTAGACATTTACATTCACTGCATAAAGCTTTGTAATATTTTAATGAATATATTTGAATGAATATCAGTCAAACAACAAGACATGTGCTTGTACAAACTCAGTTCACCCTCCAGATTCTTCCAAAAACCTTTTGAAAGTGCAGAAAGTGTGTGGAGCACTTATGGATTAATACTGGATGGTTGAGTATCACCTAGCTAGTGTGCAGGTCATAGACTGACCAATTAGTGAGGGATGTGCAGCTGTGAGATCTGCACATGTGGGAAGGGATCCAGCTAATTAAGCAGAGGGAGGAATCCCTTCTTTTGTCTGCTTCAGTGGTCATGCTTAAGAACGCTACATAGAAGGTCGTTTGTTTGCAACAATGGGGTCGAGGCAGCTTATTGTGTTTGGTTTTGTGCTCGCATGTGTCAGCCTTAGGGACGCTCGGTTCCTCAGTTGGAGAAAGCTAACCTACTGGGGGAACGAGGTGCAGAATCCTGCAAAGGTGCAAGCTGAGCCAGCAGCAGGACCTGAGAGACAGTACTCCATGGAGTCTGCTCAACAAGGTAGCATGGTCCAGGCAAAGCAGATCCATCCAGCAGTTGAACTACTGTCCTGGAGGTTTCCAAAAGATCCAGTAGATCCAGTGAAAAAGCCTCCAGGCAAGTTTGAACCGTGGCAGCCGGTGACAACCAACCGTGTTGCTGTGAGGTGTGGGGAAAGTAGGATCCAGGTGGAAGTGAGGCAGGACCTGCTGGGCCTCAAGCTGATAAAGCCAGAGGAAATCACCCTTGGTGGTTGTTCAGCCACTGAGATCGACAACTTGTCTCATGTCCTGATCTTTGAATATGAGCTGCACGGCTGTGGCAGCAAACTTGTGGTATGAGGTGTTTATTCACATAATGCACTGATGTCACACTTTTAGTCAAGTAATGTCAAACCGATTTTAATGTCTTTTCCTCAGATGACAGAGAATGCCTTCATTTATGCCTTCACACTGCTCTACAACCCCAAAGTATCCAGTAGAAGTCCCATCATAAGGAGCCAGAGTGCTGTCATTGGAATAGAGTGCCACTACCCAAGGTGAATTGAAATTTGGATCAGCCTGCAAAGACCTACTTTAATTTACTGTGGGAGGGTGAAGAAACAAACAGCTTTGTGTAATAGTGAACAACAATAAAAGTTTTGACATCTCAACAAGTTCTGCTTTAACTTGACCACAAAGACACAGCTTAAAACAAGAGTGAACTTCCTAATCCGGTCAGCAACAATGGGAAGGTTTGTCTTATGTGGCTCACTACTGAATATGCCATGCGGTTTTTACTAGGTTACAAAGTTCCTGATCCTTTCTTCAAAATGCTGTTTCCATTAACAAAATCTCTGCCAGCATCGGAAACGTTAAGTGAACCCATGCAGCACCCAATCTGTGTCCCTACCACATACTAATTCTAAGGTATGTTCACACTGGAAGCCAGGTGGAATTCATAGTAAACACAGCTCATTTTTCAGTGTACTGTTGATCCACACTATTCTCCCACAATGCATGTTTTTGTACACTACCTGCTAAAACGGTATAGTATGGTGAATATTATGCATTATGCAGTCTAGATTGTGTAGTAATGATTTGGACACAGCTACAGTCTTGGCTATAGACATTTAGTTTTTCTGTATATCTTGAACACTGAAGTGCAAATCGGGTGCATAAACTTACCTCAAAATCAGTTTTTACTTTAAGGATGTCTTTAGTCTGTCATGAAATGAGCATAAACAGATGCTAGCTGTAGCTGCATACAGCTATACTGACTGGAGAACAGCGCAGCCTCCCCTTAAAACAATAAAACCAGGGCTGAAATGCTTAAAAAAACCTTGCATACATACACGCACAGATGTCAGATTAACCAAACCATTTTAGTTCTCATTAAAGTTTAAACTCTCCAGACTAGGAAACATTTCCAACGTGACCAAAGTTAGCTAAGCTAATTGCTTGTAGCCCCTCAAAACCATTTGTTTACTTTGATCCATTTTTCTCCCCAATTGTGATTTAAAAAAAAAAAAAAAAAAAAAAATCTAAAACTCATGACAGGTAAATAAAAACATGACATTGATAAGCTTCCTCATTCTGTGGTGGTGGTGTACAGTCTTGTTGCCAAACCTTTAAAATTAGCAAAAATATTTTGAATCTGCTTCCGAGGGGTTAAAGAAGAAGAATAACTACAGTTGACATTCTGTCCTTTATTTGACTAAAGTGTAGAGTGTGTACAGTTCTCTGAAAGTCGGCACTGGTCTGCACAGATGCTGGTGTAGCAGCAGTCCTCTGTATCATGTCTGGATGCCCTACAAAGGTACCAAGGTGGCTGAGGAGCAGCTGCACTCCTCTCTGCAGGCCATGACTGGTGGTTTATAGGAACACACTATAGCTGGAATAGAATATAGCTGGTACACCTTCAGCAAGTACACACTTTGAGACGTCATCAACATGCACGCACTAATCATGCAATACATTCCTAAAGCCTTCAGGGTGTTGGTGGACAGCTGTGTTGCTACCATGAGGCCAGACACCACTTCCAAACCGAGACCTGTTTTCATAAAGAACTGTGGGTAGGTTTTTGAATACAGACTTGTGTGTCTGGGTGATTGACTCAGTCCAGGTCCAGGTTCACGGGTTTGTTTGGAGCCTAATGAGCTCCAGTTTCAGGTGGAGGCCCTCAGGTGTAATCTGCTGAAGATGGTAGGGTAAAAAAAACAACAGTCCCCTTTAGGACACTTTGAAGTTATTGAGATTATTTAGTTCTGCTTTTTTTGTGTCTCAGCAATGTTAAGACTGAGTCATCTGGACTCTTGCATGTTCATGCAAATGTTGTAAAAAGGATGTTTATGATATGTCAAAATATGTGAAAGGGGAAATGATTGCATGTTGCAAAACTGGTGCTGCCTTCAAAACATATACATCACATCTACATGTAGGATTTAAAAAACATATTCTCCAGTACATTAACATATCAATGGTTCTCTAACAGCATGCTGCCCTTTAGAGGCTGAAAAAAGTTCACCCTATGCTAATGTTAGCATTAAATTGGATCCTGCTCTATTTCTTTTCACACCTTGCTACATTTAAAATGCTAATGTTGGCTACAGACGTCTTTATAAAAGTCAAACCGATCAGCATTGTGTGACGATCTACTGGCAGCTACAGCATTAGCTACAGACGTGGTTTCACTAACAGGGACCATGCCAATATAGATTTAAGTTTAGACGGGTTCATTGCAAGTAATGGAAAATGATCTACAGGTGTAGTTTAACTCTACGTGTGTATGACGACATATGCAAAGAGGTGCTAAAGAGGTTAGCGTAGATGCTGCTAGCATCAGTTACATAGTTATGATATGGTTCATTGATGTGATTGGTTCACCTGTGATAGACAGATGGTTCACCCAGTCACATATTATTTAAAGTTCCTGCCCTTTTCTAAAGAGTTTGAAAGGATGATTTCGGAGATGGTTCTCTTAAGCAACAACCCAACAAACATTTAGTTTTGATATCTAAACGTATTATATCTAAATGTTTTTTTAATAAAAACTGACGATGATGACATCACATAGATAGATAGATTTTGCCCATAGCTGCTTTAAACATCTGAAGTCTGTAAGCAGCCTCAGTATGCTGAGTTTAAACAGTAACCTCTTTTCTCTCTCTCACTGATGCTTGTCTAGACATGATGACTATCTGCAGTCAGTCCTGGCTTCAGACCTGAGTGGAAATCCTCCTCCCTGCTGAGGACAGTAAATACTAAGATCCAGCAGGAATGAATGATAACAATAGTTTTTTTTTGTTCTAAGTGGGCCAACCCTCCTCAAGCCTTCCAGGAACATTCCCCCGCTCTCTGTCCAATTTATCATTGTAGTGAGTTCAGAACTTATCAAACATTTTCATGATTTTTGGAAAGTCTCATTCATGCTGAAGGCCTGTGTTGTTGATACAACTTGTCACGACAACGTTTATTTTTACTCTGTTTGCTTTGCGTGTGAATTCTTCCTGGAAACATTACACTGTAAATCATCCAGCAGCTGTTTTGTTTGATGTTGGTGCTGCTCAGAAAATCACTTTTGCCTCAGTGACAATATTGGAACGCTTTGCTGTCATTTGACTCTGGTTTTGGAGCTGCAGCTCCTTCCAGTGACCTCACAGTTACATTCACTCATCAGCACTTTCCCTCCGGCGGTTCACCATGTGCTTTAGTTTTCCACTTAAAATTGATATATTGATTTTAAACACAGACGGGTTAGATTCTCATTTTATGATAACATAAGCATGCAGAGCAGCATCTGTTGGGTGCGTGTATTGTGTATGTGTGCTGTCTCTTTCATCTCACCCATGGGGCTCGATCCTCCTCCTCCTCACTGCTGTTGACAGCAGCACATGTGGCCCAAGACTTCCTCTCATAGTTCTGGTGTCTGGAACATTTTTCTGTATGTGCAGATTTCACAGAAAAGGCTGGCAGATGCATCTTAAACATGACGCACTTCTTTACTGTTGTTACTGATTCATTTTATCCGAGCCCCCCAGCCGACTGGGGCCTTTCTATGTAATATTTGCATGCTCTCCTTGTGTCTGTGTGGGTTCTCCCTGGGTAGTCCGGCTCCCGCAGTGACTAAATTGCCCACAGGTGTGAATGTGAGTGTGTCTATGTGTCAGCCCTGTGATGAACTAGTAACCCGCCTCTCACCCAGCATCAGCTGGGAGCAGCCCCAGCCCTGAGCGACCCTGATGATGATAAGCAGTTATGAAAAATGGATGATGATATTTGGCTTTGAACCTTATTTGTCTATATACAAAAATTGTTTTGAATTAATAGCTAATTTTTCGATCTGAGTGTGAAATGTGACCAGGGCCTAATAGTGAGGGGTTGGATTAAAACTCAGAGACTTGAACCTTGACCTTAGATGTGCAAATTTCTATTTAACACTAATTAAGACAATAAAACAATGTATTCACTCAAACAATAAAAGACAGACAATTATTCATAAAGTGCCAGATGCAGATGCCAAACAACCAAAGTGCGATTAAAATCAACATTAAAAAAACAAAAAAATTAAAAAACAGGATTCCAAAAATCAGGCACACCACCACATCAGAGGCCGTCACCGCTATAAAACACTAAAGTCACAACGAAAGAGAGTTAAAAAAGGTAGAACAGCTGAAATGGCACCATGCATGCAGTGACGGGGAAACCCTATGGCTCAACCCCTGTCTGCTACAGACCGGCAGTATAAAACAGTGTAAAAAGACGGTGGATTAAAAAAAAGAGAAGAATAAAAGCACTAGCATCATGCCTTCATGTTGGCACCCCATCTCTAAAAAAAAGTCCATCCAGATTTGGGGTCTACTAAAAATACAAAATAAAAGGTGTCAGGCAAAACAGCATTGGTACTCCTAAAATAACAAATAAAAGACTGGTTAGCCCATAAAATGACTCTCATGTAAGGGGCTGAGAACCTTAACACTGTTGTCTGTTTAGACTCATTGCTCTGTTACTTCACAGAAGCATAATCTTTTTAGGTCCAATAGGCTGCATGCTTGCAAACTTCTACATGTGTTGACAAAGAACTGAGCATTAGGCCACCCTTTTGCCAATCCTGATCTTTTAAGTATTTTCAGACAGGTGCAGACAGAAAGACAAGAAACAACAGAGATGAATTCGTCATTTTCATCTCATAATCATTCTGCATTTCCAACAGTAACAGCTCTTAGACGTACCACACAGACAGCACATTTACTTGGATGAAGCTTTGCTCATGCCTGGTTACACATGGTTGCCATGTTAAAGGAATAGTTCAGCATTTTATTTTATTTATTTCCAAAACTGGGGCGAGCAGATGAACAACAGTATCGTGTCTGTGTGTTCGGTATGAGCTGGTGTGCTTAGCCTAGCTTAGCTTTGAGACTGGAAACGGGGAAACAGCTGGGCTCTCTCTGAACACCTACCAACACCTTTGAAGCTCACTAATTAACATGCGGCACACATAGACAAACCTGAAATGAATATGGAGGTATGACAACAGACATGTGTAGCGTCTGAGCAACCTCTACTAAAACCTGTTCTCACCAGCTGAATCTGTCAACCTGCTGTCACCACACAACATCGGGCACATGGATAAACTTCTATTTGTCATTTTTACATTTCTGTTTATGTGCAGATGAAATAAATATGATAGAACATACTGAGCTTCAGCGCTGTTAGTAGGTGCCATAAACAAACTACATCCACAATACATAATACTCATAAAGACAGCAGTTAAGCATTTTCCCCAAAATATTCTTCTTCCTGATGGACAGCAAGAATTGTAGCTGCTGTTAGATAATGTTAGCTCAATTTGTTAGCAGGGCTGCCTGGACTGTGGGCTCAGAGCACGGCGGGACTGCTTGTGTTTGTACCACAGGCATTTTGGACCACCTGTAAGCGGAGGTTTTCAGGCGTGTCTTAGCAGCTTATATAGACAAACCTAATAGAGAAGAGACAAAAGAGGACGATGACGGGGGGGAGACTGAGCGAGCAAGAAGCCGCCGGAGAAGAGTAAATCTGGGACTGACTTTTAGTGGTTGGTGAGAGCTTGGTGAAATAAAAGGCTGAAAGACAGACGCCGAGCTGGGCTGACTGCTGTTGGACTAGTAAGTAATATTAGCTGGCTGCTATGTCTTGTGTTGTTGCTAGATGTTGGGCTGTTAGCAAAGTCGTTGACTCACTAGTTTTTGATCATAAGTAATGTAATCAGAACAAATGCACTTGCACAGCTCTATATATTGATCACAGTGGAATTACACTCTGAAACAATCACAAAAAATATCAATTTCTACATCATGTTGCTTTAATCAGCAAATACTATGCAGCTGTTTTATGTCCTGTGTGCCAACTGAGGCATTTGTTACACTGAATTACTTTTGTCATGGTCATGAGCTTATCCCAACATGCACTGGCTAGAAGTCAGGCAGACAGTTTCTATAGGTCAACAATCTGACTTGCATGTGGAATTCTGGATGAACCTGCAAGTTGAGATTGAAACTACATGCAGAAAGGACTGGGAATCAAACCCACATCTCTCTACCGGTGCTGTGAAGTAACCGGGCTAATCACTGACACGCACACACACACAGTTGCCAGTGGAACAGTTTGCAATAATCCTCATGGATTAGTGTTCTGGACAGGATGCTGCTATCTAAAACAAACACCTTGACTCTGATGTCACTGTGACCTGTGATTTAAATGTGACTTCAGCAGCACCAGCTGGTTCATGAAACAAGTCCTTGTGATGTGATTAGCAAATGATTTATTGGAAGGTGATGCTATCATTAGAGTACCAGACATCTGGTGTTATTTGAACAGCACTGCCGTGCTCTGTGCTCTCTGCAGAGATCGGGTCAGATGTTGAAATGATTCACAATGAAGAATCACTTTCAACTGAGTGATCTTTAAAGACATGGGACATAAAAAACAGTGTGTAATGTGTTCTATATAGAACTGTTCCTTTTGATAGGACATGAGGAACGTCATAAGCATCAAAGTCAAGGTTATTTTCTGACAAACCATCTGTCAGTGCAGGTGAACACAACTTTGTTGTGCTCAAAACATTAAAAAGTGACATTTGAAAAACTCGACAGGAAGAACTGGGACATCGCTTCTGGAAAGAAACATTATTGTGTTTTTCAAATGTCATTTTTTGACGCTTTGACCAACACAAACAAAAATGTCATTCATCACCATTGTGCTGAGGCAGCAGTATACATCTCAGCAGTGGGTGTTTTACAATCTGAGCATATAAAACCAAAAGCCTCTGCACAGTTAGATACAGTTAGAGGGTTGTTAGATGTTCCTTTAATTAAACAGTACTCTCAGTTTTCATATTTTCAAAATGGCTGCCCATATGAGACCATTTAAGACAACGTACAAAGTACAGTTCTCTATGATACATGATTATCTGTCAATAAAACGATGGAGCCAGACCTGTAATGATGCTCAAACAGCCACTGGGTACCAGTTGAATCATTTGCACGTGTGTATCTGTGTGTAGGGTGATTTATGTTCTGATAGCTTGTCAGATCCTCATATTAAAAATGTGCCGTGTGTTTAGGACAAGCTTTTCAGCCTGGAATATTGATCGGTTTGGAAGTTCACCATTGTTTACCATCTGTCAAGGCCGTAAGCCATTATAAGCTATGTAAACGAATGGTGCCTCTGTTCGTCATCTGTACTCATTAGTGCATTGATCTGCTGAGATTAAGGTTGTTGGGCAAACAGCGTAACATCCATGATTTCCTGGGGCAGGAATTTCCCATGTCTCCATTAGCTCTGATGTCAGATGGTATAATTGTCAATATATCTGTCATTTTGTACTTACAATAGTCATGAGTAAGAAGAACACAGCTGGCTCCATGTTCTTTAGCAATACAGTCAGGGTTAGTAAGAGGTACCTACACTGAGCCTTCGTGTGCTTTTTATATGCAGACCTTTGTTGGCTCATATGGATGTATGGCCTTGGAAACACAGAGACAAAACAATTTCCTGTCAAGATCCATGTAGTAGCTGTCCTGTAGCTTTCATTAAAAATCTCACGATCTTCATCAGCACATAGAGTTTGCTGTTTCCAGTGTTGAATGAACTTTGAACCTCTGCTTACAGTATAAGCAGAACAGCCGCCACCTTGTGGTGAGACTGTTTGTTTGACTTGGTTGTTCAACTTGTCATTTTACCACTCCTTACATCCAGCACGTCTGATGCAACATATATTTAATTCTGGCAACCAGGCAAAGCAGGCAACTGCCCCAGATACCAAGCACTGCCTGGGCTCCAAGCTGAATGTGCAGCACATCTACCACAGCTTTACTTTGTGTATAGTGTTAATTAGCAAATGTTAACAGGCTAACATGCTAAATTCACATGTTAGCATTGGTACTGTGGTCATGTTAGCATATTAAATATACTGTTAGCTGTAGTAAGTGCAGCCTCACAGAGCTGATGGAGTTGTCTGTTTTTTTTACGATCTTGAGTCTGCACAGGGTGTTTTATTTTGAACAAGATTCTCTATGCCGTTTCTGTCTGACTTGCCGTCAGCTTGATCTACTCTGCGCTGTTTGATGCAGCATCTGTCAAAAATAGACCAGCTGTGTGTTCGCCACAGAGCAGAACACTGAGACGCTTCTGAAACCCGCTGCAGCGCTTCTGTTGTCTAGAACGGACACAATCAGCACGGCCTGAACGCATCGCAGCCATGCCATTAGTCCAGTTTTCTACTCTTGTTTTGACCCTCAGTTATTTCAGGTGTGTGTTTAATCCAGATCACAGTAAACCTTGAGCTATTTAGTATTTCAGCACAGAAACTGCCAACAATGCTTACAGAGTGCAGGAAACAGAGGCTTAACAGGGGCCCTGCGGACCTCTTTTGCCCTAGGGCCCATGAGCAGGTCAGTCTGTCTCTGTTTATAATGTAAAGGATATTTCAGAATTCTACAGTTGCTAAGCTGTGGCAATTTTGTTATGTTACCAACAACTCTTTTGTAATCTAGCAGCTTATCCACAGTTCCTCTTATGTTAAAGCATGTATATATTTAAGAGTTTTCCTTCCTGCGTATATTTTGGGGAAGAGGTCATTCCCAGAAATGGACGACCATGGTGGACAAACAGGTAAATTTGATTATTCATTAAAACAACAATCTTTAAAGCATGACCGGTCTTACACTGGCTGCTTACTGAGAGGAGCAACTGTAGGTAACAACGACAGGGGCAACACTTCCAGCTGCCTTGCTGTCATGGCAACCAGCACAACAAGGTATGAGTGACAGATTTACAAGCTCATAATTCTGTTATGATGTCTGTGCTGGAGAGTCAGCGGCCATTTCATGTGTGGGTTGGGCTGTGTGGGGTATATTTAAAAATATTACTCCTTGTATTTGTCTAAATCAGGACATATGGAGAACATCTCAGAGATGAATCAGGACTCTGTGTCTGCTAAATACCAGGACGTCTGGTCACCCTCTAATACACTCCACACACAGTCAGGTGCACGCCATATGTACTATCCAGAATCTGAGGATATAATCAGCTGGTGTTAATGCGTCTGCTTTTTATGAGTGATAAAACAACCTCAGAGATGAAGTGCTGGTTATATTTCTATATCATTCTGTTTCTACATTTTTAAGAAATATCTACTGACCTTCCATTAATGCCTGCATGTTAAATATGAAATAAAAGCCATAAAAAGATTTCCCAATGTTTACTGATTGTTCATGTGTTGAGCCTCACAGACAGATGAGATCTGAGAGTCTAAAGAGGTTTCAAGGCACATTTCTCTTTAAATCTAATCACCCAGAATCAAAGTGTACAAACTCCCACACACTGTCTGACTTGCTATATACAGTATAGTCATCCATCCATATTCATTTTTTTCAGACAGACATAGACAGTCATCACAGGGTCTTTTCTATCGCTCTGTGCAGAACCAGCAGTGATGACATGACATGTTCTTGAAGATCAATCACTTTTTATGATATAGTGGATGGCCAAATGATTTGTTTGGTCAATTATAACCAATACAAAATCAAATTTCTATATAGAGCTATCATACTGTATGTATTAGACATGCTCAGTGTTGAGTCATATAGTTTGAATGTGTAGATGTGTTTGTATTTTCTGTTATAGGAGTATGATTAGAAATATGAATGGAGAGCCCAGGAAGAAGAGTTAATATTATTTATACCTTTATTAGGTAAACAAGCATCCAGCAGCTCATTATACTGGGCAATTCACCAGTTTAGTAATGTCTAGTAATGGGCGGCTGTAGCTCAGGAGGTAGAGTGGGTTTGATTCCTCCAGTCAGCATGTCGAAGTGTCCTTGTAAGATACTGAACCCCAGATTTCTCCTGAAGGCTGCTCCATCGGTGTGTAATGGATCAGCTCTTGTCTGCTATTGCATAGGAACCATTGCCCTCAGTGTATGAATGGGTGAATTAGATGTGTAGTGGCTTGAATGGTGTTATATAAGTACAGTATAACTGTGAAAAGCCAAAGAATTAGAAGAAAGGGACCACTGTCACCAGATACTGGACTGGATTATGTTCAATGACAAGTGTCAAGGTTGGGAGAGATCAGGCTTATGGTTGATGTAAAGCCTTAGTGGTATTTCAGTGGGCAGAGTCAGGATGTGCAGAGGGTTGATTTCTGAGTTGGCCGGCCTGCACTGCACTCTCACCGCTCTGAATCATGCTGTTGTCATATTTCTCCAGCTCTCTGTTTGTCTTTTCGCCTCACTTGTTTCCTGTCGGGCAACAGTTATGACAGTCTATAAAGCCTCTGCACCATTTGTAATCCCTCGCTCTTTCTCTTTCTCAATAGGAGTTCAGTCAGAGTTCAGATGAGTGGAGAGCTAAAATGTCTCCCCACATTCTTTTATTCTGATCTCCTGACAGTTCCCGTGGTTAACTAGAAATATCTGTTCTGAAAACATCTGCATTGGTACAGAAGCTATCCAATCAGCCAGAGAGGCACGGCATGTTCTCAGCACCAAAACACACTCTTTATCACAAAGTTTAGTGAGCCACACTTTGCACTAGTTTGCACATGAATGTTGCGTAATATTTCAACATGCCGCCTCTTGTGCACAGCCTTGTATACTTTGCTGCGGGGCTGGGCAATGGAAATATTCACATTTAGCAGGGGCTGGCTCCTCTTTGCTAAATGTCTGACTCACTCTTCACTAGCTGCTTTTAGTATTTTACATCTCGTTTCAGTTTCCCAAAAGTTAAGTTATGAGGAAGTAGGAAACCAAATGAGTCAGTGTGCCCGGTTGAGTCCTTTATGGAGTGATTGGGTAAGCTGATTGGGTAAATATTTGAGCTGTGTCGGTGCACATTGTGCTGGATTGTGGGGCTCTCTGGGATCTGATGGAGGTTGAGGGGAAAGGTTCATTGAAGTTGACGTGGTGAGAGATTGAGAGAGAAGAGAGAGAAGCTTGAGATTTGGCAGCATATTATCAGTGACGTTCCAAAGATTCTAAATAGTGGCAGACAGGCTGTTATTATAATGTACACTTCCACAGTATGAACTCCATCATTACAACAACAAGGTCATACTAACCACCTGTTAGATATCTTTCTACTTTGGAATTTGGATTGCTGATAAGCTAAGTGAAACAATAGTTCCTACAGAGGTGTTTCACAATAAAAGTCTTCAGGACAGCAAAGATGTGGTGAATAATATAATATCATATATTATAATATATTATTTTCACTTGCAAGGACCACATCATCCACAAGATACGTTCAGTAATGTTCAAATGAAAAAATGTTGAACACAGTGTGAATTTTTTCGGTTTCTTTCTGCATTGTTGGGAAGCTTCGTTGTGGAATCTGCTGTACCACCTGGGGCGACGGACCTCTTCTGGACTCTATAGAGAATAGGAAGGAGAGGAAGAAATGGGGTGGACGGGAGGGGTGAGGAATACGAATGCAAAAGAGGAGGAGAAGGTTAGGAGGTATCTATAGGAATGTCAGATGTGGTACGGATGTGGTCTAGGTGTGGTCCTACTACTGGAACTGCTAATGGCTTCTGTCTCTGTTGAAAACGAGACACAGAGTGGTGAGAATGAGGTTAACCTTTATTTAATTTGTACTGATGGAAATAGGTTATAGGTAATTACAGGTATAGGTGATTCCACTCCCCTCACTGTGTTCATACTTTGATGAACTTATTAGCAACCAGCCTTTATTTGTTAGTGCAGAGTTGGCTGTGATTTGCAAACCACTGCTTATAACATATTATTTTCACTAGCATGAACCATGCCACCAACAAACATGATTTATTAACAAAATGAAAAGATTGTAAGTGAAGTGTGAACTTTACTTCTTGCACAATGGACCCCTCGGGACTCTATGTAGAGTAGGAAGGAGAGGAAGAAACAGGGTTGCTGGGAGGGGTGAGGAACACAAAAGAGGAGGAGAGGGTTAGGAGGTATCTATAGGAATGTCAGAAGTGGCATGGTTGTGGTGTAGTCTAGGTGTGGTCCTACTCCTGGAACTCTGCTAATGGCTGAGTGGTGAGAATGACATTAACCTACAGTATGTTTCATTTGTACAGATGGAAGTAGGTTATAGGAAATTACAGGTGTTGGTAGTACACCCTGCCCTCAATGTGCTCACTAGAGGCCTTTATAAGTGACCAACCTTTCGTAGTTTAGCTCTTGCTGTGGCTGTGATTTGCAAACCACTTTTCTAAACGATCTTTCTCCGATTATTGAGTCAGATTGTTCATCTAAACTTATGTCAAGCTGCAGCTCAGAGTTCTGAGGCCCGAGGAAAACTGTCAGTTGACAATGTAAGTAGATTAACACCTATCTTGTAATGTTTTCACCAAAGTCTCTGTTGTATTTACTGCTCATCCACTGACAAATGCCTTTTTCATGTCTGTGTTTTGTTTTTAACAAGCTCTACTTGTGTTGACAACCTTGTAAACTCTGATTATTTATTATATTTTTAGTTTGATCTATCTGTTCATGACCCAGATTGCCTTACAGTACCATCATGGATTTTTATCAGAGACTCTGAGTGTCAGTTTTATGTGTTTTGTAGTGTGTATTATATTTGTTATTAGTAAGTTAAAAAGGTGTATTGCACTCTGCAGTTAGAGAGAGCAGGGATGATTTAACAGTTTGCTCAGTGGAACGCCTCGGGGGTATAAGTGTTTGGCTGGAGAAGCTCCTCTTTTCAATTTTTATTGGACCAAATGTCTCAAATTCTGATTTTGAGGTCATTTGTGATGCTCACAAAACTGAATTCATTCATTCATTCATTCATTCATTCAATAGCTGTTCCTTTTCTAACCACTGTATGTGGGAGTTTGGTTGAAAGGTTTGGTTGGGCGATCATGCGTCAAATGACCTACACAAACCACCTAATAGCCGTGTGCTGTTCCTGGGGGCTTGAACCCATAATCAGAATCTGCAACAAACCCGAGCTTTAAAGTGTCATACAGTCATACACATGATGCCAAAGACAGAGAAACTCTAAGCAGGACTGTGACTTACTGATGATGATATCATACAAGTCTATTATTGTCAGGATGCCATGACACAACAGAGATATTAAAAGACATCTCTGACTCAGTCTTTATGACAAGAACAGGATCACAGGGCGACTTGAAAAGATGTGATATTAATATCAACACTATCCAGTTGGTATGTATATATATATATATATATATATATATATATATATATATGAACAGTTACTAAGTCTAGACATACAATATCAGAGGACAACTGAGGAAAATGCCCTAGCAGCAGTAAAACCACCACTTCCTCAGCTTTAACTTCCATCGGCCAGGCTATCAGTTACTGCAGCGTCAACCCAAGACATGATTAGCGGTGGCTCTGTCAAGCTTAATGAGCATGTCTGGACGACATATTTGACTCTCCCGCACTCAGAAAGTCAACTTGGAGGCAGAATCTCTGACACGGCACAATCAGGAGGTCCTTATTGGGGAGTCTATCGTCTTGATTGAGCTCAGGTTTCGCCAATGAGGCACCAGCCAGGGCCAGAACTCCCTGGGGCATTAGCAAAGTGGGAAGGAAATACAATAAAGTGTCAGGGCCAATTAAACTATAAATGCATTAGGTCCAGCTTGCCCGTTGCTAGCTTATTTGCAGCAAAAGGATTCAAGGAAAGTTACTGCCACCCATTTTGCATAATGTGAAAAATCCTGTAAGAGTTTTCTGCCTGGGTCAACGTGCAGGACATAAATTCTGGTGCAGCAGACTCCACCCTGGCCATTATGGCCATTAATTCACCTCTCTGTGGAAGGACAAATACATGGAAAAGATGAGTGATGTTTTAATGGAGTGCAGAACCGGCTCGATTCACCAATATGCTTCATCACTCCCATCAGCCATTAGCCATTACTGTAACATTTTAAAATTTGAACACGTCAGTAATCATACAGGCGCGTCATGAATGAAGCAGAGGGAGTAAACATAAATATGACTTGCTGGCTTCTAGTGTTACTCTGAAATGACAGCGGATCAATGATCGGCCTGATGCTGGCTGATTGATGACTCTGTTAGCAGCCTGCTATAGTCACAGTTGAAGGATATGAGAGTAAACTTCCTGATATTGTGAACGGCCCATAATGTACCTATTATACCAATGCTTTCTGTGCAAAACATGACTGATCCCCGAGAAGGGGAACTGGATGTCTGTATCCACAATGACCAATTATTCATGTCAGAATGCACCATTCAGTAACTTGGTCTGCAGGGACAACCAGAGGGTCGCTTGGTCAAGTACTGAGAGAAGATTGTTAGCTGGAGAGGTGCCAGTTTGCCTCATGGGTACAACTGAGGTGCATTAAACAAGGCACCATCCTATGAGGATGAATGAATGCATGCATGTAGGTCCTGTTTGTGCTTCCTGTGTGTGAATACATACAGTGAGTAATAAAAGTTGAATTTCGCCTCCAAGGATTAATAAATCTATTCCATTCTACAGCAAAAACACCTCAATTTATATTTGCGTGTCCATGAGAAGTAGAAAAAACATTTTAATGCTGAGTGCCATCCAAAACTGGACTGGCAGACGGTAGCCACGAGAAGCTGAACACAAATTCTGCTCATTTACATCAACCTTGTTTGTAACTGACAGTTTAATAATTGCAGCCATTTCATGCAGCAAATGATTCATAATCCATCCAAAGCCGACCACTTTGTTCACCGTAAGGCAGACTTTCCACCCAGATCATTCACAACAGCTATAATCACTTCTCCTTCAGATGACACGTCTAATGACCTGCTTCATTTGTTCATTATCATGAATTCATTTTTTTTTTTTTTTGCTTACTTGCAGGCTGTAAACACAACACACACATAAAAAAACCCTGCTGGTTCTGCTTTGATAACAATATATAATAAACAGGCAATGAACTGAAGTAACAGTTCATAAACATGACATAAAAAATATTGCATTAAGCTTATCAGCATGTTTCTCTACCATGCGTCTGCTGCCTGCTGCTGGGTGTGTGCAGAGGGTTTATAGAACAGACTGCTGCTGCCTGCTGTGGGTGAAAATGATGCTGAAGAGAAGCACTGAAGGAGAAATTTAGTTGCAGGCTGCAGACCCAGAACGATGAGCTGTAAGACACGAGACTGCTCTGCGGAGACGAGACTCCTGTTTTCTGTGGGTTTGTCAGTGTGAGCAACACCTTTCACACCACACACAGTCATTTGATCCATAGTTAATAAATACACAACACAGTGGGCTGACGTGCATGTAGACAGATGGACTGAAAAAGATCATCATGCTACATTAGCTTACAATCTGTATTGTAAACTATGTTTTACTACGCTAACCTGAGGACAGTAAAACATTATAAATCAAGTTGTTTGCTCTCTCTGACGTCATTTCCCCCTCCTCTTCCATATCATCTACGTATTTGTCCTATTTATGTATCTGACCTGATTGAAACAGGCAATCTTGGCCCAGCAGCGATGGCCATTATCCAAATATGATCATGTACATCATTATGATATCATTTGTTGGCTCTGGCTGGTCAGTTCAGTTTGACTCAGAGAATGTATTAAAAATCTCCATCAATAACAGTAATTTCCTGCTTCCTGAAGTCCTCACTGAGTAACTTTAGGTCAAATAATCGACAGTCAAAGATGATACTACGCCCTACTCCCATACAAATACATTTTCCAAACCTCATCTTACAAATTGCTACCACCAAATCAAGGGTACTGCTGAAAAACTTGAGGAGAGTTTCTAGATCTTGTATGTATGTATGAGATGTATGGAAGTCCAAAACTAGATGCACCAATAATCTATCGGAGCTCGATCTCCATATATTGATTTTAGAAGTCACACATAAAGGTCTTTTAGTTTTCAAATCTATTACTAAATGTGAACTTCCAGAGTTGTTAGTCGAAAACCTCTGTGTCCACCTTCCACATTTAGTGTGCCAGAGGGAGCTGAATAAAGTCTGATCAATGCTTCGATTTCAGTTCAATTTTATTTATATAATACCAAATCCACATCATATAGTACCAAAGGATTTTTCTATTTTTGATGGACACCGCGAGCAGCCCGCGTCAATTTACACAGAGCAGCTCGAGCTGACAGGAAGCCAGACACAGAAACAGCATAGAGAATCCGGTCAATTTTCAAAATAAAATACCTTTGCTAAATGCTAGCTTCGTGTACTTAGCTATTTTGCTGACTAAAATGCTGACTAAAAAGACTGAATAAAAAGACTGACTAAAAAGACTGAATAACTATAATATTTATAGCCTAGCCTATTATAGTAAACCTCATTACATACCAATAGGGGAAGTGCCCTGAATCATGGAAATAACTTGACAAAGTTAAAGTGACAGAGTGGCAGATTTTCATTCTTCTTGAAGCAGCAGCTGGCCAGCATGCAAAGCCTCTAGTCAATGAATGACGTCATGCCCGTCGAGTGTCATCACTTCTTTGACAGTTTGCCACATTAATAGGCATCAGTCAAGAACCCATCAAAGAAGAGCTAGAGGGAGAAGTGAGGAGATGCACATGCCTCCTCAGCATTATATGTAGTTAGTTATGCTTTATTGTTGGCAAAGTTGAAGGTTAAAAAAATAGCTCAATTCACAAAGACATGTTCAAAAATGTGTCGTTTATTCCTCTTATGTTACATAATTGACAGACATTTTTATTAGTATGTCAATAGTCATCTATTGTCAAAACCTTTCTGAGTGAAATTATTAATTTATATTATATATTTAATATTTGGTTCAGTTTTTTGTGTTTCCTGAAAAACCTGAAAAAAATGACATGGGCCATTATTTCAGGAAGGTGACGATTATGTCTAGACCGTACTCTTATATATTATTTACAGAGACCACAATTCCCACCCTGAGCAAGTACTTGGTAACAGTGGCAAGGAAAAACTGAAGCAGGCTCATGGTGGGTGGCCATCTGCCATGACTGGTTAAGTTTAGAGAGGGGGAGAAAGAGAAAGGCAAAGATGCACAACAACAATAATTATAATGAGAACTACAACTACAATTATATGTATTAATAATAACAAAAATACCAACAACAAAAGGTATACAAATAATAGCATTGAGTGTAGTAGTGGGTGTTAAGCAGAGTCACAGCAGCAGGCACGACCACATTCCCAGTAGGCACGATCCATGAGAACCTGCCAGACGAGAAAGCAGAACAACTCCAGGGAAGAAGTGAAGTTAGTAACATGATCTCAGCCGAAGGCTGCATGTCGGAGTGTTCCTGGGCAAGATGCTAAACGCCAAGTTGCTCCTGAAGGCTGCACCATCGGTGTGAGAATGTGATTAGCTCCTTTCTGAGCAGTTGGCACCTTGCATGGCAGTAAAAGTATAACTACATTTTTACACAAGTACTTTTACTCTTTCTATCTTTGAATAATTGTTGGTCTGAGAGTGCATGCAAACTCTGGTTTCTGGCCTGAAATGTTGGACGCACTATACACGCCCCATCCACCACCCTGACATCCTTAAAACTACTTCTATATAAAGCACGCACTCCTGCTTGAACTGGCGGAAATTGGATGTAAAGTGCTGACAGACTAGACTATTTCATACCCAAAGCAGCTTAATAACTTCAGTCTTACTGTGGCTGTGTCCACTGCACCAAGCAAAAAGTCTGCACGAGTTTTATATTTAACTGTGTTATAACTGATACTAACAGGGTTGCCTTTTTAGACTTGGTAAAGCTTGAAAGCCAGGCAGTTTTATACTCTACCACAATACCAAAAGAATTGCTGTAAACTGGCTAAAGTAGCACAAGGCCATGTTCTACATCTGCAAAGGGCTGGGCAAAGCATAATGTTTGTTGTGCTGCCAGCAGCTTCAGAAGTATAAAAGCTTTCTGCAAGTGCACGGAGGCTTGATGCCTGAGATGGAGACAGAAGAGCTTCTGTGTGACGTAGGGTTAATGTGTGACAGGCACATTAGAGGGAATTTGTGCTCTTATCGCAGTCATTGCCAGTGAGAGGAGTATCACTACGATGGGCTCACAGGCTAATGAGAAGAAGCATTAGAGTGCTCTCTACAGTGAGAGGAGGCTAGAAGCCCTTCTAACAACGTCAGCTTAACAAGCAATGCTAGAAAGACTGTCTCTCTGGTGTTGTCTCAGGCATTCATTAAGAAGTCATGCTGTTTGGTGCATGATCAAATAGCACCTCAGCTGCTTTCCACATGGACTGACTTGAACTCCATTAAGTGCTTGAAATTGACCTTGGTCCATGCGCAGTGATTATGTGAGAGCGTCTATTAAAGATCTGGCAGAGCAGTTTAGACCAGGCTTTAATGGTTCAGGGACTACAACAAGGATGGTGCTGTTGTGATTGAATGTCTCAACAGCAGTGAGTTATATAATATTTCTCATTAATAATGCAACTTCTTGAGACACATTTCCAAACACACCAATCAGCGTCCAAACAAGTGGACATTCAGGCCCTCTTGTCGGTGATGTGAGTGGTGGTCAGAAATATGAACTTTGAGGTGGAGGGATGGATGTCATCTTTATTCACAAATAGACACTGACTTATTTTGTGAATATGTTTTATTTATTTAATGACTAATGTAGTTGAAGTCCCAGGGCAGTTATATGAAAGATTTAATGCAGTAATTACATAAATCCTCCTGGTAAATGAACAGTGAATCCTCTCCACGCCGGCCAGTGGGGTTTAAACCAGCCTCTGTTATTGGGTTGTTCATTTTTAAAGCAACAAAGTCTCTATGAATTAGTTATGAAGATGAATCTCTTTAGTGTTTTAATCACGAGAAAAACATATTTATGATTAGAAGGTTTTGCCACATGAAAGATCACAAAGTGTTGAGTGTGTTTATCTCAACACACTTGGTCACTTGGTGTTTCTGGTAATTGTGTCGACTGTATTACTTTGCTGAGAGATGGATTTAATAACTGGGATACTGCTGGCTTAGGGATAATATTTAGTCATTATTCATCACTCACGTCTTTTACGGTGGTCTCACACTCCCGCTGCAACCCCCCACAACCCCCCACCATCAACTCCCCTCCTTCACCATCTGCCCAAACAACAGACAGACCCCTGACCATCAGCTTACTGTGGGATAAAACCTGACCAGACTCACAAGCCTGGCACTTAACCCACCAAGACAGCCTGCTAATTCATTGCGTGTGTGTGTGTGTGTGTGTGTAAGGCAGTGTACAAAAACTGGTCCCACACAGACAGCATGGAGGTTACAGTCTTATCTCCAGTGGAGATTTGTGTTAATTATTATTAAAGAGGATCATCAGACATATTGGGTAACTGGCAGTTTGTCAAAGATAACTTTGTTCTGCATCACATGGGAATATAAGGCTGCTCCCTCAGTAAAATACTGCTTACTGTATATCAGTTGTTTGAATCATACTCATACATTTGACAATTTACCACGTCATTATAGGTTATCTTGACCGTTGTGACCTTCAGCTGTATGGAAAACTGTGGAGCAGTAAATCATATAGTCAATCAATAAAGTATTGTACAGCTATATACATTAAATACGAAGCTAGTGTCAGCGTAGCTTAGCATAAAGACTCGAAGTATGGGGGGGATATAGCTAGCCTGGCTATGTCCAAGGGAAAAAATAAATAAAGACTAGCCAAGACAAATCATTCTATAAAAGCCTTGTGTTTGTTAGATTAAGCAAACAAGATTTAACATAATCAGTCAAATTTACAGGTGCTGTTTTCTTTAAACTCTGCAGAGCTAGCTGTTTTCCTGTGCTCCCAGTCTATGCTAAACTGAGCTAATGGCCTGCTGTTATCAATCTTAGTCTCTGCAAAAATGTGTATTTCCTAAAACGTCTCACTGTTTTCATGTTTTCATTTGTGCCTGGGAGCTTTTTAGTCTGCAGTGAGTGTTTAGTATAGCTTAACATAAAGAATGGAAACATGGGGAAACAGCTAATCTGGCTCTGTCCCAAGTGAAATCATTTGTCTATCTGTGTGCAGCATGGTCCTCGTTCACAGCAGACATTTGAACGTAAAAGGAAAAGCACAGGTGTTATTAAAACATTAACAATGGCTTTGTTCAAGTGCCCTAGTAAGTCACGACAGTGTGATAGTGACTCAAGCCATTCCAGGAGCATGAAACTGAAGCAGCTAAATGGAATTCAGACATCATTTATTTCATTATTTACACTGTGACATGTCAAAATGTCCTCTGTGAAAAAGGCTCTGTGTCGTGCCTGAACAGAGACCAAACACAAAGCCTCTCCTCACTGCCTTTATCTGGCAAACTGTGATATAATCACAGACACAGCACAGGAGCACTAGGTGGAAGGATAAAATTAAGAAATAACATAGCAGCCAGCTAATATTACTTACTTACCACAGCAATCTTTCAGTCTTTTATTTTACAAAACTCTTGCCAACAAAAATCTTAAAAAGTGTAATTATGACATGGACCAACTCGTGAACCCAGGGCTTTCAGGAAATGTGAATACCACAAATTTACTTCTCTTCACACATTAAACACAACCCCATTCTTGCCCAGCTCCAGTTCTGGCATGACACTGGCTCCGCTTTTCAGCAGCATCCCCATCCCTCTTCCTTTCAGTGGTCCAAAGCTCTTGCGCTGCCAGTGTAAACACCAAGTCCAGTTCAGTAATGTAGAGCATGAATGAAAAATAAGACCTATTGTACATACAATGCCGCCACTCAAAAGCTTACTTCCGATTGTCATGGTATTGCAGTGAAAAATTCCCTGCAGAGTGGGAATGACACCATTCACAAAGTTACATAATGTTGCTTCAAACAAATACAGCAGTTTTATGGGCACAGTGAAACTTGAGCAAAGTGACAGTTCTTCCACTCGAGTTATATTTAGGCCTACTCGATGTCTTTACTGTTGGAAATCATACCAGCTTGGAACGGTCCAAAGCAAATCCCAGCTGGTATTAAATTCAGTAGTGCAGATTGAGTCTTCCTCCATAGTCCCTTGGAAGGCAAACAGCATGGCGACACAGACTGCTTTTGTCTTTGCATTTAAAGCCAGCCACTTCACCTTGTTAGACTTTGAATAGTTAGGAATCTATGCCAAGAGCTCCTTCTCCAATTTTTTGTCTTCCTTTGCTGGCAGGGGTTGAAAAGCTGTTGACTAATCAGCACAGATGCACTACTGCTAACTGGGACAGAAAAGCCTCAGGGGCTCCAAAGGAAAGAAGCACAACTTTAGACATGTAACTTTGATCAAACAGACTGTACATGGCCTTTATTTATTTATTCACACTTCATGCCAAATGAATGAAATCTTAAGATTGTCCTGCAGAAGAAAAAGGGGTGATATAACACAGCTAGTTAATTATGTCACTCAGGAACTTTCACAAAAAACCATCATGGGGATATTGCACCTGTTTGACATTATAGGAAGTAGATGAGATATGGTACCTACCAATCACAAATTAGTCACAACAATAATCACAAATCTCAGTGTCTTTCTTGTGGTCATTGCAATAGGGTGCACAGACCTTCACTGTTTTATGTTTGACGGAAAGATGGATAGATGTTTTTGCATTTTTGTAGGAGTTAGCTCAGCTGAGGCAGTTCTGTTTCTGGATAGGCCAAAGAGTTTCAGGGTTTTCATTAACCTTTAGAAGTGGTGTCACCTCTTTCCTGGTCTCCATGATGAGATCTTCTGGCTTCGGAAATTTGGCCAGGAAAACTACTTTTCAAGCTGTATTGGAGTTTCCTCATCAGTCCTAACTTTCGCTATTAGGACAATTCTGTCAATTCTCATTCTCATCTCATGTCAAGTTTCATTATTCTCATGCCCCTGTTTTTGCTTTGAAATCATAGATGTTACAAAAACATATTCTTTATTATCAGTAGCCTCAGTTACATCTTCATTTCTGTCCTTCAGTGCTGTCAACAAAACCCTCCAATATCCAAGAAAAAACTGCTCTAGGTGCTGCACCATCATGTTACTGGCGGTTAGCTAATATCACTGTGTCTGTATTCATTCATCTACAGTGAGGTAACAATTCCAAACAGGAAAACACAATGTAACTCACAATCACTTGCATGTGTAAACCCACTGTGACGTCACCCATTGGTTTGTGGACGACTGTTTTAGAAGACTTTGAAGAGTTTGGCATTATGGCTGTCGCCATCTTGGTGTTTTGGAGCTAGAAGTGAGCTGAGTGTGCTTATTGGCTGCACTTGGTTTTGGCTCGCCCATTGCAGGAAACTGTGGCAGCATGCCTGGTCATAAATGTTCTCATGTTACAACTAAACAGTACAGTAAAATATTTCTGGAAACATTTGAGGAGAGAAATAGTCAATGCAGAAACAGAATCTTGATTCAAATTTGATCAGTACTTCCTAATTGTCTTGCCTCACAGATGTGTATATATAACTGGATATTATGACAAAACCAGATCAGCCATGTGAGACCGATAAGACAAACAAAGTTAACAAAGTTAAAAGTGGTATATGTTAGTGGATCGACATGGTAAAAATGGGAATATAATCTTTGAGTGTTTCACATTTCAGCACTGTTACAGCCTCTGGCTGAAGGGAAGCAACATGAAGAAAGAAAACAGAGTTGATTAAACCAATATTTTAGGGTTGTTCAGAAAAAACAAAGGATGGACTTCTATCTGCCCCTCTCTATCTTTAACTCAACCAGTTGTGATGGATGACTGTCTACCAATGAGCTTGGGTCTGTCCGTGGTTTCTGCCTGTTAAAAGGCAGGAAGTTAAAAGGAAATTTTTCCTCGCTACTAAAATGATTAATTTAAACACAAAATGACAGCAAAGGATATTTATGAATGTAAGAGACTGTGAATGAGACACAGTACCAAAAATCTTAATCTAATAACGTCATAATCCATTTCATGCAGTACGTTTAACCTATGTGTCCAGTGCTGGTGTTTGTGGTTTGTGTGAATAAAAAAGAAGAATTATTTGTAGCCATACAGACTTTTTACGCCCTGAGTGTTTAATTAGTGCCACCAGCAGGTCAAATTATTCATTTATTAGGTGAAATATCTAAACTACAGTCATTCATGGTTCACATATGATGTATGATAATGAGTCCAGTGTTGGTCTCCACCATGTGGTTTACATTTGTGGTTTTGAATGAAATGTCTCAACAACTATTGCTACATTGGTACAGGCATTCATGCCCCCTTAAAGAATTATAATCACTTCAATGATTCCTTTTGGTTTATGAACAAATAGCAAAACTAATGGCATCCCCATTGTTGTGGAGAAATTGCTGAACTCAATGGTCAGTGGTGAGGTCAGGAGGGAAGAAAGTCTTCAGGAGCCTCTGATGTCTTATGTTGTATTATTTATTGACGCTTGGCCAAGGAGAATTAGAGACACTCTCAAAGTACATCAGAAGTACCTGAGTCTGTCTCACATTCTGCCCAACTCATCCTGGTGGATAGACTTTAAACCCCAAGATAACACCACACATACTATACGCCCAAAATTAGTCAAAGAGAATGTCTTTACCCATGTTAGTGTTACCGTCAGCCACAGATGTCTGTTTATGTTAATGAAACATCAACGGCAAGCTATTTATTATGTCTAGGAAGACAACGTTCAGTTCCTTCAACCCTGGTCACCACAATGTTGAGATAGGCTGGCACCTGCTGTCCTTAAGCAAAGCCAAACAACTACTACCGCCGAGGACTTCAAGACCCATGTGTGACCCTGTGTAACCTAAGGATAATAAAATTACATAACACTCATCAGCCTCAACTTGTGTTTAGTGCTAGGCAGCACTAATGCTGCTTCCATGGTAAACTGAACTGGTGAACATGGTAAACATTATACCTGCTAAACATCAGCATGTTAGCATTATTATTTTGAGTATGTTAGCATTTAGTAAGTACAGCCTCATAGAGCAGCTAGTAGGTGAATTAATCTATAGTAATTATATCTGTCTGTACAGGGGTGGATACTCTCAGCCTCTATCTATTCAGGTACGTGCAACCTTGTGCAGAGGCGATGTTTTAGTATAATTCTGCATATTCCATAATCTACCATTGACCACAACATCCATCTATGCCTTCATCCCAATCTCACTGATGTGGCCCTTTTACAGTAACTCAACACTGAACCATCACCACCCTCATGTGATGTGTCTCCTGATGCTCAGCATGCTCTCCCTCACTCTTGTAGTTGCACTTCATCTCAAATTGAATTATTAGAATCACAAATAAGAAAGCCATTATCTACACAGCATCTACTCTTCAAAACTGCTGGGTATGGTAGAACTAGATATATAAGATAATTGCTATTTAAAATAGCACTGGACCTGGACACTGAACAAACATGATGCTCCGCTCTTGTAGTGGTTTGAATCTTCCGAAATGTGCAATAGTAAGATGGAAGATTTATTTGCCAGTATGTAGAGAGAAGACAAGTGGATAACATAATAAAAATGATTTGGCAAGACATTCTTTTGACAGAGGAGCTCACCATCTGAAAGAAATAGATAAAACATGAGTCATTAAATTCAGATCTCTTCCAGATGGAAAGAAAAATATTTTTTGCGTTGCAGATATCCTACTCTGGCACAACGCAATGCTGAACTGACCAATCAGTAGCACTGCTCTAACACTGTGTTAGAGCAGTGCTGAAGTGGCACTTAACTCCTCACTCTCACTTAAAAGTCCAGGAAGACTTGGTGGGATATTGCAATTGTGGTGACTTAAAAAGTCAGAATTTGTCACATCAGATGCTTTTTAAGGCTTCTATCTTGGACGAGCAGAGTAAAGTGTGGGAATAGAATAGTTCACTCTGGCTGCAGTAAACTTTGTTTAATCACACAGTTACAAAGAAAGAAAGACACGTTCAGCTTACATTTGGAGAAGTGCAGTTGCTTACTCTTTCTGAACTGCAAAACAGCAAACAGTGACACAGATACGGTCAGGGTGAGGCCAGTAAATTACTCTGTCAATCAAGGCCGCATTCTTTGTGGAAAACACAAGGTGAGGTCCTTTGAGGTTACAGCAACTCATCGCGCCACAGTATCAACTTCAAGCTGTCCAAAACACTTGTCAGAACTAAATAGCCGTGTCAGAGTTAACTTTTTCTGTGTTCCTCTTGAAGATTGAAAATGTCAGACTATATATCATGAAGCTGAGAGTTTTTAAAAAAAAATTCATGCTGCTGAAAGGAAAAAACATTTTACCCTCAGCTGTCTTACGTAGGATCTATTTTAAATGTATCTCTGTACACAAAGCGCAGAGAAACGTCTGAGATATGTTTAATAAATACTGTGCCTCAATTTGGATACTTCCTGTAATACACTGTGCAGACTACACCTAGCGTGCACCATCCAGTGAGAACACGCTTATGTACTCATGATTGTAGGTATAAGTATGTGAATTGAGACACATCCAATTTGTGTAACATGTAGTCATAAAAATAATAGAAGATATTATGGGATCAAAAGTCCTGTCCTCAAAGTTAGGTTACCAGGTTTGTGTATAACTGTAACTTTGAATAAACATAAGCATCGAACTATGAGATGGATTGATTACTAAAAAACTTGAGAAGTAAACAAGACATTCTGAAGTTGATAAAAGGTTCTACATAAATTTATATTTGAAGGTGGTATAGCATCTTCCTGCTTCAGTTTTTGTACTGTGCTATGATGAACATATCTCAGAAATTTTCTCTGTACTTTATATATGGAATGTAGGACATAAAATGTCTACTTAACTGCAGATAAAACAGAATATTAGTTCCTAAACAGTCTGTGCATTTGTTTAGTGGCTGTTTTTTGTTCTTTTGGTGAGTCTGGGCTATTTTTTAATTTTTAACTAAGCTAACATTTCATCCATAATGCCTCATTTCCAGGACTCACAGAGGTAAACTTCTAATCTGGCTCTGGCTTTGATTGCCATTCAAATAATCACTGGATTGTTTCTTTTATACATTTATAAATATTTTTTTTTTTTACGATTATGATTTTTTTTTTAATCTAATAACTTAGCATCCCATTTTCTCCATTGTACTTATGTTTAGATTAGGACAAAGAATCAATGGGGCTAATGCTGTTCATTTTTCTGTTCTATAAGTGATTTCTTACCTCAACACCTTAACCTTTGAACCTCCTCCCAGAGGAGATGGGCATTGTTGGACACCATACATTTCCTCCCATTTTCTCCTGACTCCCATCCGGTCTCACAATCCAGCAGACCCTTGAGTGTAAAGGCCTACAGGGACTGCATTGTGGCAGCAGCTGTTTTTGCCCTCATCTACTTCTGTCTTTATAACCCTTCAACAGATGATGAGTTACACCACCTTGAATGAGGGGAATCTTTGATTCAGGAGATGGAATCGGTGGTGGTGTAATGGTCTGCTGTGCTACACACATCTCAAAGGCCTGCAGTCAGCACTCATTTCCACACTGGGCATTGTTACTGCTCTGCTGTAAATGAGTCTTGTGGGAAATATGAGTGTTGGCTAAACCATATCGTCAGATCAAACCGCTCGATTGTTGCAGTCAAATCGACACTGAGCATCTTATTTAGTGGGCTAAAGGTGTGAACTGTCCATTGACTGTCCAGATATTTGGCCAGATAGATCAATAAATGTTTAAATATTTAAATAAATATCAGATATCCAGTCATTGGATATGATGGAGGTTCCCAATTAACTATAATTTCTTCTGTTGTATTGCACTATTCTCTTGGTTAACAATATTTTAAATGATTTTAAAACAGTCTACTTTAAATATGTTGAATTTCTGTAAGTTGAATTCATAAATGTAAGGATCAGTATCAGCCTTCAAAAAGCACACATTGTTAAAACTCTAATATTTGTTCTCACTCTTTCCTCTGCGTCTGCTCATATCAGTTAACATGCACTTTTGAACCCTGCTGGAGATGCTGAGTGCTGGTCTCTGCTGACCGTTCACTGTGACTGAAACCAGAGCACATCCACAATAATGGCATCATTGATCACTGCCCATCTTTTCTCCGTCACTGCCTTCAAAGCTTCCACCGCCATGAGAAATATTTCTGAAACAGAAAAGCAATCTTTATCTTGGTGAGAGGCTTGATCTGCCTTCAACTTCCCCCTCTGGGGCCTGATGTGCTTTTAGTCCCTCTGCCTCAGTCTTCCTGTAACCTTCAGGGTTTGCTTGCTGAGAGGCTTCTGCCTCCTCTATGGGACACACACTTCACCTACCAGTATGAATTAAAAGGCACATCAAGTCATGTAGGAGCTGTTTATCTGATGTACAGTGTATTTAGAGTCAGTTTTACATTCTATGCACTATGGAAGCCTCTCTGTGTGACTCTCTGTCCAAACAGATTCCACCTCCTGATAGTGTTAGACTGATTTTGTCTCTGCTGGTCTCTGCTTGTGTTTTCTGATGTCCGATTATCTGTATTGTAGGTAGCAGAGCTGTGCTGCATGCCACAGAGTAGTAGGAGGAATAGAGGGTTATCTGAGGCCCAGGTTTGCTTCAGGTTTACACAGCCATGATTGAACTAGTTTTATTCATTTACATAATAGTGCAATAATTCCTTACACACTTACATTTTCTATGGTCTCTAATGTGCTACTCACCATCTACAAACATTAAACTACAACATTGCAACAACACATTGTTACCCATCACTTACTGACAAATGCAGAACATCATTGAACCTTGATACTGAATAAGATCAAATAAGTTCTGTGGCTGTGGTATCTAAATGGGGAACAGCTAAAGCTAACCTCAAACACGCAAAGCTCTAAATGATTCTATTTTTATTATTACGGGCAGTATGTCAGGGAGGGGAGCGTCTTGTAACTAAGTGAGCCAACATATTAATCAAGCAAAATTATTTAGAGGCCAGGTAAACCAGTACCAGTAGTAAGGATAAAAAAAGCAAGCAATATCCTCTGACAGCAGTCCCTTATTAATAATATTACATCTTGTAGTGGTAAATGCTTGTGGATCCAGGACTCTGAGTGAACAGATGCATAATTTTGCATTTGGATTATTACTTTTCACATTTAATATATTAGTCAAATGAATGTAAACAAAAGTGATTAAGTTCAATTGATCGCTGCCTTCTGAAGCTGAAATAAAAGTCAGTAGAAATGTCCTGTGCTTTTAAATCTACTCTAGTCCCGCCCTACGCCGTGTGGACCAATCAGCAGCTCTGACACAGACGCTGACTCTGAAGTATAGACTAATCACAGCTCGTCTTTCATCACCGGTAGAGCAGTCCAGTTGTAGCAGTCTGGCTGAGCTCACCCCCAGTCTATCAGAGCAACAAGCCTGTCCACCGTGCGACCCACACGGTCTATGTACACAGAAAATGCCCGGAAAGTGACCACAGAGGCCGGCAGCACTGTCCGGACATTGGCACTGGACTCAGCGGAGGTTTTCAGACCGACAAACCCGAGTCTCCTGCTCCGTATCCGCAGCATTAGGTAGGTTTTTTTTTTTTGGCGCTGTGGTGCTGTTGTAATGTCCCTCTCCTCTCCTCTTCTTCCCTGTAGCCCAGGAGCTGCGACAATTAACGCACATTTTTTTACAAGGGCTTTTGAATTACCGTAATACGTCGTTTCAAGCCTTAACACAGATACTCTTCCATTAAAACGCGGTTGTATAATGTTAGTTTTTGTGACGTTAGCTACGAAGAGTGAAAAAAAGATCTCGGCTGATATAATCACATACAAATTAAGCCCGTGTCAGATGAATTCATAGCCGGGGATGTATGCTGACAGATAGCGCCGTTATGTGCCGTCCTCAGGGGGAAACGTCGCATCACAAATGTGCCTCGGTTATCGACAAACGTAGTTTAGGTTACACACCTTGAAGACCACCAAGGACATTTTACGAATCTTGAGGCAACTCTTCCAGTCGACACACGACCGGGCCACCAGGCTGTACGTATTTCAATTAAATTCAACTTAAAGCGGGTCCTCTGTGCTGTTCTTTATGCCCCTTTCTATCGCAAATACACGGCGGTGGGCGCGGTAAAGAGCACTTTGAACGAAAGTTCATATTTCATGTACATTTGTAGCTTCACTGTCTGCCGAATTAACGAGGACAGCCTCACACTGAGGGTTAGTGCTCCCTACCTGATGAGAGAGCTCATTTAATTGCAGTATTTTGAATAGAGTTTGGTCTGAGGTTATGTATAGCATTAACAGATAATGGATTGTGTTAGGGTTACACATGTTAAGTGTTTTGGCCTGTGAGTGCAGCGAGGGGTTGGAAAAAAATGACCCTGCCTCGGTTAATCACGTTGGTTTAGCTCACTGCAAAGCAGCCTGCACCAAATCTAAAGATGAATGTAGTGTTGACACACACACACACGCACACATAGTTATTATATTTGTCAGATTCTGTCACACACACAGATTTTGCACTTGATCCTGTGAGGCCAAAAACTGAATATTCAGTTAACTTGTCTGTATTTCCACACAGTAGTGTTGTTGTTTACTACTGTCATGTTCCAGGCTGCTGAGTGAAGTGATTATGAACACTGATGGCATATCATATTCCCCCCCCCCTGTGCTGATGTCAGACTGACAGGAAAGTGTAGTAAATACTTTGTGTGTCAGAGAAGTAGTTTTAAAAAGTAACATTCATTTGTTTCCAGTGGCCTGCGAGGGGCATCTTGGTAGCCATGAGCACATCTGCTGTGTGCAGGTGGTCTGTTGGGAGAAAGAGGGAAAAAAAACAACCCCAAAAACACCCAAGTCCAGTTGAATTCTGAGTATTTGAGCGCGCTGGCTGCTCTCTCTGTGGGTCGGCTTCCACAGCTGCAGAGCTGGATCCGTTGGACTCCAGCTCACTTTCTCTCATTTCCTTGTCTTGAAAAGAACACACACTGCTGCATCACAATTATTACATTCAGTCAAGCAGCTGTCTGACCGCTGAGCAAAGCCAGGGGTTTCAACTGCAGAGCGGTGCCCATATTTATGAAGTTTCTCCAAAAGAGCTCAAGGACTTACTGACATGGGGGGGGCCCGCATTCATCAAAAAACCTCCCAGAATAGTAGCGCTGCTGATGGCCGGAGACATCAGTAGATCTCCTGCTCAGCTTGTCCTCACTGTGAAACGCTTGATTGATGGACCACAGTTTGTTAACTGATTGTGAGTGAGGACAGAGGCTTCAATTGTGCTTATCTAGCTCTCTGTGGCTACAAAGTTTACAGCTGACGTAACACTTTTTTGTTCTTTAATGCCTGTCATGGTGTTTGCTCTCGTCTGTGAGTTTAAGCTAGCAAGCATTAAAACAAGACAACATGGCTGTTCACGAGAGCTGAAGTTAAAGACGAGTTTGGTGACCACCCACACACACATTGGTCAGGTTTCCCCGTGCGTCTGTGGGAATTGAGCTGACCTATTATTGTTGTGCAGATGTAGTTTAACTGCATGCAAAGCAAGTCTAAATTTTTGCATGTCTTCATACTGTATGCTACCTCTGATCTAGATCTAAATAACCAAATGTAACAACAATGAGCTGTATGTGAGCCTGTCACCAGCAAGTTTACTTAAAAAAGACACTTGAACACTTAAATAAATCACAATAAATCTGCAGTATTGTAATCATCTAATTTCCTGTTGATGCATTAATCACATAATGGCTCGGTAGTTTCACCACAAACGTTCAGCAGGCTAGTTTCCTGTGGAAGCTGAATTGTTGTCAACATGGTGAAACGCTGAAACATGGTGAAACGCTGAAACATGGTGAAACACATTGCATGAAGCTCAAAGAATAACACAAGCGATTCTGAGGCTGTGATGTTACACAGTATGTGCAGAGCAATAACATTTAATTTATGTTTATATTGTAAGATTATTATTGTGACATTGGATCTATCCAATCATTTAATGCATTAAAATGTAATGACAAAAGGACAGATCCAGCTGCTGCCCATTTAAACCACAGTGTTATGTATATATGTATATATATTGAATGTTTCTCCAGCCGTCCATGCAGCCATTGGTTTGTATTACAAGAGACGAAAAACATTTCTGTTTTCTGCAGATTTTTCTTTAATGGTGTAGTAGAACAAGCCAGGCCTCACTACTGCATCACCATGCAACAATAACAGTTTCCAGTTTCATGTCCCAGTCATAGCATTGTAAAAATGAAAGAAAACACCGCTAACCTCCTTCTCAGTGCGATTTAAATATCATCAGCAGTAAAGTGTGTCGGGTTTGTTCAAGTACTATTAGTGTGATCCTGGATGAACCAAAATACAAACAGTATCCAGAGCAACACTCCTACACTGACAAGCCTGACAGACCAGATTGTGTCTTACAAATTGTAAGCCCCCTGTAGCATGCACACACTCAGTGTCTAGTCATTGGCAGATTTACTCCCCCATGTTTCTCAACCAGTCACTCTACTGATTAGTGATGTGTCAGTCACAGTTTAAAACCCCTGCATTGTGGTAGTGATTGTACATCTGCTGCTTTTGTCAGCACACTGTGAAGGTGACGTTGATTCACCTGAGCGCTGCATTGCTTTAACGCCGGAAATTGATTGTGCTAAATGCGCTCAGCCATCGGTGTATGCAGATGCGCAGGGCATGGTGTTGTTTGGCAGCTGTGGCTCAGAGGTAGAGCTGGTTGTCCACTAATCAGATGATCGGCAGTTTGATCCTCCAGTCGAAGTGTCCTTGGGCAAGATGCTGAACCCCAAATTGCTCCCGAAGGCTGCGCCATTGGTGTGTGAATGTGTATGAATGGTTAGTTGCTAAAAACTGATGAGCAGTTGGCACAGTTGATTATTTCCTGTGACTTTATTGAATGTGTGGTGTGAAGGTTTACCCAGTTTGATGATAGGAAGAGGAAACTTGGTGGTTGCGACCTTTTTAAGGTCAAAGAGAAATTAAGAAGTCTGCTGCTTCAGTCTGCTGGGCCTTTACAGAGCAAGCCAACTAAAAGTGTCTCAATGAGGTGGTGTTCCATCACAATCCTCCAGAACAGCTTCATTTCTCCTCGTCATAGAGTAGACTACTGGAGGTATGAACATCATTCACTCATCTGGTGTTCTGAGTGCTGATCGAAGATCTCACGTAGGTGTACAGATTTGGTTGATAGCTGGTGACTTTGTAGACCGCAGCATAGATTAACCCTTTCAGAACCGTTTCCTGTGGGGAAGAACCTGCAAAGATTATGTTTGAAATTTTCCATTCAGTTTGTCACCTTTTAAAGACGTCTGCAGCTGACCTGCAAAAATCTTCATATGATGAATTTATCTCCACACAGACCGGTATGGACCTGATGATGATGTGTTCGTGTTTGTACCGTGACTCTTCCCTATGGTCCACAGTAATCTGATTTCTTTTTTTTTTTTTTTTAAAGGTTGGACCATGCGTCTTAGTCTGCACATCAACAAATGTGCATAGCTGTCATTCAGAGGCGTTCTGTATGGATATGGAGTGTACTGTTCAGTTCCAGTGTTCAGTTTCAAACCTGTCTCCTGACAGGAAGTCAGATCAACCAGTCAGGTCGTTTGATGTGCACACGGGGCCTCACAATGCGTTATTGTGACCCACGGTTACCTATAAGACCCCTCTCTGTGTGCATGTACAGAGACCTAATGTGCACCCTTATAAAAGAAGAATTCCAGCATTGGTAGTCCCACTTCAACTTGTGCTAGCTTCTTTTTATTTATATATTTTTGTATGGATAGTGTCTATACATACATATAGTAGTGTCTGACACTCTCAAACATGATATTGTGATATTCTGTTCATATTTGAAAGGCAGGGACATGCATTAAGTCTATTTACAGATGTGATTTGGAGCATGAAGATTGATGGGACACCAAGCTGGATCGGGTTGGTGTTGACAGTCAGTATATTTATATTTATATTTGTGACATTGGCGACCAAATAGCTTTATTTGTTGTTAGCTTCGCTGTCAGATGTTTGAGTTCACTCACCTCCACTTCCCTCTGTAGGAGGATCCAGCATCTCACCCAGACTCTGCTCTTTTTTCCTCAGTTTTTGGCCTTTTCAGGCCAAATGTCACTGCATATAAACAGTGTGAGCTGCTGGTTGGCATCCATGTTTGTTTTGGTACAAGAACATGTGACAGTTGGCGGGAGTTGCGGGGTTGTCGACTGCTAGAACCCCAATAGTTCCTGACTAGTAGTTCAGTGTGTTGTCTAGTGTATTAACTCTGTCAGATTTGAGACTAAAGGCTAAAACATCTGTGCAACATCTCGATGGAAACTATCTTCATGTGTGGTTTGACCAATGTTTGTAGGTTTCTGGTCTTTAGCTTTTTTCCAAGATAATAGCTAAACTACAGGAATATGTCAGCGGCGTGGATTTTCTTTTATAAAGTGTCTGAAATGAAAAGCAGAATTTCTGCCGGTCATGTGAGGAGGATCTAAAGCACATATCTTCATCACTACAACCTTAATTTTTCATCTTATGAGCCGTCCTGATCATTACGATAAATTTGTGAAGAACAAAGATAAACAGGCACCAATGGAAAAGAAACTGACAGTAGTTTTGCTTCACAGCGCATCCCTATATTGTTTACTATATATATATATATTCAGTGGGGGTCGTGTAGCAATGTGCGATATTTCATCGTTTACGATATCGTCAAAAACATTCCCCAGGGTAAGAATATCATCCCACGATAAAAACAATAAATTCCCATTGATGACGTATATATGTCCACGACACACTCGCAGCCCAACACGGCTTCACAGCGGTTACATTCAGCAGCTATAGACACGCCCACCATAAGCTCCCCCTAGCCTTTATTCTTATTTTGGTGATAGATTTATAGTCAGAAATTATCGGGATACATTTTTTAGTCCATATCGCCCATCCCTAGGGTTGTGCATTTCCGCACCGGCAGTCCACAACGCAGGGGTTGCTGCAAAAAAACGCACTGGCATGCGGGAGAGAAATTGAGCCAGATTGAACTTTTGGGAAACCAGAGCCCCACGTCACGTTCCACAAACCAATCAAATAACGGCAGTCAAACCGGAAGACGTCCACGGGAAGACGGGAAGAAAAACCTTGTTAACCATGGAGCGTAAACATTTTGCATTGGAGTTGCAATGATGGAGAGACTAATTGCTACAATCTCCATATACCCAGAAGCTTTTTCACGTTGGGATCCATCTGTTTTGGCTCGCAGATAGGAAGTGAAGGAAAAGCTCCGGGTCAAAGTTCTTATGGGCCTCTTCTTCTTCTCTGTTTGGGCTCCCTACTACCTCCTTCTGGTTTGGGGTGGTAATGCCACCAAAATGACATCCCCCCCCGCACTCCCCCACCAACGGTTTCCGGAATCCCTGATCCTGTCTGAATGTGCGCTATGAGCCTCTGTGAGAGGCAGGGCATGAAACTATGCAGATAATAGTCAGCATGCACAAAAACCTAAGCTCAAGGAGCAGAAACACCCTGTAATGCAATATCACTGTTTCATTTTCACCCTTATACATGAGCAAAGACACTTGATCACATTTTTAGTTTATATTTGGATCATTTCCAGCCAGCTGTATAGTGAGATTAACCCGTCTGAGGTCAGGGCTGAGAAGTATGTTTAATGTCCTTTATGGTTGTGAACAAGGTAATTGAAACCTGTCAGCAAATAACAATAAAGCAGTCCGTCCCTGTAACCATGTCTTCATCTTCCTTTCCTTTGTGTGGTAAAAAGGGACACGTTACATTCAAAACACCTCATTAAGTTTCAGACTAAAAAAAATCTCTCTTCCGTCGTGACAGGCCAAGGGCTTAGTTTAAAGAAATGTCACACAGTCTCAGCTTTAATTGCACACCATCCACTCTGAACAGGACCAGGTCCCTGCAGGTCATAAACAGTATGACAGGTACATTTAAGCAAATGAAGTCCCCTGGGAAGCCAGGGTTGACTCAAGGTTTGTACAAATAATGGGGGAGGATGACGACTGTGTTTGCCCCCATCCCTCGTTTATTTGCCCTGTAATCCCTGCAGATCACGTCCAGATGCAGAGGAACGGTAGCCGTGTATTCGAAGCAGAGACACATGTCGGATTAGCACATGCTGCCTCATACCTGAACTCCAACTGGAATGAGTGTGTATGGCCGGGAGAGACATCTCTCCTCCCTGTCGTACAGTTTAGCTGGAGGTTGATTAGGTTTGTTCATAGCTTGTGATTTACGAGCGCCTGTGGGGGCAGAGGTTGTGGACAGGGTAATGGCCGCTGTCCTGCTGATTGATCCTGCAGGAATGTGCCAGATCACAGATCTGACTGGAAACTTAATAAAGGCTGGATCATTTGTCAGTCAGAGGATGACAGTTAGAGACCAGAGCTGTGAGCATGGCCACTGGGATGGCTTCTGTTTCTCTGTAACTGTCATTAAGCATCTGATTACCATTCAAAAACATATTCAGGTCATGGAGGGTGGTGAGTTTCTGGAAGTTCATGCCAATACAGATGTTTAGGGATGGAAGTGACTGATACTTTTATTGGTACCTTTTCGGTGACAGTCAGTGTTTCTTCACCTCGCTTGCTTTTAGTTTTGAACTAGGACAGGTACACTGACTCAGCCTCAGTCCTTTTCCAGGTGAAACTGTGGTCACTGTGTAAACAAGGACACAGTGTCATTGAAGCACCAGACACCAGGCTCATCCATATCATCAGCTATCATGCAGAGCTGCAGCAGCACATTGTGCGCCACCTTGAGCCAATCAGCAGGTATAGATGTCTGTCATCTACAGGAAGTGTTGGAACGTTTTTTGTCAGAAATGTTACATACTAGCTGTAAAGCCTTTGCTCATCTTTGCATGCTTTATGTACTGGTACTTGTTGTCATTTATATAGCTGGTTCTGGTTCATCTAATACATTTGCACTTTGATTGCACAGTAGGGATGTAATGGTTACAGGTATTACTGAGCGGAGCCGACACAATGTAAGACGACGTAAAATAATGTAAACATGTTGATTAACGCTAGGAAGAACATATGGTGATATTTATAATAGCGAGTTAAAAATGTGAGCTCCAGGAAATAAAATAAAACACTGTTGTGTTAATTTAATTCACTGCTCACAGTGTTGCCCCCCCCCCTCATTTTCTCATACAGCCACTCCTCTCAGTCACACAGGCACACTTCTTATGTGTGAATTTTCCTGTGTAATGATGACCATTAGATGACATGTTAATGTCTATATTACTGTTAGTTTATGAAGGTTATGAATTCTAAATGACCTTTTGTTTCCTTTTGATATTTTGGCTTCTAATGTTTTAGTATCAGAAAATCACAAGATTTTGTGAAATTATTTCAGTGTATGTATTTTTTGGTCATTTGTACAGCAATTAAGAATATTGCGATAATATTGTTAACCGTGATAATTTGGTCACTATAATCGAGGCGTCAAATTTTCGTTATCGTTACATCCCTATTGCACAGATCTGACTGCAGTTATCACTTAAGATCACCAGATATGGTCTTGTTGTCTCAAATCTGATAGACTTTACTTTCACTCATCTGGTTAAATAAAAAAAATTGTGGTTATCAAACTCCACAGACTGCCATGACTGCCTCACTGTGCTTTTTAATTAATTAATTGTTTTTTTTACCACTTACCAGTTGCCATATTTACTGTTGTTGAGCCCTGTGCATGAAAAGTAAGTCACACTGTTCTTATCTGCTGAACGTCAGACTGTGAGTTTCAAGATACCATGAGCTGCTTTACATAAAGACATGAGTCAGTGCAGAAAGTGTAATATGTGGCAGACACATACAAAGCTAAAACCACCAAATATTCTAGAGCTGCAGCAATTAATTAATTAATTAATAAGATTGTCAGCAACTGTTTTGATCATTTGTTTTCTGGCTTTTTTCCGCAATGACCTGATGTTTTATAGATACAATCAACGAAACCTTACAAGCCCTGTGACATTCCTTATCTGCACTACACTTTAGGACACAATCTGGAACATTTATCACAGCTACACCTGAGCTGTCATGTCCACCAGTGGGGACACAGATCAGATCAGAGCAGCTGACAAGGAAAAACATCATCTAAATATCAAAGGCCAGTGTGTTTCCACAGCTTCATTCATCTGACAGTTGATCATTGTGAAAGCGCTTTATTTATCAAATTACATGTCCTTCCTTCCTTCCTCCCTTCCTTCCTCCCTTCCTTTCATCATGCCTCTCTGCATCGTGTAATCAAATTGAGGGAAATGGAAATGAATTCACTGTGTGCTGCAGATGGCTGTGTTTGGTCATAATGCTTGTTTTGGACTGTTAATGAGAGCTCATGCCATAAGCTTGAATGATGTTTATTGGAGAGAATTAGTACTGAAGTAGTGAATTAGAGTTGAAATAATTAGTCGATCAATCAGTTGGTCAATCAACAGAAAAACGATCTGCAACGATTCTCTTTGTTGAGTTAGTTTTATGAGAACCCTTCTGTGGATGCAGCTTCTCCAGTCTGAGGCTGCTTCTCTGTTTTATTAATGTTGTTAACTGAAATCTTTGTCACCCTACAAACAACAAGATAGGAAAATGTAATGTGATAAAAATGCATAAAACACACAACAACAGTTACTCGATTAACTGAAGAAATAGTAGGCGGAGAATCACAAAAATCTTTGTAGCCTTAAAGCAATCAATTGTTACTTTCATCATCGATGAATCTGTCAATCATTTCAATTGATTAAATTTATTTTATTTTTAAATGTTTATTTTACTTGAAATGTTTGAGCTTGAAATGTTCAATTTCAGCTCAGTGAAGCACTTTAAACACTTAATTTTTCTTTTTATATATAATTGTGCTTCAAATAAAGACAAGCATTTCTGTACACCTTATTCTTGTTTAAAAATCATTCACATTATATGAAAGGTATGGAGAGCGATTAAAAAGGTGACCTCATGGCGTTAAAGGTGATGCAATGAAAAATTTGGGTACACCTAAATTTAAAAAAAAAATAATAATAATTAGGCACACCAGTGCAACCAATGCAAAACGTCAGTCTGGAGCCCTAATGTTAAACTGTCCAACTTCACAGCAGAAATAAACATGTTTCACAAACATGTTCACAGTCTGGTACAAAAAACAGTTTTGGTCTCTGTAGATAATTTTAAAACTGTACTGAGGGTGAATCTTTATACAACTCACCTGTTCAAATGATATTAAAGGTTCAGTGTGTAGGATTTAGTTGCACCTAGTGGTAAAATTGCAGATTTCAACCAAATGAATACTTTCCTGTGCCTCACCCTGTCCTGCTAAGCATAGCCTATAAGAAAAAAAAAATCACATTTAAAGCAAAAGCCTATATCTACATTAGTGTTTGGTTTGTCTGTTCTGGGCTACTGTAGAAAAATGGCGGTTCAACATGGCGGACTCCATGGAATAGGACCCACTCTCGCTGTAGATAAAAGGGGCTTTCATTTTCAGGTGATTTATACACTGAGGAAAACATACTAATGAGTAATGGATTCCATTCCTGCCAATAAATATTCCTAAATCTTACACACTGGACCTTTAAGGCCTTAAAGTTATGCAGAATTAACAGCATGGCCGCTTTGATTGACAGGTAGGTGCTGTTACAGAGCACCCAGGTGTCATTTGGCCCACCTCAGGTCTGATTTTTAGATTAGCCGGGATGCAGAAGAGGCAGTACAGCTTACATGGTCATGCTCTGTCCATTCTGTATACTGTCATTGAAATCCACCAAATATTGCAGCTCTACCCTCAACGTTTTATTCAAAACTCTGTGCCTGCTCATTAGAGAAAACAGGAAGTTCTAAATATAGTGAGATAAGTTATTTCAATGAGCTTGATTATGTTCTAAAATGTGAGGGTGGGGCGCTCTGGCTCAACCCCAGCTTCATTTTTCAATTTACTGAGTGTGCATGATGGTGTGAGAGGCAACAATCCGACTGTGTTTGACAGATTGCTCACAGCAGCCGTGTCTATGACAAAGATAATTCATCCACTAATCAAAGAAACCTTCTTCTTATCACACAGTTAATTTCAGAGCAGAAACAGCTGAGAAGTGAGAGGAACCTTTGTGAATTATCTGTTTTCTGCTGTTCTTTTCTTTTCTTTCTCGGTAATGCAAACCTCTCTCACCGGGCCTCACGAGGTGCAAAGTCGCCCCTCGTTATTAAGTGTTGATGTGGTTTGGTTTCACCGATCCTCCATGGAGAGCCGCCTCATCCTCCATTGCTTCCCCTAACAGATCAATGGGGAAAATATCCTGCGAGGAGGATACAATATCAGTAACAGGAGAGAAGAGCCTCAATTAATTTAACACAAACACATTTCAGCTCGGTGTAAGGTGTAACACGACACTGCTCTGAATCTCAACCGCAAGTTTGTGATCAGTCAGGCGCTCATAACCTCACCTCTGAAGAGACTCCAGCTCAAGCCTTCAGGTCCTTCTCTGACTTTGGTATATCAGTAATGTTGGATAAAATGATTCAAGACAAAAATACAGTAAATAACTGTGATTAAAAACAGCCACTTGTTTCCTTATACTGTTATAGGCCTGGCTATACATTTAGCTTCTATCCAAATGTCCTGTAAAAATGTTTACATATCAGAGCATGTTGGACAGCATATATGATGATAGAGCTATCTGTGATAGGCCGATGCCGGCCAACAGAATTGTCCTATTGTTATATCTGTCGGGCTTTAATATGAAGTCTTGTAAAAGATTAAAAAAAAAGAAAAAGAAGTAGTCAGGTCATGCTAAAAGAAAGTCAGGCGTGCCAGAAAACCTATGCATGCTTGCAGTTATTTGTGTCATATTTTGTTATTGTTCTGAAACCGAAGCTCAGGTTAAGCAGATCATTGTAGAAGAAGAGTGCTGTCTAGTTTGCGTCATCCTCTTGTTGGCTTGTGGTGACAGCAGTGACTTATCTTTTGTTGTCTGTCACACCTTCCACCTTTTGTTTCTCGCTCTGATCTCTCAGCATCTTTCACTCACTGCTTTCCTCCCTTTCATCTCCTGGAATGGCTATGTTGGTCTGGTTGCTTGTTGACTGATTTGACAAGATCTTCCTCAAAATGATGTTAAATCTGAGAGACGTGCCTGCAGTGCATTGACCTTGCAGACTGATAATGTCCGACTGCAAAATTGAATCTGAAGGTGGAATTTTCCTTTAAGGGCGGTTGCAGCAGCAGCAGCAGCAGCAGCAGCTGCCTTGGAGAAACAGCAGGCCCCTTATGCACTCCCACTAATAAACTAAAGGTGTTGGCAGCCTGGCATGCTTTGTGACCTCCCCCTCCCTGCAACACTGAATCACCAAGGAGAAGACACAGAGATGTGAGATTGTGTGAGTGGGCTGAAAGTAGAGATAAAGCCCAACGACAGGAAAAGAAAGAAATAAACAGTTGTCAGGTGCTTCACTGTAAGAACGCGCTACAGTGTTTACCCAATTTCCACATTCCTCAGTTGCAGTGCAGAGGGAATACTTGAAGCATTTATCTGCAGCTTAGTCTTGCATCAGCTCCTTCTCACAGGGAGGCTAAAGCGAGGAATTAGCTGTAATGTTTTGTTGTGAAATGCTCCTCACTTGTATAACTACCAGTTAACAGTTGAGGATGTTTGCTTAAAAGCAACAACAGCCACTTGGCTCATTAGGCACGAGTAACCCACTGAGAAGAAGTTGGCAACATGGTGTCAGAGGGGAAACAGATGGTGGAGTGATGCATTGGTCTGCCCTGCTCTGTCCCAACCTGGTTCAGCTGATTCAGATACAGTACAGAATATATGGACTTATTTCATGTAGTTGGATTCATCTTGTTGAGCGCACACTGACTAAATGATGCTCAGTACATTATCTGTTTTATTTCATGTAGTGTATGTACTTTGACACCTATTTTATTTAACTTAAAATACTATATCAGTGGAAACAATCTATTAGACATTAGAATCATGATACCAAAAATCTGTTTATATAATAATCTTGGTTAATTATGTTGCTGGAATGTACAGCACCCACACACTAGACTTATGTTCATATTTCTGTATCTTCAGAAAAGGTACCTGTTAAGAGGCATTTTGGATTTAATAATTAGCTTTGAAAACAAAGCTCTATTAAAGTATTTTGTGTCCACCAGACATCAGCACTATCACACGCACACTGCAGCTTTTGACAAAGCTTACTACTAAGCCCACTCTGGTTGCATCAAATGTTTTCAATTAAAAAGATATGTGCACTCACACACAGACAGTGACCTTCATTTAGATAGACCAGTTAAGTTTCATATTATATTTCAATGGACTGAGGACTCAAGTGAATGGTTTGGCACACAGTGCAGTGGAGTAATGGCCTGAAACTAGATCTTTCTATCCTCTTTCTATTTGTTCAGTAGAGAATTGGTTTTGAATCTAAAACGGATTCAAAATCAAATTTTGACACCAAGAATCAGAATCAGTCGAGCATAATGTGCTTGGGTCTTTCAGGAAACAATCAAAGATTACTTTGACTAGAATCCACTTTAAATATGGATATTCTCTATTGTTCTGGTTCTGGTTCCATACCTTACTTTACAAGTTTGATTTCTAGGAAAAAGTTCTACAGACTACGCAGATCAATTTTTACTTTTGGATGTGATATTTTCTTAGCCAAAATTCACTATTGTGGAATTTAACCAAATTCATCCATCAAGCTATTCTCAGAGCATTCACGTTGAGGTGGGAACAACCTCTCGAATAGCATTAATATGATGGAGTTCTCATATTGGTTAACCATGATGATGATGGATGCAGTAGCTTTGTGATATTTATGAAATCCTCTTCTTGATTTCAGTGGTGCCGTCACCATCCAAACCTGCAGTCTTCAGATATTTAGAGAATTAGTCTTCACTTCTATTCATCATTCCTGTCTCCAAGTCTCATGTTTTAACATGAGTGTGGTTTTGTCAGGGCCAGGCAGACGGAAATTGTTGATTTCTGCCTTCGTAACCAGTTGGCGTTGCCTGCCAAAGCTGTACTCTGAAAAGCATTTCTAAACATAGCTATGAAGGACCATGGGATCTTCATGTATCTTTAGACTTTCACTCCCAGGACATTAAACGCCATGGCAGTGTATTTACTGGGAAGGAACAGAGTCGGTAATTAAAACTTCATAAGTTAGAACAAAGAAGATGATGGCGTCTTGCGTCATTCTGTTGTGCTCTGCCCAGACTAAGACACATTCAAGCCTCTCGCATACCATGAAGGGTGGGGGTTAGCTGCACTGTCACATACTGATGTCAGAGTCCCTGCTGGGGCAGGACAATGCTGAGGGGTCTGTTAACCATCATGCTCACGATGACGTGGTCCGTGCTTAAACAGACAGCAGAGCAAATAAAGTGACTGGATTTCCTTGTTATTATTGTGTGGCTGAAACATTTTATTCTTATTAAAGAAGCTATACTTCAAAAAAGAAGAGTCTTGCTTGATATTAGTGATGCAGACAACCATGAAAAACAACAAGGCACCCTGTCTTTTGGTGAAATAACATTATGTATTTCCATCTGCTTATCCGGGGTTGGGTTGTGGTGGCAGCAGGTTTAGCAGGGTGCTACAGACGTCGTCATATTCAACGCCGAGCCGAATGGAGTCCTGCTTCTGGGACACTTCTGAAACAGACTGCGGTGCAGCCGGTGGGGTTTAAAACATTGACTAGAATGGCTGAATATCGCTGCGGTGACCACCATACCACCCACCACTGTTTCCAATATTTTATAATCGAGATCAGGTTACCCTAATAAGAAACCTACACCAGACTGAATATGTAGTTTGAAAGTGAGGCACGGCTGAGCACTGCCTGCTGAGGCTTGCTGTCCCCCTCCTCTCCCAGCCAGGGCTCAGGGTTAAGGGAGGTGACTATGGCTGCAGGGCCTCCAACAAATAAGCTGTACTAAGCCTGCAGCTTTTACTTCCCAACAGCAGAGGAAACATTGTCAGCCAGCCCACTGCGGTGTGTAGAATTTATGTGTGGGAAGTGTCTGTGTGTGTGCATGCCTATGACAAAATTAGAGAGACTAAAGGCTAAAGTGTGACTTAAATGCTCTACCAGTCTGAGTGATCTGGTAAGATGGAAAATAGTGCTGTCCTTTGGTAAATGCATAGATTTGCATTTATCTTTCAGTCGGCATTGAATTCTGTCTACCGCTTCTCTAATCAAATGTTTGCGAGAGTTCATTTAGTTTTTATGGTGGCAACTACATCGTCATAGTTGTGCTTGAAGCAGCGATTCAAGGCTCTCTACAAAGTAAAATTGCATGTCGAGATCAAAAGGCATGTGATCAGTCTTCCTGACAAATTTCGCATAGAGGTTTTGACCTGGTCCCTGACGTTTGTCACGTGTTCAGAAGGTCGCCCACTTGGCCCCAAAGACTACACCTTCCAACACAGTCTGTGGCTTTGCGCATGCAGTCCCCATGTACAAGCACTGTCCAGGTTGCTCTGGGCCAAAAACACTCCAATTACCACACTAATTACCACACCGATTATGTGCCTCTTAATTGATACACCACAACAGTTTGGGACCTCCCAGCTGCAGTTGTTCAGAGACGCACTGCGGCTGCTTTTATTTCATCTCAGTGGATTTTATTCTTTATCATTTCTTCTTCCGGACTTTTTTTTTTTTTAATATTCTATGTGCGTCCTGAAGAAAGTGACTACTAATTTAGTTTGTTTAGTTTGACACGTTTGATGTTGCTGTGTGTTTTTATCACTTTACATTCTTCATATCACATATCGTATATTATTACTGTACTCTGTATCCATGTATGTAATTATTAGATAGTTAATGTTGGACTTTAGCTGTTCATTGGCAGTGTGAGCGCCAATGGGTCATTAAGGACCGTCGCTCAATTCCGTAGCCTCTGTGGAGCACACATCATCACATGCAGAGGAGCCTTCTTAAGTTCAGAGTTTGTAAATTATTGACGCTCCTTATTAACGCCGTCCTCTTAATTTATTCATCTTTGCTCATTTTCATCATCTTACATGACATTATTCTTGTTTATTTCATATTGTTTATGTTAATTACTATTTCAAATGTTTATCTCTTCCTGTTTTGTTTATTCTCTTCTTACAGTAACCACACACCCCCAAAGAACACACACACACACACATACACTCAAAGAACACACACATGATTGATTACAATAACCGACAATAACCAAGTGGCATTTCAGAAACAGTTCAGAGTGTGAGAGTGTGTTATTGAGCTGGACAGATTACCACAATCATCATCCTTGTTCTTAGCGGACAAACTGTGGAGGTGTGCATCCAGAGAACAGCATCATACAAACTGCATTTAATTATTCTTACGAGTTTTTTAGTGATCAGAAGCCAACATCTCTTTTATAGCATAATTCTTAATCAAATGGTACTTTTTGTTTGGGTTTTGTTGCTGCCTGTGCTTGATGATCGTTGCACTTGTGTATATTCAGAACTAACTTTGCCTTTTGTGTTTCATTCCACAATCCAGGCCTCATGGAGCTGGGGACTCGACGCCTGCTGTGCACTAGGGAGCTCGATCCATGCCCTGTCCCCAGCAAACAACCATAAAGGGGGGGGAACCTTAATTACCCTTCAGATCCTTTTTCCCATCCCTCCCCCTAAACTTCCCCTGTGGTGATATTGTCTTCTCTCGTCTGTGGCCTGCAACATGATTGGCAAGCTGAAACAGAACTTGCTGGTGGCCTGTCTGGTCATCAGCTCAGTCACAGTCTTCTACCTGGGCCGCCACGCAATGGAGTGCCACCATCGTATCGTGGAACGTAACCAACCGGGTGGGATCCTGCCTCTGTCAGCACTTGGAGGAAGCATGCGGACCACCTTACGGACTGGCCAGAACCTCAGCACTCCTTTTGTTTACAATAAAGACATGCCACTCATCTTCATAGGTGGAGTGCCCCGCAGTGGGACCACGCTAATGCGAGCTATGCTGGATGCCCATCCTGAGGTACGCTGTGGTGAAGAAACCCGTGTCATCCCACGTATCCTAGCCATGAAACAGATGTGGAGCCGCTCCGGTCGGGAGAAGATGCGCCTGGATGAGGCCGGTGTGACAGATGAGGTGCTGGACGCCGCCATGCAGGCCTTTCTGCTGGAAATCATTGTCAAACACGGAGAGCCCGCCAACTTTCTTTGCAACAAGGACCCTTTTGCACTGAAGTCGCTTTCCTACCTAGCCAAAATATTTCCCCGTGCCAAGTTTGTACTCATGATTCGTGATGGCCGGGCTTCAGTCCACTCCATGATCTCACGGAAGGTGACGATTGCTGGCTTCGACCTGGGCAGCTACCGGGACTGCCTGACCAAGTGGAATCGGGCCATAGAGACAATGTACACTCAGTGCCTAGAGGCAGCGGATAAATGTCTACCTGTGCATTATGAACAGTTGGTCCTTCATCCTGAGAAATGGATGAGGACACTGCTGAAATTCCTTGACATTCCTTGGAATGATGCTGTCCTCCACCATGAGGAGCTCATTGGGAAAGCTGGAGGAGTGTCCCTCTCCAAGTAAGTAATACTGACACATCCTACTACATTTCCCTTTTCCTTTCCCTGGCCCAAACCCCAAGCCCTAATGTCTTGTTCTGTGCTCATACTTTGAAAGGTATAAGTTGAAGCAAGGTTCCCAGTTGACCTTCAGAAGAAAGATAGTGAGTCATTAGTGGCTCGGGTTAATTTAAACTTTTACATTTCATTGTTTGCACTATAATTGTAGCCGCAGTAAAGTAAAACACAACTCTGGCTATTGTCACTGTGTCTTTGATCCCTCTTGTTTGTAGCTCTGGGAAGGACCTACCCATGTTGTTACAGCCAGACTGAGCTCTTTAATTTGAGAGTAATTCTAACATGGGCCCTCACAGTGCCTTTTAAGAATAGATTTTTGTCTTTAAGCAGTTCCCTCAAACTAAATTGGCTCCATTGTCCTGTTGTTTCTTGTTTGTTGCATTAGGGTTGAGTGCACTTTCTTGTGAAATGCGGGTCATGGCCTTTTGTCTGTACCACGTATGTTTCCCTGCAGCACTCTAAAGGGGTTTACTAGCAGTGACCAAAAAAGAACTAAAAATGAGTCAAAGCATGACACAGTGATGGATGGTGATTCAGAGGTTCCTTGACATTTCGGACACTTGACCCGTTTGGAATGTAGTGTCAGGAAGCTGTGTGCTATCTCTGTGATCACAAATGAGTCCATGCTGATGATCTGCAGAGACTTCATTCTGTTAGATGCTTTATCTACAGCTGCACATAAATGAAGCAGCTCATTACTGAATTAATGGTGCTTGAATAAATATTTGCCGTTGTAATAGTTGTGTTTTGTGCCAGCCGCACAAGCTTCACATGGTAAGCTGGGCCTGCAATACATCACATTCCCAGCGCTGTAGAATTGAGCTTGGACATGCCCATGTCTACTCAGCTATAAACTGCTTGGAATGGAGGGGAGAGAGAAAGTATGGATTGGCCATTAGCCTGGAGAAAAATGACATGTAGGGAGCTGTGTGTCAGGCTGTAGATATCACTTTCTATTTAATCTTTCCAAGTTCCTGGAGGCCTTGAAAATAAACACGCACCTCTGGCCCTGAAATATATCCTCCACGTGTTTTCACAAAAACCTTCAGACTTTCCGTCATTACATTTCATTTGGAAATTAAACATCCTACTGCTACGCACAGCGAGGAACCCACTCATTAGTGACTTAAAACACATGGGATTATGCCGGCACTGCTGTACTGTAAGCAGGGTTTCCTAATGGCCCTGCCTGGTGTCAGAGTTGTTTTGGTTTCAGTGATTTGGGAGGTTGGACTCTGGAAGTTGTTGAGGAAACGCACCCTCATGCCTTGCCTCTGTCCCCCACCCCCCACCCCACCCAAACCTCCTCTCTGCTACCACCCTCTTCCTGCCACGTAGCTCCAGAACACACTGGAGATATTTGGGCCACATTTTGTTGTGGCTGAACATGAGAAGACTCATGGTTTTTATTAAAAAGCTTTGTGTTCATTGAGCAGTGTCCTCTAAATGCCTGTTGGCTTTACTGCACTTCTTCATGAACTCCTCCCACTTCCTCTGTAGTAAAAAGCGAGGGTAAATTTCCTTCCTCTTCTTGGAAATGTTGAAATTGGCTACATATTTCATTTATCTTTCCTTCTGCTTTCCTCTTGGTTTCCATGACTTTGATCTGTTTGACTTTGAGAAGAAAAAAATAGGTAGCAGGGATCATAATGAAGAGCAGGTGTCAGAAATCCAGTTCATTTGTGGGCCAGTGTTTCACAGGCATGGAATAAAACTATATAATGAAATTTTAAAGACCAGTAAGTAGGATTTAGTTGCATCTTGGGTGTAGTTACCCTCTTCGTCCTAGCATGTAGGACAAACTTTGGATGCCGCAAGACTCGCGAAAAGAAGTTATGGTTGAGTACAATTTGTGAAAATCAATCAAAAAAATTCACTGGTTGCAACTTTTCAATGTGAGTATTTGCTGTTTTCTGGACCTTTGGTTAGATAAAATGATGCATCTGATGACCTGAATATTTTCTGACATTTTAGACCAAACAATGATTTATTAGAAGGCAATTCCAAGATTTCTTTCAAAATACATTAAATATGTTGGAAAATAGTTGCTGAAAACATGTGAAAAGACTATGTAACTTACTTAAGATGATATATTATTGAAATGTGGAGTTTGAGGTTAAAACAGCCTAGGGCTGCAGCTATCAAATATTTTGGTAATCGAGTATTCTGTCAAATATTCTACAGATTAATCGAGTAATCGTATAAAATTATTATTCTTATTACTTTCGCTTTGCTGCGTTTGCTCATTTTCGCCTTTTTCGGTCCCGGCATCTGCCATCTTGTACACACTGTCCACACACGTTACCAAAAACCTGCTTCCGTCTTCTTCCACTTTGCAGGGGACGTTGTGTCACACTAAAAAGAATGCAGCCCTAAAACAGCCCATTCCGAGGGGGGACAGTAGCCATGGTTTGCATTGCTTTTCATTGTGATATTAGTCTGTAATATTTTTACATCAGCCTATTTTTTTTATCTTGCATAGGTCTGTATAAAAACTATAAAAGGAGAAACTTGAACTTTTCATTGGGGTTAATATTTTTGTTGGAGGGTGGGATTTGGTCCATGGGAAACTATTTGCCTACCACTGATGTAGAGGATGAGTAGGCTTAACTAACTGCTTTGTCACAAAAGCATCAAGCAAACATTGAACTGATACAAGATAAGTAATTTGACCAAAGATAACCTCAGTACACAACTACACACATAAATAATCCATCTTTATAGAGGAATGTTATTTTTTCCAGCTCTCCACCTCAAAGCACATTCTCTCTCTCGAGGACTCTTCAGCAGAGCTCACATTTTGTTTACACATGAGCCTGAACCTACCTCTTGTGGCTGAAGGACGGCCTTCTTAACCCTGGAATCCATACTACATAAAGAAGACTCATAAACCTGCTCACGTGTGTTAAAACAGTCTACTCAGTAATGACACAACTACCAAGCTGCTGACCTCTTGAGAGTTTTCTTTGAGTTTGTATAATGACCTCTGACCTGGAAAGAGCCAGCATGTCCTCCTTCTGTGGTTGTGGATGAGGTCATGGGAAAATAAGGGGACCAAAGAATGAGTTAGACAAAGCAACTTGAGCCAGATCCACTGCTACCCAGTAAAACCATGCAGTTTAAGGCATGTATGTCCAATTGAGCGTGCTCGGCTCCTCTCATTTCATGATTTCATCACTGTTTGAGTCTGTTTCTTTCTCGTCACAGCCTGGCTCACACTAAGTTTAAACAGTCAGGCTACGGAGAGATTCTGCTCCATGTTTACAGCAAGTTTTACCGATCATAACATTTCAAGAAGTATTTGCCCACGGTGCGGTTCGAGTAGAGCTTAGAGAAACCTGCAGCCACGACCTGAGTTCAGTCTGCTTGGTCCTGACTCGTCATTTGATGTTGTTTGAAAGGGTTAGCTCTAACTTTAGTTTAATATCTAATCACATTACATCTGTTGTTTACCATCCAGTAGACACAGTCGTCTATCTTTGCTTGATAAGAGGCACATATAAATGATTAGTATTGACTGGTCCAATGTTCTAAAGGTTTAAACAATAGGTCATCTGTACAGAAGCTAGCAAATCTGCAGAGTGAGTTATTCCAGCCTGTCTTTTATTAGAATGCACTGTTCTTACTTGAATTTGTGTCAGCATTGTAATCTTGTTTAAAGGAGGAATATGTCATATCTGGCCTCAATAAAAAAAAGAGGGCAGCATTTCAACTTCTGTCTCTCATGACATCAGACAATTTGGAGCTGGTTCTCCATTCTCATCCCTTTAGCTGGAATCAAGTATTTTCACCAACTTCCTGGATTACTTGTCTCATTTTTTGTCTGCTCTCTGTATAAATATGAAGTTCAATAACAGGTCTCGTACAGCTATAAAAACAATGGTGTATGTCTGCACCGAGAGTGAACATAAATCCACTTTTAATTTTTAATAATTAAAGATTTTTTTTTTTTTGGCCTTTTGAGTTTTATTTGACAGAGACAGCTGAAGAGTGACAGGAATGTTGGGAGAGAGAGATGGGGAATGACATGCGGGAAAGAGCCACAGGTCGGATTCGAACCCTGGGCCGCTGCAGCAAGGACTGAGCCTTTGTACATGGGGCGGCTGCTCTACCAACTGAGCTAAACAACACCCCATAATCCCCATAAAACTAACCCCATAAAAATAAACCGTGAGCTCTCCTTCCTCTGCTATTTCTCAAGAAGCTCCGGCTTTGCCCCAGCCGTCCCCCCTACAGCCCTCCAGGTCTGCCGTGGCAGCTGTCTGTCAACTAGCGTTACAGCACACGCATTTCACCTGTAGTGTGTGTGGATATATTTGTGTTCAAGAGACTAAATTCTGACATCATAGCTGGTAAAATACAGATTTACTAGGCTCTGACTCTTTGTAAATAAGCAGCTAACTTTTTGCCCATCCTAAACACGTTTCACCAGTTAAAAAGACAAAATGATAACATCATATCATCTGTCAAGTTTTATTCATATGTCAATTTCATTTTATTGATTTAACAGTTAATAGAATTAATTTAATAGAACCAGGAGTATATAGTATTTATATCAGGCTTCACATGAAATAAAGATGCGCCAAAGTTACACCTACAGCTCTTATTTCAAAGTGTCAGACACATATTTAATGTAATGACATCAATACATCTTATTATTGTAAAATGTTCTATTATAATTTCAGATCAGATTTTGGTATCTTTTTAAAAACAAATGAGATAACTACAGTTTCTTTGTCATGAAACACTTTTAAATTTAGCCTTCAGGTTCAACCCTTTTCAATATCAGTCACGAAGCAAAGAAACATCTTTTTTAACCAGAAGATGAATCCTGCAAACAAAGCTGATAAACTCAAAAGCTCATCTTGAGATGCTGTCAGGTGTTGTGGTTCAAGCTCAGAAACCATGGAGACTGTTAAGTGCTCTTCAGCCATGCTACTACAACAGTGGACCACTACGACTCAGTGGTAAGGACTCTTGAGTTTCAGAGAGAGGCCATGATGTCCTTGTCTCTCATAACACACTAATATCATCAGTTGTGTCCAGACATGGGCAAGTCTTCTTCAGGGGTCATGTTTGAATTAAACAGGGATTGTATGGGGTGTCGTTTAGCATAGTCGGCAGAGCAGCCGCCCCATGTACAAAGGCTCAGTCCTTGCTTCCGTGGCCCAGGGTTCGAATCTGACCTGTGGCTCTTTCCCGCATGTCATTCCTCATCTCTCTCTCCCACATTCCTGTCACTCTTCAGCTGTCTCAGTCAAATAAAAAACCTCCAAAAGGCAAAAAATATATATCTTTAAACAGGGATTGTATGTTTAACCTTTTCACTAGCACATATATATGATGTTACACCTCTTGAAATCTAAAAACAAACGCAAGGCCAAAATGTAAATGTGCGCACAGGGAGGGGGAGTGATGAGAGCTCTTTGGGATTCAGATGCAGATCTGTGGTCATTTAGTGCACACGACACCCCTCCACAAATTGATTCCTATCAAATATTAATGAATGGCAGACCTTAACCAGAGCCCTCTGAGCTGAGCTGAGGACAGGCATGGAGACACTGCTTTGTCCTACATCAAACAGTCCACGGTTAACAGATGCAACCAGGGACAAAGTCCAGTTCTTACAGATAAAACAGTGATTTCCAAACCAAAACAGAATCACAATCAGAATAACCTCCTGAACAACTGCAACTTGCGCTTGTTCATAGAGGGCAGACTATCATTGTATTAGGCTCAAGCACTTACCACATGCTTGAATTCTGTTTTCTCTACGAGCGCGTATATCTGCAACGTTAAACACTAACATAAGCTACAGCCTCAATCTGCAGCCAGTGACTACCTGAAGGCTGTGGGGAGAAGGACTCACCACTGTCACAACTCTGCCAAAACGTTCATGGTAAAACTAGTGCGCTTGAGCAAGTAGTAGACATAAATATACTGTTTTGACAGTAATTGTTTGGGTCACAGGGAAATGTTTAGGATGAATAAACATCCGTCAGAATACTAAAACAGCAATTTGAACTGGTTTGATGCCATTTGACATCGACTGACTTATCTGTATCACTTTGACATTCTGTGTCATGTGAAAATGGCGCCAAAGAAACCATTCCAATGTAGGACCACATCATCCTTTCTTTGTGGCCATTTTATTTGTCTCTCTGTTTGTTACATTTTTAAAAATTGGGCACAGGAAGATGGCCTCGGCATTTTTAACCTTGCTTTCAAGAGAACTGTAAAAAATGCCCGCCCTGGTGACATATTCAGATTGCTTCCACTTATATATACAGTATATTCTATTCAGATTGCTTCCACTTATAGATACAGTATCTCACAAAAATGAATACACCCCTCACATTTCTGCAAATATTTAATTATATCTTACACTGAAGAAATGACACTGATACAATGTAAAGTAGTCAGTGTACAGCTAGTATAACAGTGTAAATTTGCTGTCCCCTCAAAATAACTCAACACACAGCCATTAATGTCTAAACCGCTGGCAACAAAAGTGAGAACACCTCTAAGTGAAAATGTCCAAATTGGGCCCAATTAGGCATTTTCCCTCCCTGGTGTCATGTGACTCGTTAGTGTTACAAGGTCTCAGTTGTGAATGGGGAGCAGGTGTGTTAAATTTGGTGTTATCGCTCTCACACTCTCTTATACTGGAAGTTCAACATGGCACCTCATGGCAAAGAACTCTCTGAGGATCTGAAAAAAAGAATTGTTGCTCTACATAAAGATGGCCTAGCAACACCCTGAAACTGAGCTGCAGCACGGTGGCCAAGACCATACAGCGGTTTAACAGGACAGGGTCCACTCAGAGCAGGCCTCGTCATGGTCGACCAAAGAAGTTGAGTGCACGTGCTCAGCGTCATATCCAGAGGTTGTCTTTGGAAAATAGACGTATGTACGTTAACAATATATCGTCAAAAACATTCCCCAGGGTAAGAATATGTCATCCCACGATAAAAACGATAAATTCCCATTGATTATGTATATATGTGCACGACACACATGCAGCCCAACACGCACTTTTGTGAGATACTGTATGTAAAAGAGATAAGCAGCACATCTTCATATTTAAGAAGCTGGAACCAACAACTAAAGGCAAAAGTCAAAGTAGTTGGCGATATATTTTCAGAGTTCTTTGCAAGTTGAAAATGTATTCAGATTCAAAGGTGTGGAACCAGAGTACTATGCTGTGTGCTTTTATAATCTATAAATAGGACGAGAATGACTAAGGAGAAAAAAGAAAATATGCAAGAACAATTAAAAGCAGTCGATCTTTCAAAAGATGCAGACTGTTCTTACACAAAATACTCAAGCTTCCATTAAACATGTCAAAATGAATGTGAGAAAATCATCTCATGTTGCAAAATCAACAGAAACTGGCTTGTCCTTTCCTTGAATGCCAGGACTCCATGATGAAAATTCTTGACAAGCTCATCAAAACTTGAACTTAATGCACAGTAGTGTGTCTACTTTATGTGTGTATAATAATGTAGTCTTAAAAGGTTTCCATTCTGTGTGTGCTGTGCAGTAGTTTTTAGTCCGTACACAGTCTGCTATTACAGGCTTTGGTCTACCATCATACCATTCCCCTAAATGGGCCCTGATACAATTTGATGTTAGGAGGCCAGCCACAAGTAGCCTTCGGGGCAGCACAACTACCTTTTACCATCATAAACATTTTGCCCCACCTCCTCTCAAGTACTTTGCCCACAGTGCATTAAAGTCAACCCCCATGACACCTGGCAGAAAATGCCTCTTGCCCTCTCCAACCACCAGCACTCCCTGCTCTCCACAATCCTGCGAGCTTCAGGGTCTCTATCTACATGAAAATCTCGATCAGCGGGCAGCCAGGCCCCAGAGTGGGACCTTGTCTTAGCATTAACATCAATTACTTGGCCTTGATTTAGTGGAGGCCCTGCCCAGCTGAGCGCCTTGCTCCATTACTTATCCCAGAACAGGGAGCCATTCGACCCCTCCTCCCTAACTCTTCATCCTATTTGGGATCTTGATGTCTCTATGCGATTCTCTGTTATCAGCCGTTGGTGATACAGAACACCACCTTGGGTAAAGGAGGCCCAGCAATGAATAATTGACAAGCTGGAGGCCATTAAGAGCATCAGCCTGAAGGGAAGTGGTCATGTGATGGACGGAAAGGTTTTTTGTCACATCACATTTAAAGCTGAGAAGAGGAGTGTGTGTGTGTGTGTGTGTGTGTGTGTGTGTGTGTGTGTGTGTGTGTGTGTCTGTGTCTGTGTCTGTGTGTCTGTGTGTCACTTGTTCAGCAGTATGGGTGCAAATGATTTTAGATTGATGACAGGAAACAAACAGAAGATGGGATATTTATGTCCCTGGACTGTCCCCCTCCTTTCATTGTGCTGTTGAGTGCGGGTGCCTGGTCTTCAGTGCTAGTATCGCTCTGATCATGCCCCTTCTTGGAGAGTAACATTCAAGTCAAACACTATTAGAACTGAACAATTAATCACAAATACCATGTAGCTGTCAACCAATAAATTAATCCTCAAATGTTTTTTATAATCGATGTCCACAAAATAAAAAAAAGTCCAGATTCTCTGACTTCAGCTTCTTAAATGTGAATATTTTCTGGTTACCCTATGGAGTGTTTTTCCATGTCCGGTTGTTTTTCGTACATGTGCATGCGCTGCACTTAACAGCCAGTGGTGTCACACTATTCCACCTATCCACAGCTCGTAGTAAAGCGCTACTAACCACTAGTAAGCATGGATGAACAGTTTTGTTTAGTTTACTTGGCTTTTCTCTGACTGACCGGTTTGAAACAAAAGAACCATTGGAGGACACAAACAACAAGCAACTTTTATACATGATCTGATTCATTGTGCTAATGATTGGTGTATGAAACATTGACAGCTCCCAGCAGATGTGTAAGTGCTTTTGTTAAGTGGATTGGCTTGGTGGCCTAAAACCAGTCGGACTTCCAGGCTAGTTGTTGACTAGCTGTGGTAAATATTTGGATATTTCAGTTAGCATGAATGAATGAATGTATTGCCATTCAGCTATGATAATGGTGTTGTTTGTTTGGCAAGAGTGTTTTCGTCATGAGTGATCCAGTTTGCAATCTATTAATAAAGCTGAGTCTACTTAATGCTTGCCACAGCTTAGTTTTTTGATATTATGGCACTGTGGTTAAGATTTTGTGTAGACACTAGAACCTCTTGGTTAGGCTGTGTCCATGAATTGTCACATCTACAGGCAGTGGTGGGTTAGGGCTTCCCTAAAGGACTCCCCTCCCTCAGGTTGGGATCCACTGTCATAGAAAGTACAACTCCCCAGAGTGTTCACAGCTGTTTTCAGGGAGCTCAGATGTGTGTGTGTGATACAGATTTTATTTATAGGCAGAAAAAATGTGTGTGTTGGTGTAAAGAGGAGATTCTCCATTCTTTTGTCAATAAGATTGCCAGCATCTAACAGGACGGTGAAGCTGAGCTGCGTTCGCTACACTCAGTCTTTGTCTTTATCAGTTTATGTTCCACGTCGACACTTAGCAGCCTCTTGGGTCTTGATGGAGTTACCTAAAGTGATTCCCTACCCATTTGTTGCAGAGTGGATATTTGGATCACGGCCCGTCTCTCAGAAAGCATCTCCACCATCCTCCTGAGATGACAAAACCAGCTCACTCTATTAATCATGCAGGAGACTATACTCGTACAGTGTAAAGATTCAATTGCAAAGTAAATGGATTAGAGGGAAGTGAATTGCCATATTGAGGGACAGAGGCAGACAGGAAACATAAGGATGGAGAAGCTGGACTGCAGACAGTAAATAGACTTGGGGAGGGAGAGCAACCTGAAATACCAGCAACAGCCAGGAGGCTCAAAAGAAGTGGCTTTCAGTACACTGGAGGAGGCTTGAATGAAATGTTCTTCACACAATTTAAAATTCCAAGCTCACATTTTATTAGACTGCACTGGAAAATGAAAATACTAATCCACAAAACGGATTAGAAGTTCATTTCAGCAATGCTTTAGTTCAAGTCTAGAAATGTAGTGACACTGGTGAAGTTGTGTATTAGAATGTGTCACAGTTTGGGTAGTAGAAAGAGTGTTTAAGATGAGCAGTTTTTTAAGTCCCCCAGCTGACTTTACATTGATCAGACGGGTTTGGAATCCCAGATGTGCAGCAGGATAAATGGAAGCCTCATTGACCCTTTTACCAGTGTTCCAGTCTGTTGTGCCACTTTCACTGGTTTCATACTGTTGGGTACACTTTGTATTAAGTTATATTAAAGCCTTTTGTTACGTTTAAGACTTGAAATATAGCGACATTGTATAAATGTGAGTAATTCTTACTGTGACGTAAAATAAAACTGGCGAACAGATCAATACGACGGGACGTTGTATGTGGGGATGATTGCATCTTCGTCACAAACATGCAGTCTTGTAAAAGGGGACAGACGCTGCTACTGCACACACACGCGCGCACACACACGTCAGTGTACATTAACTTCTGTTTTTCTGAGTGTAATGTGTTCAGCGACCTTTTATCTCCCCACAGTCTGTTCTGACAAACTGAAGATCTATTTCAGAAGACGTCTAAATGCAGCTCTGTCACACCCAGTCTAACTATAAAGGGATGTGGTATTTGGAGCTTGTATAATATCTAAATGTGTTTCAGTCAGTTGCAAAGGTTTTCTGTTCTAATGGAATCTGCTAACAGGACTCCATCTTAGTTTAATAGGTTGCTAACTTTAAAGAGTGTGATCATTTACATCATGATAGATCTGACATCAGATCCCTCCTGTTGGTCAGTGGTGGTAAACTTTGTTCATTCCACAAAACAAAAGCTGCAGTCCAGCAGCTTCAATCCCCTCGCTTCATGAATATTTAATTGCAGACAATTAATAATTTATCAAGAAGTCTTAATTTGCTTTTAAAAACTAACAGTTGTGGTTGATGTTATCCAGAAACAGACGGTGGAGCGTTCTAGATGTCGTCTCAGGCAAGTCACTTTGATTCAGTAGCTTCATCTGAAAATTTGTTGACCTTGCACAGTTGCAACAGTGTTTCATCTTTGACACAGTCTGTAAGATTAAGCTGAATAACCGAGGTCAAGGAGACTGTATTCAGCCCATATGTGCTGTTTGAGACGGTACATCATATGAAATGTGATGCATGTTGACACAGGAATGAACTCTTACAGTAAGAGGTCACGTATTCAGAATATTTAACAGGGCCCTGCTGAGAGAGGGAGGTCAGGAAGCCATCTTTAATAGAGTCTCATGGTCCAATTACAGCCAGTTAGATGCTTACAGTGAACAGAAGTGAGAGGACTGCTCTGCTTCATTCATCTGCTATCATCTGCTATGAACTGTTGTGTGTTGGGGAGTCAAAATGTTCATGTCTCTCCAAGTTTGAAGCTCATCTGCTCTCACACAAGGTGAAAACAGAGACTTCAGCGACAAAATGGTTTGGTAAAATTGTTATGTTTGACAAATCCTTTAGGAAGACAGGTAATGAAGAGCATCCATGAAACTATCAGTTTGTGGTGGGTGAATGGGTCAAACGTGGGACTGTCATCTTGAAGAATGAGGGTTAGTGTCCTGTGTGAAGCCAAAGGTCAATAACTTTAGTTATATTAGATTTAGGCAACAGAACCATGTGGTGAGGTTTACGAAAAGATCTGGTTTCACAGGAGACACGAGCTGTAGCTTTCTGACTGAAAGACTTTATTGCAGAAACAACATGTACAAATGAACCAGACCATTTGAGGACAATGCTAATGCTGTGACTATAGTGATAATGTCATGCAGTGACGGTTGGTCACTGAACACTGTTAAATGTGTGACTTTCACTTGGATGCACATACAGGGCTCAAAGGGAACTACTTGGGCATTAAGGAAGTAATACTATAAATTGAGTGGGTTGTGTCATGTGACATGCGCCAGAAAGAACTTTGTTGTGTGATGTTTAATTGCTGTTCAGTTCACAAATTGAAATGATGCATTTTACCAAGGCTTGAGAAACCTTGGTGGTGTACAGTAACAAGTACAACATTTAGAAAAGAAGTAACCACTTGGTGGTAGAGTGACTCATTGGGAACTAAAACCTGGTATCTTTGGCATTGCAAACATATGCTTCAACAGCCAAGAAAAACGTGGAACCAATGAAGTGACTTCTGAGCTGAAACAAACCTTTTTCTTCCTGTGGTTAGGGTGGAGAGGTCCACAGACCAGGTCATCAAGCCCGTCAATGTGGAGGCCTTGTCCAAGTGGGTGGGGAAGATCCCGGCTGACGTGGTGAGGGACATGGCCGTCATCGCCCCCATGTTGTCTAGACTAGGCTACGACCCCCATGCCAACCCTCCCAACTATGGTCGGCCTGACCCCAAAGTCCTGGACAACACCAGAAGGGTGAGTACTGCTCAGAACATGTACAGTTTATTTTCCTGTGTTCATCATTTTTTCTCAGTCGACGACGATTGATACCACTCACATGTTTGTTTGGTCATTATGAAGGTACAGCACAGCTAGCTGGTTGGTTAGCTTAGCTTAGCATAAAGAAAAAGCTTTTAGTTGAAGTCATTGGCCCAGAAAAGGTCCGGCACATATAAAAAACTACAAAAACCCATATAAAACTACAACTTGTCATTTGAACACTGTTTTTTTTTGCACAGAATAAACAAACAAACTAGGATGTGTGTTAATGTAGTGAAGTCCAACTGGCTTCTGGCTGTAGCTTTATGGTTAGCCGACAGACATGTGAGTGATACAGTGGTATAGTGGTGAGTGGAAAGCCAACAACTATATTTCCCAGAATGCAGAGTTTTTTCTTAACAGTGGCCGTACTGCTGTCATTTTAATTTTCAGCTCATTCACTGCAAATTACTTGGTGGTGAACATTTTTCAGAGTGTAGTGTATTATTCAGTCAGCACTCAGTGCTGAACTGTGGATCACCACAGTAATAACAATATACTGATGGGTTGGAAAGAATTGCCCTTCCAGCAACAGCACAGCCTGATGACATCATAGTGATGTCATTGGGATTATCTCAGCTTGGCCTTGGAGACTACAGATTTCTCACAGAAAGCGCGTTACAAACTGTGGTTGTGGAGTTTAAAAGGGTAGGCAGGAAGGATCCAGTCAAGAGATTCTAGGTGGATAATGTGAAATGTAGGATCTCGTATTTTTGGACTAAATGTCAGGATGTCTCGGTCTCTTAGACATACATTTTGAGCATTGATTTTTAACTTCAAAAAGTGGTTTACTAAGTCAGAGTGCCTCTATAAAGCTGAGATCAGATCAGAGGCAGAAGTAGTCTGTTTTGTGTATTTCATAAGACCTTGAATATGGGATGTCCAGGATTGGAACATTAACTTTGTATTTCTCAATGTCGATGTAACTTATGTTGTTCCCCATGCACGTACTTTTGGTTTCCAGTCTCTTACTTAAAGACATTTTGACATGCGGCCAGGAGAAAGATAGCATCCTTACAATTAATGGCACCCAGTCTCAACATTACATCAACTTTGGGCGTGTGCACGAGCACTGTCCTCTTTGCTTCAGCACTGATGTCCTTGCCAGACGTCAAACCCGTCTCATATCTTAAGAAGACGTTTGCTATTTTTGGAGCAGAATATGTTTTATTAAATCTTTTCCTCAAGCTGAGCTATCAGGTGACATGCTCTGCAGCTCCTCTCTTTGGGTTGCATAGTGTCTGCCTGAGCTCAGGGACACGACTGTCTGTTTTATTTTTAGCTCTCAAGGTCTGTGGAGGCGAGCTTTCAAGGTCCTTCTCACTGTGTTGAATTGGGCAATAAAAGAGGCGTTAACATCAACATGATAGCACTCATTTGAGACATCGGTTCAGTAAATTACTGTAAGTCACCAAGACTACTGAGGAGAAGATGGCCTTAATTGTGCAGTGTCCTTGGAGACTTTAGCTGAGGATCTAGGGAAAGAGCGTCTGTATTTTCCATTAGTTTGAATTTCCCTCCTGTGGTGCCTTGATGTTAAATCTGTTGTAGACTGACATGGAGGACTGAGACACTGCTGAGCTGACAACAAGCTTCAAAAATGTTGAAATGTGTTGTGAAAGTGTTGTTGATAGTTGGATCAGCAGTTTAGTGGTAATGGAGACTAAAGAATGTCTCTCCATTGACTGTTAGCATGTTTTCCAAGTTTGACCTCTCCCCTGGTGGACTGCTGTCCAAACGTTTCTGGCTGATTTGTTGCTCCCAAGCACAAAGCCTGGAACTCTTTCCAGGTATCTGGGTATTTTCCTAAAACATCTTCTGTTCAGCCATAGTTTCTATTATTGTACACCCAAAATACTTTTTCATTTCCAGACATAAAATGAGACATAAAATGTAGAGAACTGAAGCATTTTTCCAAAGGAGTCCTGCTATCTGAACCAGTCAGTGTAAAGCTTTCCCTTCAAGTTCAGCCCTTGTGTATCTATAGACACATCCAACATATTCTGATATTCTGATATTCTGATTTTGAAATATAAAAATTTGATGAGAACAGCAAAATTCGAAAAAACTTTTTGTTTTTATACTCTCTTGAAGTGGTTTTTGCCTTTTTGGCAAGACATTTCAGTCACATGACTGACCCAACAGTCTTCTCACGGCTCCCATGGCTCCACACCACGTTCATGATGACTCCACACCACGTTCATGATGGCTCCACACCACTTCCTCACATTAATACATGAAACAAACACAAATGTCACAAATTTTCACCAGTGGAGGTTCAACTAGTGCTCTTTAAATTATGTCATCGCCAACTACTGCATATCTCAATGAACTAAATCCTAATATTCACACAACAGTAGTTGATAAAAACAAGCATTCATTTGCATCTTCTTTTGTGGCATTTGTGACACATACAATGCCTATAGTGATAATGGTATCCAATTTTCTACACCTACTCAAACATATCTGTGATATTCTGTATCTTAATGTGTTAATGCTAATTAAATCACATGCATGCTGACACCAATATATATCTGAAAAGCTTATATCAGCCCAGAAGATTTACTGCCCTCGTTCTGCTCCATGTATCTATAAAGAGATGGTTTCCTCAGTTTATGGTAGGACAACTTGACTGGCCTTCAACCCAATCCAACACCTTTGGGATGAAACACCAACTGTGAGCCAAACCTTATTGCCCAACATTGGACCTCACTTAAGCTGTTGGGCAGAATGGGAGCAAAGAATGGGAGCAAATCCCAGTAGAGGAAAAGACCAGAGGAGTGGAGGCTGTTATAGTTTGGGTGTCCACACGGAGTAAAATAATTAATTCATTCTCTCTGATACCTGAGAATTTAAATGTTAGTGTCAAGCTGTGACTAGATAAAGAACAGGAAATAGGTGGCTATTAATCATGCCTTCTATTTTTAAGTCTGATATTAACACACACACACACACGCGCAGTATGACAGAGAAAACAAAGTAGTGTTGCACTAATGAGTATGTCTGGGTTCCTGTTAAAGCCACCATTACTCTGTCTCAACTGCATTGCCTCAGTGTCATGGTGTAAGTCACAGTATCTCATCATCAGCGTTTGTGGCATATGCGTGTTTGGTGTTGTGTGTTTCTGTGCCTCAAACAGGTCCTCTTTTAGCCTGCAAGTTATCAACCATCACTGATGTTTCAGCAAATCATTAACACTATTTCCTGCTGTAAGTGTCTCCCTGGTCCCAAAAAGTAGTGCCTCACGCTGTACATCAGCACATCTACACAACACTCAGGGGAGGAGAATGTGCACACTCGGGGAAACCTAAATATCCAAGGCAGAATGGGGGTTGTGCAGCAGAATACAGGCTCTGTATAAAAGAACACGTGCCATATCAGAGTGACTGTAAACAGAAGGAGGTGTTTCTGTTTGGTTCCTGATGTTTTCGAATGATTTGGATAATGTGAGTTTGAGTGTGTGATGGTTTCATACTTTCATACTTGATGTTGCTCAGTGTGGTTTGATTTTGTCTTTGTGGAAAAGTTGAGAGACATTCCATTAGTGGTGAGTTTGTCTTTAACCCAGTTTGGTGTGTTAGCCAGTCTACGTTTCTGAAACGTTTGGATTGCTTTTCCATTTGTTTGAGGGGAACCAAAAAGGGGTGGATGAGGACGCAAAGAGAGAAAGAATGAGTTTGGTGCAATTTGTCATGTTGTCAGGACTGTTATGACTCAAACGGAAAACATTTCAGTGTAACATGTGAGGAGAGGAAACTTGTAATTTTTTTTCTGTTCATTGGAAAAACGTGTCTGACCACAAACTGAGATGGAAACTACAGACAAGGTGGCACAGTCACACAAACCTCTGCTCTTCTGTATGGTCTCAACTTTAAAGTGGAAGATAACTTTATTGTGTTTATACTGACTTGATAAGATGATGGGTCATCATCATAACTTCCACTGAACAACAGCCCATCCTTAATTATTGTATATTTATGACCATACATATATTGATCACTATTCATTGCAGTGTATTTCTAACTAAATTAGTGTAATTTCATCCCATTTCTGTGCCTTCCAGGAGTTGCTGTCATTTTTGGATGCCATTTCTCACAAATCAATTTGCCGTAAACCGTTTTGTGATTGCCTTTCAACAACTTTGGGAAAATGCGTGTGAACGTGTTCCTTTTGGTAAAAGTTGTATTATTGAATGTTGTGGAAAAAAAAAAAACATTTCTGCTTTTCCTCACTAAAATCGCATCGTTCAAAGATGATTTTCTTTAGTGGATTTTCAAAACTGCTCGAGCGATGACAAGGTTCAAACGGTCTACATCACAGAAACTGTCCAGGCTTTATTCTAGGGAGATGGGAAAATGTGTTCTTACTGGTCAGACTAAATAGTCTGACATTTTGATGCCTTGTTTGATTACAAATCCAGAATCACATGAGAAGGACATCTGTCTCATCTTTTTTTAGCCTAGCTTAGCTCAAAGACTGGAAGCAGGGGGAAACTGCTAGCCAAACTCCAAAGCTATCTTACATTAACATCCTAGCACGCTTGTCGCAGATGCATGCAAGAGTCGGCTGTGCCTATCTGTGTGAGTAGAGATCATTGTGGCACTGAGTTGTGGACAGAACCATGTGAACTTTGGAAGGATGTTTGTGTGTACACAGAGATCCAGTTGTGGATCTACATGGAGCTTAACACATCTGGTCCAATGCCTTTTCAGATAATGTCATTACAGACAGCTGTTGCTAATCCATTCTGTTTAAGTCAACTGCTTCTCTAACCTCACCGAGTTTCACTGTAAGATGAGCACAAAAGAAACTCTTTTCCAAAATGTTGCCTGTTGCTTTAAAGCCGAGTCATACTGTATGTAAGCAGTCTTCTATCAAGGCTGCCATATGTCAGTGTGCAGGTCAGATATCAGGTCCTCATGCTGCTCCAGCAGTGTGCTCACCATGTTGTGCATGTTAATGCTTTTCAAATGCGCCTGCGGTCCTGTTGACATATTTTGGATGCAGTAAATATCCACGTCTCTGCGTGCTGTTTCTTCCTCCGCCTCTGCTCCATCAAACAGTTAACATTCTCCTGACAATAGACGTATGTGTCTCGATGACAACACGTATGTTGAAGCTCATTTGTTCAGATTTATGCTGCGTACATCTGCAGGTCATTAGTGTGATTCCCCTGCATCAAACCCAGCTGCAGGCTTTATATCGCTGTTTGCTTTCCCTCCCCTCCCCTCCTCCCTCCCTCCCGGGCTGGAGTTCCTGCATTCAGAGGAGGATCTCCTACCAGCCAGTTCCAAGTGAACAGAACGTTTCTCACAGTGCCCTGCGGTCAGTTTGCTTATACATGCTAGAATGCTTAAGGACAACATTCTGAGAATTCGTCATCTGGTTTTAACTCTGCAGCATCTGCATTTTGTCTGCTGTTTTTATTGAGCTTCATGGGGTCACTTACCTCACGGCTGGGGTAGTGAACCTTAAAGGTTTTTGAGGACTGCCAAGAATGTGTCTGTTTCCAAATTTAAAGCCGTTTTATTTATTGATTTATATTTTGGCCCATTTTGATGGAAGCAGAAGCTGAAAACACAACATCAACATGCTGCCATATTATATGTTATACGTGTGTAATGTAACACTGTAATGCTAATGGTGAATGTGCACTCCAAAAATTAAAATGTTGACTTTAATTCAATTTATTCAGTCAACAGGTTCCATGTAATTGTATTAAGTTATTTCAACTCAAAAATGTGGAACCTGTTGACAAAATAAATTGAATTAAAGTCATTTTACACACTCATTTTGTGTGTGTGTATCCAACACGGTATAAGTAAAACTGTCTTTATTCCCCAAAGAAGCGTCCTACTTGCAGGTAGAAAAAGAGCATTGTTTCACTATCTGACCCAACTGGTGTATTAATACCCACCATTGTCTGAGGGCCTTCATGTCTGTGTATGGCATACATAAGTTAGACACAGGTATGGATATGGCTGTTTTCAATGCAAATGTTACCCGACTGTCAGACTAAGTCGAAAAGAAGAGATGGCAACGTTTTCTTAACATCTACACAGTCAACCAACTTTATTTATCTCACTCTGTCAGCATGGTCTTTTTTCCAGTTCTCCATTTCTTACTGTTTGTTGGAACGGGGTCATACCAGTTCATTTGTTCCTCCTAGAAGCACGGGATGACAATGGTATTCTAAATTACTCTCTGAATACTGGGGATCTCTGATATTACTAAATTCAAGGCTACCCTCCCAAGTTCTGTGTTGCATTGCGTAAGACATCTGGCAACCAGCCCCGAACTGAACCGTATGATGAAGCCACATGTGGAAATGCTCTCTCTGCTGTCTTGAATTTTCACCCAGCCCCATCCAAATATTTACCCTCTGTCTCATCTCTTCTTCAGCCCTGATTTCACCACAGAATGTGCAGCCTGGATGGAGCTGCTCAGCAGAGAAATAGTTTGGGAAGCAGCCACAAGAACAGAGTGTTTGTGTTTGTGTTTGCGCTGTGGAGACAGTGACGTGGATGATCAAGGTAGTTTGACCTGTTGCGAGCAGCCTTATCTCTGTGGTCATTTGTTGTGTTTTACTGTGAGTGAAGTCGATGCATATATCTCCCTAAAACCTCGGTGTGTCTGTTGAGTGAAGTCAGAAAGCTTCCAGGGATTCATTTTTAGACATGCAAATGTGAGCTGAGGCCTGGACAGTGGACATTTGTTCATTTTAGATATGTTGCTGCATATGAAGGCTATTGATAACCACCTGAAAAAAGGCATTCACGTCACTCAGGTGTGCCAAAGCTCTGCTGTTTAATTTGAAACCAGTTCTTAATTCCGATCCTCATTATAATAGTGTTTGTTTTCTTTTTGGCTTTCAGAGTCAAAGGAAAGGATGTAATGTTAATCCTACCTGCGTGCTGCTAATGTTATATAAGATTTTTTTTTTTTTAATTTAAAGATATTTTTTGGCCTTTTCAAGCTTTATTTTGACAGAGACAGCTGAGTGACAGGAATGTGGGGAGAGAGATGGGGAATGACATGCAGGAAAGAGCCACAGGTTGGATTCGAACCCTGGGCTTCCACAGCAAGGACTGAGCCTTAGTACATGGGACGGATGCTCTACCAACTGAGCTGAACACCTCCCCATATAAGAAAATATTTAACCTTGGTAACAGACGTGCTGCTCAGTTCGGAATCAGTGGCACTCGTGTCTGCGTTAGCCTGACAAGCTAACAGGGGCTAGTTTCTGGTCTTGGGTTGGGTTCAGGTCTTAAAGATGCAGGGTTAGAATCAACCTCAGTTTTCGAACTCACAGAATCAGAGATACAAAAATGATAGCAGAACATATGATGCTGACTGCAAAGTAGTCTCCAGTTCTACGCTCTACTTGAACGCTCTTATACATGTATATGTTACCTCCTCCAATGAACGACGCCCGGCTCTGCCACTCGTATGCTCAGGGCAATCCAAACTTTTCTCGTCTGTTGTTCCCCGTTGGTGGAACGTCCTACCAGGTCCTATCAGATCAGGGGCGTCCCTCTCTACCTTTAAAAATGGCAGCTCTTCAGAGAATACTTCATCTTCTAGCACTATCAGTTTTATTACCAATATTGCTGCACTAATGTGTCCTTGTCACACTGTACCTTGATTGTTTCTCTTTTTGTAAGTAGCTTTGGCTAAAAGCTTCAGCTGAATGACTAAATGTAAATAGTACCCAGCTGAGGATGCATGCATTGAGATCTTCAAACACTGGGCTTCTACTCTTCTCTGCTTCACCTCTGACTGCTGGTCAGCACAGGTCCTTCCAGCTTGCTGTAAATGAGGCCTGGCTCTTGAAGCCACAATCAATAGCTTTTAAGTGGCTTTGCAGTTGTGCTGATCCCTGGTGAGAAATGGATATTGGGATCAATAAGTTCTCAGTTTGTCCACAGTAACAATAATAAGATGAGTTAGTGGAGAGATGAGAAAGAACGTCTGTAGACTTCCTCGTCCAGCATGTTGTGCTTCAGGTCTGTGGCTGGACCTTTTCCTAAATATTGATGCAAAGTTAATGATGTGCAGGCTAATCATATCACATCGATCCAGGGCCATCGTCAGAGCTCGGCCATCGTGGCGCTCTTTGGCTCTTAGACCTCAGCAGAGACTCATATTCATGAAACCATCGGCCGGATGAGCATTGGAAGAAGAAAGTGGCTAAAAGATTTATTAATGAGGAGCTGACATGAAGTGTTTATTGATCAATGCGTCTTACTCCTTTACCCCAGATCAAGAGTTGATCTGAGTTTGGGTTTGCCATGTCTACTCAGACTTCATAAAGCTTGGGTGAAATAATTCTTCTTGGTTGCACAGAGGAGGGTTAAGGCCTCGATTAAAACGTTATTCTGAATCCTCTTAAAGCATCAGAAACCTGCTGGAACCAGGTGATATGCCACTGACATATTTTTGTAACTCTCAGACTGACCTGGTGTGTTTTAAAGTCAGACAGGGTTTGAACCTTTCATCATGCTCCTGTTTTACTCCTCACACAGCTACTCGTGACTTTTTGTGTGTACATGAATGACTGAGGAGAGGTTGAACTGCAGACATTTTAACCTGTCAAAGCAGGAAATCACAGGCGGACTTAAATAACAGTAACGACAGCTCAGATCCAGTAATGGTGAACCGGCACTCACAATAGCAGGACCTCCTGAGTGGAATGCCAAGTCAAAATGTCGGCTGTGTAAGCAATCCACTACAAAGACCCAGAGTTCTTGGAGAGAGGCTGAAGAGGCAGTAGGGTGTAGACAGTCACACATGTTTTGTCTCTTATTTGTTTCTCTATATAACTTCAAAACGGCCTTCTCTTCGTGGAAAAGTTGTGTCAGGCCAGTAATTTAAAACTGTTTGATCGCTGTTCCATTTGTCTCCCTCAAATGTTAATTGTAGTCTGAAATCAAGCAGCCAAACAAGAATCGTGATCGAATAAAGGATCTCTATACTTATCTACAGACACATTTCTGTCCAAAAGTATCGAGATAAGATATTCTAGACCTGATTTCAGGTCAGTCCTAAGAGTTAAAGTAACTTGATTGTGTGTGTATTGAATATATTTAGGCTCCATGGCAAAAATCTGCCACATGGAGGATTGAGGAGATTTATTTTTTCTCTCTGAGAAAAGAAGAATCTTCACACTCTGATAAATGCTACAATATATAATGACTTTTTATCATCAACCTCCTCTGAGATAGAGTTCTGTCTGTCGGTAGTGGGACCCCCCGCCTACACAAACACACAGAGTCTCCTGAAGAGTCTCAGTGTTCAGCTCAGATAGAAGCATTCTGTTTGAGGTAACAATATCCCTGGAAAGTTTCCACCCAGCGAGGGTGGAAGGAGCTGAAACATCCTCCCCTGCCGATCTTGGCTCGACGCTGGCAGCTTTTCAAACACACTCGGCTGTTACCACGTTTAACCCCCCGGGACCGGAGCTTAGTCACAGGGAGCACGGCCATAATACTGAGGCTGAACCGCTGGCAGGGTTTAGTTTGGCTCTACCACACTGGACTGACCTGCTGCTTGTACCAGCAGACACCTTGGCTGACCCGACGGTGCTGGTCCCTCCCTGGCTGGGCTCTGCTGAGGCATACTGTGGCAGGTTTACAGGGTGTCTGCTCACCTTCACAGTTGTGAATGCTTGATTCTCACACTTCAGTGGTTAGGGTCAGTGGATGGAATATTCTGTTACTGCCAAAATGCCTGAGGGGTTTCTGAAAAACCGCGATTCAGTTTTAGGTCTTTTAAGGATTCAAATAGAGAAGAGATGTGTAATAAATGGAATGAAACACAAACTCATAAAGTTCCTGATTGGATACCAAAAAAATGAGCAAAAGTCAAACATGGAATTGGACCAGAAGTTCTTTTTAGAATCCAGCTCTTTGTTTAGAGAAAAGACTTTAATGAACAGCACTGTGCTGCTCTAAAAGAGGTCAGATTGACATCTTTAAAGTCAGTGTAAAGGCCATTCTGAGATTTCTTTCCAAATACATGAAATATGTTGGGAAATAGTTACTGAAAACATGTGAAAAGACTTTGAACGATGTATTATTATGTGTAGTTAGAGGTTCAAACAGTTTTTCACCAGTTTTCAGTCCAGGATTTTGTGGGCGGTCCTAAAGGGTGGCTCGATGACACGCTGAGGCCACCCTGAGCATACCACAGCACCCCTAGCAGAGAGATAGAGAAGAATTCATCTCGCTCAGTGTTTCAAAGTTAGTCATGTCATTTTCTGAACTCATCTGACACGTTTCAGTCGCTTCAAAATGGCTGCTTGACTGCTCTCATGAGTGGGCGTGGCTTCAGCACATTCAGCGGACACGCCCCCACAGTGCTGGAGCTGAGAATTGATTTTTACCTGATTTTGACACCTAATTTCATAAAGTTGTTGATATTTTTAATCATTCAAATTTGCCTAGGTGTTTAATAACACTTTCTTCTTTGGTCTGACAAACTCAGCACACATTTATTCTTACTTTACATGGACTCTAACTCTGCGAGGATGACAGGAAGGCAGCAAACTATCATCTCTATCAGTCAGCTGATTGGGACTGGGCCTCGTGTTGGCTGTCAGGTCTGTTTGATCGTGCTGGGCTGTTTCTACTCATTTTATCGGACTCAATAGGAGAGCCTATAAACCTTCCACCTTATGAATATTCCTCCTTTCATGAGCATTCTAACAGACCCCTCAGAGGTAATAGACCTTGCGGTCAGAGTCTGCTGGACCAAAGCAGGCTGGCTTCATGTTACTGCAGTGATCCCGTCATGCAGACATGAAGTCTGGCCTTTCCCAGAGGCAGCCCTTCATCTCCATCTGTCTCCTCTCTGTAGGACAGATTGATCTGTAGTGTGCAAAGCAGACAGCTCAGCCTCTTCTGTACATTTCCTTCATACACCACTTGGATTTATGATCTTGACTGCGTGAGCTGGTGCACAACCTTCTGCTTCACTTCTCCGTGTACTCGCCCTTTGCTGTCTGAGCAGAAGGTTTGGACAGGCTCGGTGCTGTCTGGCCCAGAGCCTCGGTACGCTGAGAAAAGCTGCAAAATGGCACCCAAGAGGAAATCAGAAACATGCGCTCGCCTCTCTGTCTCTGGTGTTGGAAATCATTTGAGATTTCATTCAGTTCCTGGATCTGCGTCGGCTTCAGGCAAACACACAGGCATGCATGAAGGCACACGGGGGGGATTAAGAAATGAGTCTTGTGTTTTGGGGAAGTTTTAATCACTGAAGCCCGGGAGGTGGGCGCAGAACTTTTGACCCAGTCCTCCCTCAGTGTGGAGGGTCAGATTATCTGATAACAGTAACTCAGCACTTTTGTCTGTTGGCTTGATGGAAACTCGTCGTCCTTGAAGGGATGAAAATGAAACATGCAAAGCTGGATTGTACAACTTCATATGAGTACTTTGTGTGATGAAGAGAGGAAGTGAAAGTAACGGCAGCAGTGAAGTGACGAACCACAACTAAACAACAGTGTGTGTACAGTATACACATACACACACACATATATACAGTTGCAATCAGAATTATTCAACTCCTATTGCAAATTAGGTTTTTATTGGTAAAATTTATTTTTTTTCATCTTGTGCAATAAATAAATTACACATGAACAGTTTAAATAGATCATAATATTAATGAATATTACAAGGGTTATTTCCAAATTAAACACAAAATGCTACTTTTAATGTGCACTGCATTCTCAAAATTATTCAACCCCCTGAAGAGGATCCCTCATAAGAGCACACATTTGAAAATCAGGTGTCTCAAGCACATCTGATGTAAATAACCAAGGGCTGTATTAAGTTGCATCAGTTGTGCTTGAGATACAACACATCAAATACCTGGACAGGGATGTTTGAATGCATGTTATAAATATGGCTAAGTCCAGAGACTTGTCCAAAGAGTTAGAGAAGAGATCATTGCCTTGCACAGACAAGGAAAGGGATACACAAAGATAGAAAATGCACTGAATGTTTCTAGAGATACAGTTTGAAGCATAGTTCATGAGTTCAAAGTTAAAGGAACAGTGGCTACGCTACCTGGACGTGGCAGAAAGACGAAGCTATCAACGGCTGCTGCCAGATTCCTGAGGAGGCAGGTGGTCAAAGACACTCGAGTGACTGCAGAAGACCTACAACAAGTCTTGGTGGCAGCAGGCACTGAAGTGTCAGTTTGTACAGTAAGGTGCATACTAAACACTGAAGGCCATTAGGAATGGGCTAAGATTCCTCAGGAACGCTGTCAGAAGCTGGTGTCTGACTATGCTTCATGTTTGCAGCAGGTCATATGAGAAAACGGATGAAACATTTTGAAACTGCAAACTGAAATTGCATTTTGATTGCAACACACCACATACTCAAAATACTCGTTTCACTCTAACATTACTGTGTTCACATGCTCACTATACAAAAACATCACCAGCACCAGACAGGTTAGATACAAATCCTTAAATTTCAAAGAAGTGACTTCCACCCACACCAAAAAAAAAAAATCAATCTCTGGACTCTTTGGACAGCATGCACACCCCTTCAACATGTGGACACAGCCAGAGCTTGCAGGGCCTGATTAGAGTTGCTAAGCGACGATTGGACAGTGTGAGTTTGACAAAAGGTCAAAAGGTCAAAAGGTCAATCCTTGTTCCAAAGGAGTTGGTTCATTGTGTTAAAATGTGTCAAAACAGATAGTAGAAGAATGCAGCTGGACCTCAGCTCATCTGAGAGGGACTCTGAGGATCGGGGTTGTACAATGGAACTATAACAATTCAGCATGTCAATCAATCAGAGACTATACACATTACTGCACTGCATTACATTTATTACAATACAGAGAAGATCAAATAAAATGATACATGAGTCAGGATGAGATACTTCTTCTTGATGGTTCTGATGAGAAGCAGCAGTGTGCCTCACTGCTGCCTCCTGATGGACTGCAGCAGCTCTTCACGTCCTCTGATGTTCAGCTTCTCTCCATCGTCACTGTTTGTTACTCTCCAGCTTTCTTCACCTTCTTCTTCACGACCGGCTGACAGACGCACCTCGTGTTACACTGAACCACACACACACACACACACACACACACACACACACACACACACACTGCTCTGAAGTCACTGGCATGTGTCCAGCCTCCTCCTCCTCCTGCATTAGGATGGATTTGTTCACCTTGCATGATGCGTTGCCACAGAACTGGATTGATAATCATGTAGAATGATGCTCTGATCAAAGTGCTGATCCAGCTGATGACCTCCTGCAGACTGGACGTTTGTGGAGCTCTAAACCTGCTCCTTTGTTTTTCCAGGTCTTTAAAGGTGAATTTCAGCTACCAGATTTCCTAAAAGAACAATCACAGGTACAGTAACATTCCTGCCTGTCGTTGAGCTTCTTCTTTTTATTTCCAAATTCAGCCTTTTTTAAGTGTCTGATTTTCAGTTCAATCATCTGCAGCTCAGTGGAAGATCTCGTCACAGACTTCCATCTGCTCACAGTTACTCATCTCTTGTTTTCGAGTTTCCCGCCGCATAATGCCGCCTTTTGTTGTTTTTCCTGGTCTCCGCTTCATGATCGTCTCCATGTTTTTAGTGGTTCTTTTGTTTGTTAGTTTCTTTGTGTTGTCTTGCTGTCTCTCGGTCTGAGAGCCTGATGCTGGCTGCAGAGCTCTCCTGCCCTCCTCTGGTAGTTAGACACACCTGCATCTCGTGTCTCCATGTCTTAGAATCACAGTGTTTGATTTGCTAATGATGCATTCTGATCAACACAATCAGCCTCCTCAATCATCCAATGAGGCGTAAAGATCATAAATATGTTGGCAGCTGACTGTGGCCATCCTCTGGTGATTCCTTACATTGCCGCAGAGCTGCATGTCATCCTGAGAGCCGAGACTGTAACTGCTGTCTGTCTGTCTGTCTGTCTGTCTCCTGCCCTTTCTCTCCATACAGATTCAGAGGTCTGCAGAGAAACCCAACCCCAGTTAGGAGCAGAGGGAGTGCCACACTACAACATACAGGTACAGCTGCACATGACGTATGACACTTTATGACTTTATGAATGAAATAGTAAACAGCATGAGCTCCACCCCCACCAGCTACATCGCTAAAATGCTTTATTTTATTAAAGCCTTTATTCAAGTGACAGATTTTTAAATCAGGACGTTCAAGGTCACAGCAGCGTTTACGTAGCCGAGTTAGCCCTCTGAGCTAATGCATGCTAACTAACGATAGATTGGAAGCAACGCTAGATATCAAACAAAAGCCAGAGAGCTGTGAGCTGTAAATCCAGATGACCTTACTGAACGGACAAGACCTCGCCTCCTCCATCAGCTGCCTCGGCCTCACTCAGACTCACTTTGGGTTCAGGTCTACAGCTGTCTGTGTCTCTGTACCTCTACAGCTACTGCTGGGGAACAGCATGTCCTCAGCAGTGCACTGCACACTGACTGACAAGCAGACAAATGAATGACGACTCGACATGTAGGATGAGTTCACTGAGGGCTCCATGACTGATGACTTAAAGTAGTATTAAAAAGACATTGTCGAGTACAGTCCTACAGTAATTGTGTAAACGTATTTGATCTCTTATAATTATTTTTTAATGATCTGATAAATGATGATGAATGAAACATTTTATTAGAACACCTGAACAGTCAGAGCACGTTTTACAGTGAAAATCAACTCAGCGCTGCTCTCTGGTGGACAGACTGTAATGGACACACTGTTTAAACACTCTGTGTCTCTGCTGCAGTTTCTTGTTTCTTTGTGTGATGAAAGAAAGCTGACCAATCAGTGAGCTTCTAACGAGGAAGACACACACACACACACACACACACACACGTTTTAGATGTGTCTGAAAAACCCAGACTACCCTGCAGCATCCTGACATACACACTGATACATTTGATGACTGAAGTATTTCAGATTAGACAAATTTCCCAGAACTCCAGGAAAAATCCAGAGGTCCAGTTTACTTACCAAGTCCTCACAGACGTTAAAGCTGGAAGCACAGGATGTGTTTTAGTTTTAAAAATCAAATCAAAACTTTTGATGATTAAAGGAAAAGTTCAACATTTTGGGAAATCCATGAATTCTTGTTGAGAGTGATGAGAGGATGCATGTCATGTCTCACCTCTATTCTATTTCTTGGCTGGGATCTGTTGGCAGGCAACCAGCAGACACTGCAGGAAAAATAGTGCAGCCAGCCTGGAAATGGCCCCGAAAAACAGTGTTTTTATAATTGGGTTGTTGTAATAATTAAACAAAATGTACACATAACGTGTTAATTAGTGAGCTTGGTTAGTGCTGTAGTCATGTTTTATTCTTTTTGGACAGATCCAGGCGACACAGCTCAGCTACAAAGTGAAGGATATTTCCCAGATGATCAGACTTTTCCTTTAACTGCGGGTGTGAAATAATAAATAATGTTTCATCTCTCCACCTGTGCTCTGATTGGACAGGACTCGGTGCAGTGGAACAGAAAATCAACGTCTCACCCATCTAACCATCTGTGTTGGCCTCAGCACCTTACAAAGGTCACATGACCACAGCAGCCACCCCCCCCCAATGGGCTGCTACCACTCGTCTCTGGAGAACTCTTGGCCTTCTATGTTGTACTGTACAGAAAATAATACTAATACTTGTCACACAGAATGTCTGCTGATTGTTATTTTTGGTGTCACATCATGCTCATCGATTTTTAGAAATGATTTCGGCTATTTAGAGAAAAAAAAGTGAACTGAAATGGCAAGAAGTATTTATGAATGGGGAAATTAGCTTTTGGAAGATGCAATACCTATTTTAATGTTACATTTTTTTCATGCCTTTGTATTGTGCAATGTCATGGATACTGATCAGTTTGAAGTATCAACCGTGATAAACAAAGCTTTTTTTAAAAACCTGTCAGTCTCTTTCTTCTTCGTGTAAAGGGTTAATGTCACCGCACAGCTCACACACACACAGGAGATGATCATGATCTTTGGAAGAAGTAAATTCTTCTCTACATGAACAAGGCTGCAGTGCCCGCCGTGCCCCGAGGTCACAGTGTGACAGGATGACAGGCGCTGTGGAATTTTTACTCATTTTAAGTTTGAAAGGAATTTGCACCAATAAAGTATCTACGCTATCAATGCATTGTTTCCTGATGTAAAGCACGTGACACCATATCAAAATCTGAAGTTTAATCAAACAGGCCCAAAATAAAAATAATTCAGATACATCTGGAGTCTGAGCTGAACATCTGCTTTGTGAAAAATAAACACTCACCACGCTTTAGAAGGAATTTAAGGTTCCTAAAAGATTGTCAGTTGCACAATTATTATTGTAATAATTTAGTATTTCCAAATCAAAGTAACTTTAAATGACAAACTGGCTCCTTTTGTAAAACATAAAGACATTAAGATATATGAAATGTTACACTGAAATCTGTGATCAGCCTGTGACCTCATTAGGAAGCTCAGCCATTGCAAGTCTTTAATCATCATACTTCATCCACTCTTTTTGACTCTGCACAATATGTGTGTGTGTGTGATTAAGTTTGATATTCTTAGTTTTGGTTTAGTTAGTTTTTAGTTCACATATTTGGATAGAAAGTGTCTAATATTCAAAGCACTATATTTAAATAATCCATGTTCCAGCTGTGGTGCTTCCACTGTGATCAATCAGAAATGACTGTCCGGTCTTTCTACCGTGATAACTGGACGGCCATTATTCTCTGTCCTTCTCAGCATTAAGTGTACAGTGGACACCTCGACTGAACCACAATAGTGAAGTTATAAAAACAAAACAACGAGCTGAAAGGTGCTAAAAAGCTCCATACAGCTGGCTCTGTGGACTCATCGCTTCTCTGTAGTATCAACAGTTAAGAGGAAAGACAGCAGCCCGTTAATGAACAACCTCTTATTTAATAATACATTACATTCAAGGCAAATGATACATCCTTACCAATACATATTCAGCAATGCAATCGTTGGCTCTCTAAATAAATAGAAATTTGTCAGTGCACAACATTGAGAAAGAACACTTAACAGTCAACGTGTAACATAGTCTGCACACATTCTGCATTTCTGCACAGTATACACTCCGACTAGTGCTGCTAAAACCAACATAAAAAATAGATCTCAAAATAAGTTATATATTTATGTTCTCACTGTCTTCATAGAAATATTGGGCTTTCGGTTCGTATTTACAGCAATATAGACTTTGATGGATTTTCTCAAATTGCACAGTAGTTAAAGAATCCAAGATCACCATTTTCAAAAATATTTTACACACATAGTAAACAGTCAGTCTTCAAGATGCAGTATGAAATTGCACATTGTCGTCATGCCACAGAGGGGGCTGTTTCAAGGCTTTGGTACACAATGTCCTGATTGGAAGAAAAAAGCTCTGCTATGGGCCCTGGATTCCCCGTGCCGACCCTCCTCCGTCACCATGGCAGCAGGAGCGGGGTTGGGCGGGGGGGGAGGCCGTAGCGAGGGTACATCCACACCACTGCCCATTCCTGGGATCAAACTAGCGAATCAGAGAGCCGGATGACTACAGTACACTTCAGGATTGGGGAAGACTCTTGGCACTTGAATCACAGGTGCAGGTCCGTGCTGGATGACCAATCATATGCAGCCGTGTTGGACATTTTAAAGAGGCGAGGAGGGTGGAGATAAGGGTCACACTGATGGGGGGGGTGGGGGGAACAGTATCAAAAAATGTCCCAGATTCCCTTCAGATACAAACATGAATGTACTCTGTGCTGTTACCGTAACACCTAAACCGACCTAATACTGACTCAGCGAACACTCGAGAACGTTTGGCATTAAAAGCATCTTCTTCTTCTTCTCAGGGACCTTAAATCTGTTCAGCCCAGTCCAAGCATGCTTTTGTTTTCAGAGACTTTAGGCAGGAGGAGAATCAACATGGACAATTGCAACCACTTTTCCTGACGGTGCTGCTGAACGCAAAAAGAAGTTCAACAGTCTTCAGATCAGTGAGCTTGTTTGACTCCAGTTCCAAAGGAAAACCTGGATAAGGCTGGAAATATTCAACATTTCTCTTATTGTAAGCTTATCCCATGTGCAGACCCAAACCAACAATGAATGCAAGCTACCAACGAGTGTTATGTTTCCATCCAAAGCCTGATAGATCTCATTCCTCTGTGCTACACACACATATATACATATACATTATCTCTGTGACATGTTCCTTTGTTACATGTTTCCAGACAGGACTCATTTTCAAATCAGCCGTAGTCCTGCTGCTGTACAGCACCAAATTGTGTATTAATCCACTTCTAAAATAGTCCCTAACAAATGCAATATTTACTCACGTTTGAGTTTTTTTTTAAATTATTATTATAAAACTACAGTACCCAGGTGAAACTCTGTATCTGAGATCCAGTTTGAAAGATTAAGGCCACACACAGGGTAGGGAAGTTGGATGGATGGTTTTGGTCTTTTCATGGGATTTGTTAACAATAATAAAAATATTGAACAATGCCTGCCTTATTCTTTAAGGAACAGCCACTTTCGCTCAGCCTCTTATGTCTATGTTATGTTGTTTCTTCTAACTGGCCTCAGATCTATAATACTCCATTTATTCATCTTTCCAAATGTGCTCTTCCGTCACTGTTACTGAAGAACTGAAACGAAGCAAAAACTAAAGAGAATAAATGAGCAGGGGAGAAAAAAAAAGACAACAAAAATGACTTGACTGTATTTATTCATTTACCTTTTTGTGTTTAAACGTTGGTCTAAAAGATGTGGGATCATACTAAATCATCAGTCTAATACTTTTTTTTTTTTTGCCTAAAAACATTTTAAGATGTTCTAAAATCAGAAGGTGTAATATGTGGGTAATTATAGGATTAAAATAATCCCTCCTCCAGACATTTCAAATTCCCAGAAATCTGACCAGAGGCATGGGCTCATTGTCTCCAGTGGCAGATCCAGCTCTGCGTTATAAAACAGAGCAGCTTAATATTAAAGTGAGGAGGAAGGCCTGTGTGCTTTTGTCCTTACTGTTGTGCTCTGCAGCTGTTTCTTCGGGCTTGGAACGAAGATTTGAACATGCTTTGATCACTGACTAACATGCTCAGGAAAAGTTGGCTGCAATTCATTCTTCACTCTTCTTCACTTTCTCAACAGTTTGGCCTCTTGTGGCGCCTCCGGCCTCCACCGACTCTGGTGAGGCCTTCACAGGCGCCATGAAGGAAACCCTCACAAAAAGTCCAACTAAGTACCTTGGGCTGTTACTGATAAAGGCAACATTTGTGTGATTAATGAACTCTTGGACAAAAAGAAGAGAAGGGGGTGGGGTGGGAGGGGTTAAAAACACACATGCTTGTTGTAGAAAACACTCATGAAAAGGTAGTTGGCACAGTCCATTTGGTCACTAATGAAAACTTCTTCGTGGCTAAGTCTTCTGCTCCTCTGACAATGTTGTATGTAAATCCTGCACTCCCACACTCCTCTGCTGGAACTGCATGGAGGATCACATCTGCCAAACGCTGACAGGCATCCAACATGTTCTGGATCAGAGTCAGGAAATAGGCGACTCTGTAAAAAACTGGAGTATTGATAGAGCCAACATTGTATCGGAGTGTGTGTGTATGTGTGTGTGTGTGTGTGGGTGTTGTCATGCACGCACACAAGCTCTGTAGGACTGGGGAGACTCAAGAATGCGTTCACAGTGTGATCAAACTCACAAGCATGCAGACAAATCCACATGTCTGAACAGAAACCATGGGCATTCCATGTGAAGGTAAATGTAAACAGATTGAGGCCAAACTCCAGAGCCAGGCCACCTCAGCAGCACTCCTGCCCCACTCCTAGGGCCTTCATCTGGGCAGGGAGGAGACCTGGACTCCCTGGATCTGGTCTGGATAAGTGGAGGCCTGGAAACACTCTGTCTCTCTGAGGGATGAGAGGAAGAGCTGAGTGTCCTGTAGGGTCGGACACTCCTCCTCCTTCTCCTCCTCCTCCTTCTCCTCCTCCTCTTCCTCCTCTTGCTCTATAGTCACTTGTTGTCCATCAGAGACTGGACTTTGTGCACCAGCTCACGTGCGATCTTCAAGATATTTTGGACATCATGACGCTCAGCCATCTCTGTGGATCAGATACAGCAACAGAAATATGCAAAACAGTTTCCACATCAGCTGCATGAACAGCCACACACACACACACACAAGTTTTAACAGTTGTAAACAACTTTGCTGTGACGTGGTTGAATAAATTAGTTTGTTGGATATACAGATTCATACAGCGATGGACATGCAGCATAGATATCTCCTCATGCTCCTCTCTTTTATGGGGTCCCCCACAGGTCTATTGTGGGTCCCTTCCCTTTTTCTATATACATGCTACCCCCGCGGCAAAGATGGACTGTTTCAACCATTTATCTCTACTTGGCTAACTATTAATCCATTATTTTTAATTTTCCAATTCAATGTCTCTGCTCTCCAGTTAACTAATTTCACACACTCAAAATCACAGCAGGTTGTGATCAGGGCTACAATCGGTTTATTGTTTTTTTGTGAAAGCAAATATACTACAAGACCAACCTATGACGATTTTGTAATCCTATTTGTTTATTTTCCACCTAAACACCAATATGTGTATGAGTTTATATTTTTAACCAAATCATGATTTCTAATTTTTTTTCATATTAGCTGAAATACACACCTGGTTGGGAATAATTGAGCTACACAATTTTTCAAAACACTATGTGATAAAACATGCTCTCATATAAAATACCTAATGAAATATAACAGTACAGTACAACTCTATGGAGTTAACTATTCCTTTAACATGTCTGGGTGTATTAGACACAGTGCATCAGTGACAAGAACCACTGGATTTCTGTTTCTGTCTACTTTGTTATAAAACGTATTTAATTCACTTGATTAGACAAAAACACACTTCAAGTTTCTTAATTGAACGTCACATATATTAACATACTTATCCATATTGCTTACCCCCTGTACTTTTCTGAAAACAGTATGTCTGAAACATTTGACTGCAAAATGAAACAGCTTACAACAAACTGTAGATACAGTATCTGTTGTCCACTGATGGCCACTGTGACAGGATGAAAGTACGTACACTTACTACTGAGTATACTAATGCTACTGAGTATGATTGTCTCTCACCATTGAAGAACTTGATGATATCAGTGAAGTCCATGTTGTTGTCCATGATGATCTCACGGTAAACTGTGACCAAGGCCAAGGCCAGAAAGAGGACAAAGTGCTGAGAGGAAATCCTGGGAGCCACCCAGATCACCTCCCACACCGCAAACACATCCTCGTACAGGAGCTCTGCACACACACACACACACACATACACAGAGAAGCAGCATTTTTAGAGACTCTAACCCTCCTACTTCCTAACTAGCTCTAATCAGTTTTTCTGGGGAGCTAAAACATGGTAGTTGAGTTTTAATTATTGGAATTAATCAAGAATCACTCCTGCAGATACATTCCAGACTTTTTACCACGGGATTGTAAAGACCTCAGACTTTTATCCCTTCAACACATTCCTGTTTAGATTACACAGATTCGATTTGGTGCAGCTGAGAAGAGAAACATCATGTAGAATTATGAATGCGTAACATCATGAACACTTGGTGCAGCATATACTGTACCTCTTAAAGGCATTTGGACATGATGTTACCATGGTTTCACCTCTCTTGACTCCAGAATAGGAGGATGTACATATGTGGCCATTTAATATATTTCCTTGTTTTTCTACACATTTGTTGATTTTTCCAGCTTTTAGGCTACAGTTTTAGAATACCTGCTGCCAGTCATGAGCTTCACATGAACTACATACTGTAAGCATGCCAGAGGTTTACATCATCAATCCCCCCTCCCATGACCATGACCCCCATCGAGCCGAGGCTTTAACTAACCACGAGGAGCTTCTCCAGTGCAATACAACAAGGAAAAGGACAACTGTCCGCTTCCTATCTGCAAACACTGCTGACTGCTGTGAGTGTGATCAGGAGTCTTTCAGCCTCCACAGTAGTCAAAATGACTTAATGCAGCTTTGAAGAAGACAAATCAATGAGGGGAGTGAGAGTTACGGATGTGTTTGTTCACCTCTCTTGAAGTCCAGCAGGAACCAGCGGTAACAAAAGTAGAAGTGAGTGTAATCTCCGTTCTGCTGCATCAGTTCAAACAGCTCAGAGTCCAGGATCTGACATCAGAGTGAGAGCAGAGAGGACGTCAGTGAGTTTTAGCAGAAGTGACACACACCCTCTATTACTTTCTCTCACACACACACAGTGTAAGTGTGTTATCCATCACCTGGATCAGCGACCTCATGTTGGCAAAGTGTGTGTCCATGGCTCCACCGTTAGGGAAGTTCTGACTCATCCTCTTCATTAGCTGAGTGAAACAGCTGTACGCCAGGCACTCTGACACACACACACACACACACACACACACACACACACACACACACACACACAGAGGAAGAACATAGAGTCATGTAGCCAGAACTATTGCTTTGTCTCTCACCTATCACATCTATTTATATATTTCTCATTTTTCTCAAGCATATTATATTTTCCCTCTATGATGATTCTTTCTTCTCACCATCATCCAGGATGACCATGAGCGGGGCAAGCAGGTCACACATGCCCTGAACATAACCCATCTCTAGATGCTCCCACACATAGCTGCAGAGCAGACAGAGACAAACGAGAGTAAACACGTCATTCATCATTCAGCTCTACACGTTAACATACAAGTACAACTGCAGTGAAGTCCTGTGCTGAAGGGCAACTTTTAAAATATGTGACAGCTGTAGTTATTGGTTACAATGGTGATTATTATTTCACATTTAAAATGCTGGATGACACATTGTTAGAAATAAAAGTGTATATAAAGCAGTGGAACTTAGCTACCATCTGACAATAATAATACAATACAATAATAAAACAAAACACCACAGTTCAGCATAGTGAGTAAGATTTAGCTGCTAATACTTGTGTATCTACTTAAATAAAGTTTAGAACGCAGGACTTTACTTGTAATAAAATATTTTTAAATTGTAATATTGATCCTTTTTATTTTTACATCAGCAGCAGTAGCAAGCTTTAAAGACATATAGAGTTGTGTGTCATCGACATAGAAATATTATGTGTGCATCTGCTATATTTTCCCCGGGGTAGCATATATATAGGAAATATGAGGGGACCCAGAATAGACCTCTGGGGGACCCCACAAAACAGAGGAGCATGAGGAGATATGGAGTGTAGACTCATAACCAAGTCTATGCTGCAGGTCGATCATAATAACTAGTTTATCCAACCATGTCATGGCAAAGGTTTTTACACTTGTTAAAACTTTACTTTGGCAGTGACTGATTTTTTCTGATGGAAACAAACCTTACATATTCATATTGTGAAAATATTAGCAAAGCGCAAAGACATAGAGCAACAATAGCATAGAGTCACTGTCTAGAGAATGTGAGTTAAATATTTACTTATCTTTTAGTTTGATTTTACTTATATGCTAAATGCAATGTTCACCAGCTAGTTACTAACTCTCTGCCTGTTGTTTGGTGCTGAATGTACAGTGAGTTTGTCAGAGCTCATTTGCTGAAACAGCTGCCTGCTGAAAATGACAATGACGAAAACAGTAAAGTTGTAAAATCAAATCAATAGGCTCAAAGATGCTACAAGGCTCAACAGAGCTGAGGGGAACCGCAGAGTTAAGTGATAATTATCTGTTTGTGACACCTCTCATGTTACACATCATCTGTAAAACATTCAATATGACTCCGTACTTCTTCCACATACCTGCACATGATGTTGCGTAGTTTCTCCAGGTTGGCTGTGGTGAAGTAATAATAGTTGCGGTCGCAGCGCTGCACATCTTTGTCGATCCTGTGGAGGTTCAGAGCGACTGTGTCCAACAGCTCGATCTGCACAGAGCAAACACTTCTGTTAGTGAGTGACTACGTGTCAATCAGAATGTTCCACTATGGGCAACATCAGCCTGCTTCTTTGGTTCATCTCAAGATGTCTGAAAAACGTCCACACTTGACCTGCTCACTCAGAGTGAATAAACATTAAAAAGACTGTACACACCGTATATGAGGACAGTGAAGGTGATATCCCCTCTGCAGCTGCTCCATTGGTCACCAGTTTGTCCAGCTGGCTGCACAGCCTGTCCTCAGTCAGAGAGTCCTGACGCCCCCCCAGCACACCCGGAGTCCTGCCCTCCTCCCCGCCCCCCCCTTCCTCCTCCGTGCTCTGACCGTCGTCTATGCTGGACAGGATCTGGGAATGAGCAGAGGTCACTGAGTAGTTTCTGGAGGAGGGGAGACCCGAGTCAGGGGAGTCAAACTCCACCAGAGGGCGCTCCTCTTGGGGGACTGCTGCGGGAGGAACCAGGGTGGTCATGGTCGGGGTACTGTCCTCTCCACTGGGGGTCTCCTGGCTCCCCGCGTCCGGCTCGTCCACCGACATAAACACCTGAAGAAGGATGGAACTTTAGAAGAGGAATGGTGACGCAGGGTGGGGGTTATGCTTTCACCATGGAAATCATGTGAGCCTGTCATCATGTTACCCTCTGATACAGATACCCTCTAATACCTTTTAATACCATCTGATCCATGATACAGCTCACCCTCATCAGTCAGTGTGTGTTTATGTACCGTTCCTGTCAAAACCATATGATTTCTGTCTTTTTTTGGTTACATTGTGCTAATTATTCCCAACATCATATATCAGCATCATTATTCTAGACCAACCTTTTTCCTTTTGGGACCTCTTTTCTATCACTGAGTAAAGTGACTAAGTGAAACATTTAGTTTTCTTCACAGGAATGAATGAAAAGCTGAGATAATTGTAAATGGACTGTACTTATATAGCACCTTTCTAGTCTTCTGACCACTCAAAGCGCTTTTACACTACCTCATTCACACATTCACACACATTCATACACTGATGGCATTAGCCATCAGCTTGGCGATCCCTGAAGGTGGTCATGACCCGAGGTTGGGAAACCATGCGCTGTACTGTCACAAATCCTCTCTGTATTACTAGGTCTAACAAACAGTCTGTTGTGTGATGTTGGATGTGAGAGTGTGTTGGATCTTCACCTCGTTGCTTAGTGTGGAGTCTCTGTGAACGAGTCGCAGCACGTGGCTGTCGATGCTGCTGCCTGACGAGAGCTTAGCAAAGATGGCCGACTGCATCTCCTTCTCCCTCTGCTTGACGATCACCTCACAGGCCTTCCACTCCCGCATCACCTGCTGGTAGCGCTCGCTGATCTTCGAGTCAATCTTCACAGGGAAGAAAAAGCAGGCAATCACACATTGCTTTTCAAATTAAGAGACACATGAAGACGGTGTGTGACTGTGTGTTTGTGTGTGTGTGTGTGCTGTACCTGGCTCATGTCTTTTTTACCCATGCCGAATTTGTAGTGTCCCAGCAGGAAAGGCCAGACCTCCTTCCTGATGTCGTGCTGCACTCCGCCATAATAAACCAGCCTTAGCAGCTCCAGCTCCTTATAGTTCTACACACACACACACACACAGAAAAAGGTTAATAGAAATATGAATAAGAAGAAGAATGACGGGAAGAAGAAGCCTTGTATGAGTGGTGAGACCATCGTGGAAGAGGAAGTGCATCAATAATGGAAGCAGAGAAAGAGTGATTAGGATCCATACAGAGGAAGACGGAGATGAGTGCAGAAGGTAAAGGAGGCAGATATGAATAGAGTGTAAATTAGTAATGATAACTTTGTTGGAGTTGATGAATGATTATAGTGGCTGCTTTAATAGCTACCATGGTATCATACTGCACTCTGTAATGAGACTTCATCTCACTGAAACTCATTAAATTTTCATTAGAGAGCCGAGCGGGGTGGAGACTGCAGGAGCAGCGCATGATCTCTGACTTACAATTAATATACAGCGAAGGAGGGAAGACTATATACGAGAGGACGACAGAATAATCGAAACACACTGAACAAAGACGCTCAATTATAAAGTTAGGAAAAGTTTAAACACGATTAGCGGTATGAACTGGCCTTTAAAGAACGAGCCGCGTGTCAGAGCGACAAAAGAAGAAGACGAATATGGTAATATACAGAGACATACAGAGATGTGAGTTTAACAGCACTGTGAGGCTGCACAGAGTGCTCAGGTGTTTATACTCCATGTGATTTGTGAATGCATTTCAAAGCAGAATCTTGAATCTTTTACTACACAGACAGATATAAGACAGATATACTTATCAGTCACATCTCAGATAGCAGACCAACATTGGATTAACATTGAATCAACATTGAATCAGTGTTGATGCATCAACGAAACTGTCATTGAATCAACGTTGCTCAACACTGAAATATAACATTGATTTTTTTTAATCAGGTTTAATGTTATTTCAATGATGAAAAATGAGACATAAAATCAATGTTAGTCCAACTTAAAATCAATCGCTGTTTTATCATTGAACCGACATTGAAATAACATATAACCCAGATAGCAGACCAGCACTGAATCAACAGTGAATTAATGTTGCCATGCTATCTGGAATATTCAAGATTAAAGTTTTCAGACAAAACATATGATCATCTTACACTTATGAGGAATTACTACACATTAATCCACCCAAAGCATCAACACAACACTGACCCAATAATAAAATATAAAAATAATAAAGATAAAATAATCCAATCTACTCCATGTTGCTGCAGGTTTGGGTTCTATGCTTGTGTCTGTTCCACTATGACCTTAGAAACACATTTACAACTGGTGACGAGATACAAAGAAGACGTTTACTTCTGGCATAAAAGCCAAAAGGTGTGTTAGTGTGTGTGGTACAGGATCATCAGGTCCAATAGCTGCTCTGAATGGATTTATTGTGCATAAGCTGGGGGCACCACAGCGTGCAAACGCTGATCCCTCTGCCATATTCCAAAGTCATGAAAACACACTGCTGCCGCCGACTGAACTGCAGATTTATTCTCTTTCACTGATACAGTCACACACACAGCTGTTGTAACACACTCTTCTTTCATATCAGTCTAAAACTTAATGTCTGCTATAAAAATTGGATTATGATGTCATAATATGACATATTGTGTCATAACAAGTTTCAAATGTTAGGGCAGGACAGAAATCTTTGCTCCTCATAAATCTCTCAGAGATCATCCCTCACAGGCTGAGTCAGCTTATCTCCATACCATAAAACTGTAAATAAGACTCACAGCACAGCAGATGACTATGATTTATCTTTGGGGCTTCATCAATACCAATAAGTCAATGATGACTTGGCAGTCTGCTGTGATTTCTGGTGGAGGAGTGTCAGATGGTGCAGAAGGAAGATTAAGGCTCAACTGTTATGTTGTTGTAATTTGTGCTGCTTTTCCTTCCTCTCAAGAAGGGTCCAACTGCAGTCCTCCTACCTCAAGCCCCTCATCATGTGAGCCAATGGGGTTTGAGCATGTGCAGTAGGGTTCCTTATGATGTATAGTAGGTAAATGATCACTGATTTCATGTTAGCAATCTACCTAATGTTTATGAACAAATCTGAGGGGTGAAAATAAGCAATCCAGCTGCTAGATCTTCACTCAAATGGGATCTACAAGGATTGATTTAAAGGTCCAGCGTGTAGAATTTAGTGGCACCAAGCAGTGAAGTTGCAAACTGCAACCAAATGAATACTCTCCTACGTCTCACCCTCACCTTCTAACTGGGGATTCACACCTGGGACGTAAGCGCAGCGGAACGGCTGCGCCGCGGTTTAGCTCCGTCCTCTGCCCGGCGTCAATCCCCACCAGGCGCGTGACGGCAGCGTAGCGAACCAGTCGTATTCACGCGAGATCACGCAAGAATCATGAACGTACACGAGACCCCGCGATAAACTGTATAAAGGAAACAACAACAACAAACAGCTTACTTTGCTTCTCCGACGTGGAAGAGATTATAAAAAGGATCTGTTGTGTCATAAATTATTGTGTGTTGTTCCACTTCAACAATTAGTCTCTCGTCGTTCATGTTGAGACCCTTTGATCGATTGACTGCTGACCTGGTGCTACCGGTCATGACATAATGTTGATGTGAAGTTGTGATAGGCTACATGAACTGCGTATTGTATTTTATTTTGAAAGGGGGCGGAAGTGTATTACGTTGATTCTGTGTCGGATTTCCTGTCTGGTGCAATCTGCTCTGTTGAAATTCACACGGTTTAGCAACGGCTCCGTCAAAAATAGAAGTGCTACGGAATGATAGATGGTTTCATTGATTAGAGTGGCAACCATCAGCTCCGGTGATGCGGCGCAGCTGTTCTTCGGCGCTTACGTCCCCGGTGTGAATAAGGCTTAAGCATGTAAGAAAAACTTTGGCTGCCAAGGTCACATAAAGAAAAAGGTCAAATCTAGATCAGTGTTTGGTTTGTCTGTTCTGGGCAACTGTAGAAAAATGGCGATTCAACATGGCAGACTCCGTGGACGAGGACCCGCTCTCACTGTAGATATAATTTATGATGAGTAATATACTCACTAATGAAAACATACTAATGAATACTGTATTACATTCCTGCAAAGGAATACTCCTAAATCTTACACACTGGACCTTAAAAAGTTTGTTCCAACCTTCTTAACAGAAGGACACATCTACACTGCTGGTGTTCCGGTCTATCAAGTTTAACTGTTGAATGTATGTGTCCATGGTTGTCATGATGAATGTTCAATATTTGTATTTTTTATTTGTCTTAAATTAGAGTTACTTTTTATGTGGAGGAAAAAATGCTATTAGCAGTTAGCATAGAATTTGACACAATTATACAGGTGAACTGGTTGAATATGGGCCACTTCCTGATGGTGTTTAATACTGTAAAAATAACCTGAGCAGAGAGGTCTGTGGTGCTGCAGTCAGACCCGTTAGAACCTGCTCTGTACCCACCTTGCAGTCTTTCTGGTACTTGCTCCACACCTCTTTGCTGAGGCCCCCAGAAGCCTCGCAGGGCCTGTCTGGAGGGACGATGTTGTGGTTGACCAGAGCTGACAGGTGAGTCCGCACAGTGGACAGGTGACGACAGTAGGCCAGCCCTGATGGACGGGTGAGACACACACAGCTTAGACAAATCCTCTGTACAAATATCAAATATCAAGTCAAATATTTCTTGACATCACCCAAAATCACAGATTTGTCTCAGAAGGCTGAACTCCCTCCATCCTCACACACTCAGTGTAATATTAATATACAGCCATTTTACTGCTTACATATTGTACCCTATTTGGAATATTGTGTGAGTCGGCTTTCATTTAATAACTAAAGTTTGATTTGTATTGTTACACTGAGGTCAATAAACTAATCTAACTACTCATAATGCAATAAGCTTTTCAGATGGATGCTGTAATTAAAAACAACTCTCTGAAAACAATATTTTAATAACACTATAAATGCATTATGCTACCCAGCAATTTATTACACGTTTGACATGTTCAGAGAGATATTTCATTACAGTTTGAAAACGCACTGCTTTATCCAGCAGCAACATCGAGTCATACAGAATATTGAATCACTTTATTTAGTTTTAAAATCAACTGGAAGCCAGTAATGCAACATGGATAATGTTCTCTGCAGGATTAAAACAAACACAATGGAGTTGCTGCTGTTGTTTTATATATTCTATATACATCTATATACATTTACAGTACTTAACAAGTGTATTAGACCACCACCCAGTGTTAAGTTTATGCCACAGCTGGCCTAACAGCACTGGTAATTACCAAAATCATTTTCTATGTTTCTGTAATGGCTAATACATCAGTATGTAGAAGCTCTTTAACCAAAATTAAAATAAATGCTAAAATAAATAAATAAAAAGAGTCTTGAAGTTAAAGCACTTCATAATGCTGGATGGTCTCTGACAGGTGGTCTAATAAATTCATTAAGCACTGTATCTATATATAATATCTGTTTGTCCATCCCTTATCTGTAACTGCTCATCCTCATCAGGGTCACGGTGGGGCTGGAGCCTAGCCCAACTAACTTTAAGCGAGAGGCGGAGTACACCCTGGACAAGTGGCCAGTTCATCACACGGACAAACAACTATTCACACTCACACCTACGGGCAAGTTAAAGACACCAATTAAGTGCATGTCTTTGGACAGAGAACCCGCGCAGACACCGGGAGAACATGCAAACTCCGCACAGAAAGGTCCCAGCCGAGGTTCTTGCTGTGAGGTGACTGTGCTAACCGCTGCTCCACCGTGCCGCCCATATCTGTCTGCATGACATTCAAATGTATCTGCTTTGTCTACATACAATGATGAAATGAAAATAGGATAATTCCCACATAATTACAGACTCAGATGGACATTTTTAGCGTATGGTTAACTTGTATTATATTATGTTATTAGATTAGATTATGTGTAACTGTAGAGTTGAGGAGAGCAGGTGTCTATGTGTATTTATTTATATACCACTTAATGTGCTCATAATAATAAGTCATAATATGTAGAAAACAGCTGGAAGTGAATGCATGAAGCCTGTAGAGGTAACATGATGTACTCACATCCATAAAAGGCTCTGGAGACGATCTGCCTCTTCATGTTCTGGCAGAGCATCTTAAGAGGAATCCTGGTGGACAGAAAAGACATCAGCCGTTATTACAAAGCCACAGTCTGATCTGTGATGGCGCCGCAACGACGAAGCTGAAGCACAAAATGCCTTAATGTGTATTTTTTAATGGATTCTGCCTCCATCAAATCCATTAGAAGTCCATTTAAGAAGTGAATAATTATTGAAACATTGCACCAACAAAGATAGAAGTCTGAGACAACCCGAGGCTGTCAGTGCATCGTACAGTATATCTCACTCTCAGGACCTACGTGTGAATGTCTGACGGGTCGTGTATACAGGTACAGCCGGCCGGGTAGTTGAACGACATGTTGCTACCGGCCGTGGAGCAGGACTGGCACAGCGACTCATGAGTGGTTACTTCGGCCTGTTGCCACGACGACGGGCTGCCTCCGAAACCCTGCATCTCCATCATATCCCCGTGGTCTAAAGCAAAGAGAGTGAAAGTGAGAAGACAGAGAGAGGTCTCAGTGCTCTGAGACAAGATGGACACTGCTGTTTTCATGTACTATGATCCGCTTCACACTGGCTATGTTCTGTGTTCTTACATATTATGACATAGGTCCCTCAGCTCAACCATAAATACATCTTTCCATGTATTGTTCTTTGTTGTTCATGACATCAAGAGATGAGTAGATGGATGAAAGTTTTACACTCATGTTACATGTGAGAGCTGGAAAAACAAGCGTAGAGAGGAAACCAAAAGTGGAGGGGGGAACGGTTCAGGAAGCAGGTACGGTGCTGTGGGAGAGACAGGCAGAGAGGATGCAGGGAAGCCATGCTGGTTCAGTTCATTCAGAGGGGAAGCAGAGGAGACAGCAGAGCTCAGGGACGCTCCAGACAAACAGGCGAGAGGAGGGAGGTAGAAGAGGACAAGTGAGGAAGAGAAGGATTGATAGAAGAGGAGAAGGCGGGGACGAGGCTGACGCTCAGGCCATGCAGGATGCATAAAGCCAGAACAAGACAAGAGACATCAAAAGAAATAATCTCAGAAACAACAGAAACAGATGGACACCAGTAAAAGGGCACACAAAGGGGAGGAGAAAAATCATAAAAACTTCAACATTAAATAAATGCTCTTCACCTTAATTCTTCAGGTTGGAGCTGATGACCTGTCATAAATATGAAGCTGCGCTTTGGTCGTTCAATAACCCCAAAAAAAACAAATAATATTAAGAACGAAAAAAGTGAACAGAAAAAATGCTGGAGCGAGACCGACATTTGGCCTCCCCCCTCTTTACTTTAGGACTAGACGTGATCAACAACTGGTTTTGGGATCAGTAATGCAATCCTGCTCACACAAGGACTCCACGTCTCTACTACTGCGGAACCCCACAGGACCGTAATGAGAGGGGTGGAGGAGGGGCGAGGGAGGTGGGAGGGGGTGGCAGGGTTAGTGAAGAATTACAGTGAACAGCATCGCAGCAAATGACTGCACAAACAGAGGAGAAACAACTGAGGAAGTCAGAAGAGAGAGAGAGAGAGAGAGAGAGAGAAATCAAACAGAGGAGGAGACTGTGAGAGAGGATTTTCCATCACAAATACGCAGAAACACAGAGTCGTTCTTTAAAAAAATACAACCAAACGGGTGCATATTTCCCATGCAAAAATCGTCAAGCATGTTGCAAGTGAGAAATGAAAGGACAAAAAGAAGGAAACAGAATTAAGTCAAATTAAAGGAGTGCAAATAAAGACTAAGCAAATTATCAAAGCGATTCTTGGCCACGATAGTGGAAACCCAACAGTGCTGAGGCATGCTTCAAAAGCTATACCCTCTCATAACTGCAGTCAGCACTGCAAATCCCAGAATGCAAAGCAGCCAGAAAGGCCTTGAACTAGATGAGGAGACCTGGGGAAGTTTAAATCTATGTAGCAGTGATGAAACCAGGTGACAGACATGTCCAGTCACTGTGTTTGGCAGCACTCTTCCTAAAAGTCTGTTCATCTGACAGTGTGTGCTTCCAGTGTGCGTTTCACAGACTTGCATAAGAATCCCTGTCAAGCAAGTGGATTAAACTGTGTCGCTGAGCGGTGGGAGGAGAGAGAAGCGACAAAGAGAGAGTGAAATTAAGCAGGAAGGGGGAGAAAGGAGGAGTTTTTCAGCAACGGCTGTGGCATTAACTAGATGTCTGACAATATCTGTGACAAAGCTGCCATTTTCTTATTGTATCAGATTATAATGTCACGTAAGTGACAGAAAAATGAGAACCTACAGAGCAAATCCAACATCAGAACGACTGAAAATGTGTTTTTATTGTTGAATAAATGCTATGGAAAAGTTGGATTAGGCTACCAATGACTAAGAGTGTGTTTTGTTTGGCTTTGGAGATAATCCTATTAAGATTGATTAAAAGGATTCACCTGACTGCCTACTGACATGCTATTTGTAACTATTGCATCAAGATGCTGCTAGACTTCCTCTCTTTTTGCTTGTTCTCCACTGACACTCTTCACCTGCCACTTCACCTACAATGAAGATGGTAACAATGCACAAGATCTACATTATGTCACTGGAATTACATGTGCAGCACTGGAGACTGTACTGACACTTCAAATTTGACATTGGTCTTTGATGATACATTGATACACAGAACAATATGAGTGTCTGATAAAGGTTGCCGTGCAACTGACGGAGCCATGGAAGACATGTTGTGAACTTTAAAGCCTCCTTTACACCCCGACACAATACAGATTTATTTAAGTAACATTTCTTCCCTTATTGCTCTGTGCTCCAATAACAGTTGAGTAAACCTCAGTCAGGACCTCATCAACAGGCAAACAACCAAATTTTGAAGATCTTGGTTAAAATATAAAAAGACACACAGAGTCACATCTTAAGTTACATAATGTAAGCAAAACACAAGGTAACTAGCTAGCTAACTTGTCTACATCAATCGATAGCTAGCTAATGAGAAATGACAGCTAATGTTAGCGTCACTGCCTAATAAGCACTCTGCACATGCAACTCTAAAGTGAGGTGCTACATTAGCTACTTCATTACTATACTCAACACGAACTTCCTAAAGAAACGGTTTGTTATCACATCTAATGTATAAGCATATATGTGAGACACACACACACACACACACACACACACACACACACACACATATATATATATATATATAACTTATCTAATGTTGGCAAAAGTGGTGCCAAGTTATTAATGCTATCTTAGGCAGGAGGTTCAAATGAGGAAAAACATTTAACTGGGGTAACTAGCTAATTTGCATACATTCTTAGTTAGTTAGTTAACTTGCGCTTTGCTAGTTTCTGCTCTCTACTCAGCTTTTTTCAACTGTTATTGCAGCACAGAGAGAAAAGGGGGCAGGTCAAGTGTTGAACTGTCAAAGCTACATTCATGCTTTTGCCAGAGAAGTCTCACAGCTATAATCAAGATTTCAAGTTCAAACTCTGTCACTTCCTTTCATTTTGGCAGATATAAAAAACTGGAGGTAACTTTTCTAAACCATTCCTTATTCTGTGTAACACTTACTACAGAATGTAGCTTTGTTCATTTAAAGGCGAATCACCTCTGCTGCTATTTTGCCCTAAAGCATCTCCTTTTGTGCTGGAAAACAATCTGACAGGTTTCTTAAACTTAATCAAAGTTGTTGGTATAAAGTTAGAGGCTGTCAGTTGTCTTAGTGACTGATGGACTCCTTTTCTATCTGCTAGTTTATTAATGCTTGTTTTATTACTATTATTAGCATTTCTTCATTTTTAATATGGCTGCTATATCATGTGTATCATTCTGTCATCCCAAAAATGTTAGTGTTGATCAAAATGAGCTTCCCCATGTCCTTGTCAACACAGCCAACCCCAGCCTATTCCACACTGTTGGGCTCGGCCTCAGGCAGCACACACACAGGCAGACGGAGCTGGGGGAGGTGGGGTTGGGAGAGGGGAAGGGAGGAGTGCCTGAAGGGGCATGATGAGGGGTGGGAGGCAGGAGGGATATCTCAAGCTGGGGGGTGAGGTCTCAGGAGTGGGGGTGGGGTGGGGCAGTGGGGTTGCGTGGGTGTGTTAAGGTGATAAAAACCTTTCATGACATTAGGGTCTGTGAGGTTCCGCGAGCAGATCATTGAGATCATTGCATGGAGCCTATCTTCCTCTTCCTCGTCATCGTCCAGCGACGGAGCGCGGCTGCCCGTGGTGTGGTGGTAGTTTATAGTGACTGCTTGCACCAGTGGGACAACAGAGAACACAGTTAGAACAGTGCCACCCTACAGACCTCGGGAAGAGTATCGTGGAAAAGACACCACACTACACCCGTAATTTGTAATCACATCATGGGAAGACAAAATTCAAGCAGATATGCAGTACTTCATTCTCAAAAGACAAAAGCAATCACAGAGATGAGTGTTAACTGTAGAAGAACGATTACATTTTTCTGTGCGCAGCTGATACTGCCTTAGGGATACTCTGTGTGCATGACAATGTAAAAGTGTTACTTACTGGCATCGTAGCGGTATCCAGGGTAGACGATGCGGAACACGTAATCAGCAGCTGTCTCCTCCTCACCGTTCCTGTCCTGGTCGAGGAGTCTGGCAGCACTGCTCCTCTTCCTCAGTTTAGGGAACACTTTTCCCTGAAGAACACACACAAATGGATTCAAGTGTACAAGAGGAAACTCCCACTTTGTTTTGAGTCATTAAAAAGAAAAAGATCATTTCAGATAAATGTTATTTGGTTAGCAAGTTGTTGTTGACAACAATGGAAAAGTGCTGCTAATATTGATATTTACACAAACTGTGATATACCACATTTGAGTTTATAAAACACCCCACTAAGATGTAGTATCTAATATACAGCATATATGTAATATTAAAGGAGACCAAACATTAAAGCTGCACTCCATGTTTTTTGGATAGTGGGGTGGCAAGGAAACAAATGGTAATTATCAAATTGTGGTCATCTAGACCACCAAAATCATCATTAAATACAAAAACCCAAAGTTACTGACCTGAAAAGGACATGTGACTTATTTTTCCAGAGTGCAAGTTTTTACATCCATTAAAGGTCCAGTGTGCACATTTAGAAGGATCTATTGATGCAATCTAACATTCATTTTGTTTTCATTAGTGTATAATTAACAGAGAATAGGAATATTATGTTTTTGTTATCTTAGAATGAATCTTTTATATCTATATTCACTATAGTTCCTCTTCCACAGAGTCTGCCATGTTTCTACAGTAGCCCAGAACAGTCAAACTAAAAAGACTGACTCTAGATAGGGAGTTTCATGTTTTTATTGCTTTTCATGTTAGATTCTCCCTCATGCTAGGGAGGAGATGGTGATGCAAAGGGCTGCAATCAGCAGCTACACCTCTAGAAATAACTCTAGAAAAACTGAACCTTTAAAATGAAGAAAAAACAAACAAAAAAACAAAACAACACTGATCCAAGACCAAGTGATCCCAACAGCAACTAGATCTGAGCTCATACACTCAGACACAAAGGAACTTTTAACAAAGTTTTGCATATTTCACAGCCCACTTCAATCACACTGTGCATGGTCCATCTGTGTGCTTCCATTGTTGTCTTCAATTTCAAAATGTAAAAATGTGCATGTAGTAAAGTGAATGTTAACGAGCTTCATACACAAGAAGCCAACATAAAGAATACATACTGTAGCCAACTGAATCAGCCCAGGAGATCACTACAATGATATTTATTATATAATAATTATAACACTAAACTGTATCAGTAGCAAAGAATCATTGGATTCCCGGAATTTGAAATTTAGGCACTTTGTGTGCATACAGCTCAAACAAAGTGACACACCTTGCCTTTCTGTGACCAGAGGGGGGGCTCCAGCTGACCCCGCGGCATAAGGCCTGTTTCCAGACAGGAGAGGAAGGCCAGGAGGTGACCACCAGGGGGGAAGTGGAGGGGCGGCCGCTGGATCCCATCCTGACTGACCAGAACCAGCGTACCGCCACAGTCAGCTGTAAAACAAGACACAAAACATTAAGCAGGAGTGAGATAGGAAAGGCAAAAGAGAAATGGGACAGAATAGATATGACATCATTTTATGAAACACAGCCCTTCATGAACACTCTAATATGAAGGGATGCAGTGTGACAATGAGGATGTATTGCTAGAAAGTAGCACAACACTCACTGCGTTGGTGACAGTGGATACAGACTATCTGGCGCAGAGGGACAGTCAGTGCATAGTCCCAGTAAATACTGACACAGAGAGAAATGTTTTGGATTAGTACAGTGTGTAAAATGAAGCCTCAGAGGCAGTTGTTGTGTTTCAAGTCACTGTTAGTGTCATTATTACACATTCTCACAAGGAGGAGTTAGATCATTTATATATTATCTATGAATTCTGCTGGACTCAAAAATCCTGAGTCCGCCACTGTCTCTAAATATACAGTGGCTGTGTTTTGGCTACCTCTTCTCCAGGTCACAGTCTCCCAGCGTGCCATTGATGAGCTGGTTGGGTGTCCACTTCAGGGTGAGGTTATCCCCAGCTTGGTGGAGGGACAAGTAGCCACGCAACACCTCCATGTCCTTCTTCTGCCATGAGAGAAGAAAGAGGAAGAAGAAGGAAAGACATGACGAGAGAGTTGGGTTTTAGAGTTTGGGGCACAAAACAGAGAGGGAAACTGTTTAACCACCTGAAAACTTGCTTTTCGGACTGTCATTAGCTTTCTTTGCAAGAACTAGATGAGAACATTGATACCACTCTCGTGTCTATATGTTAAGTATGGAGCCAAGGTGATTAGCCTTGCCAGCTAGCCTTGCTCTGTCCAAAGTTAATAGAAGTATGCCTACTAATACCTCTACAGCTCACTAATCAACACACTGGATCCTGTTTGTTAAATCCATGCATGAACAGAACTATAAAATACATGTTTTTTATATGGACTATGGTTGGAAATGTTCCAGCATTACAGAAGCAGAGAGTAGAATCATATACGGTAACATTTAACATGCGTGGTGTGTAGTGAATGCTGCATTTATCTGTATGAGCACTCAGTCATGTGTGTTAGCATGGCTCTGTCAAAGGCTGAGCGTTGTGGGAGGCAAATATGTGCTCATTATACATTCCCAGGGTCAAACATGCCGGAGCTACTTGGCAGCGCAGAGCACATTACAGACAGGAGAAAGACGGCTTTCATTTCAAAGATCACGCATACAAAATGCTGTGTGTGTGTGTGTGTGTGTGTGTGCGCGCAGCACTATAATAGATGAAAATAACCATAATTTGCAATTTATCTGTACAGCAGAGTGGGTGCAAAGTGCTGTACTGCATGTATGTAGGTCTTTATATGAAAGCAACAATAGCTTCAGGGCCTCACAGCAGCACATGAAGACCTGTTACATCTGATTTCAGTTTTTATCACAAATATTACATAAAGTCAAGATGCAGAGCTCGGAGCTCGAGGCACAGTGTAGCTGTAATACTGATATTATGTCATTTAATCATAGTGTACAGTTAGTGCAGTGTTGACACTTTGTGAGTTTACAGATCAATGTAACATGCACCACACTGACAGTGCCTACATGTTTGATCTATGACAGCAGGAGATCACTGCTTTAGTTATCGTCTGATGTCTAAACCGATGCTTTCTGAAACACACTAAACAGATGAAGTCTTTATGAATGTTTATAACTGTTGTCAATAAGTGTCATTTGGTCAATTATGTCATTTTTAATGCAGGATTGATACAGAAAGCACGTTGTACACAGCCGAACCAGGACCGAGGCCAGTTTGACAGGAAGTCCAGTACCAAGGTGGTTTTCTTGCCAGGTTTGGCTCCTGGCATCCCTAACCCCAACCCTAACCCTAACCCTAAATCAGCTACTAGCATATATATCCATGCTAACTAGCTAGGGCAGTTGATGAACCTGACAAAAGCTGTTAATTTGTTTTTATGCACAAGTTAAGGTTGTATTTGTGAGTTTGAACGTCTCATGAGAAAGGCCCAATGTTTCCAGGAATACTTGTTATTGTTATTATATGACTTATATTGAAAAACTCACATCGAGAAAAGAAAGAACTGACCCTTTAACACACATTTCAAATGTAGCACAGACACTGTGTTGGTTCTGTAGGATTATGGAGGAAATTAATCAGATTCCAGTAGATGGTCAGGCAAAACAGTAAAGGTTCTGTAGAAAAGCAGTCGTACCGGTTGCACCAGCACGTTGTTTTTGCCGTAGAGAAGGTGTGTTCTTGAGTTTTGGTGAAGGGACTCTACATACTCCCTCGCTGATGCAGCAAAGCGGTCCTCTGACATGCTGCCACTGGACTGCCTCTTACGGATCTAGAACAGAAAAGATTCAGAACTTTTCTTTTCTAGAAGATTCTTATACAACTAACAATTTTTACAACAACTCCCATCCCACACATCCTCAGCGATCACTCCTACCCACCCCCGTACACCAGCATCTCCCTGACGACTGAAGCAGCTCAGTTAAATCTGCCTCCACACTCACCCCAAGAGCAGGCCTGCGGCCAGCTGAGGTATCTTGGCCCCGGTGGGCCCCATGGATGCGGTGGCGTTGAACCAGCTCGTTGGCTGAGGGGTCTGTCCAGAAATGATCCGACGTCTTCAGTTTGGTGTACTCCAGAGCGCAGGGCCCCACTGAGAACACAGCACACACACATCAAGACCCATTAACCAACGAATCCATTAACCTGATATGTAATCAGTGTAAAAAAAAAAAAAAAGAATTTCAGTAAGATGCAGATGACTTTAGTCTTTTCTAATGTAATCAAAACTTGAAAATAGCTCCTTATGGCATTAATTATTAATTATCTATATCAAAGAGTCAAGGTTTAATCATTTATCATTTTACAATATAAGCACATTTGTTGTGTATACTAACTATTTTCATCCATGGATTAATCCACATTTGGTGCTCTAATGCATATTTGGGGCAGCAGGACAAGTCCAAATACTACAAAACTACAGTGTGTGTGTTCATGATAATGTGAAAATGTGGAGCTCTATGGCACAGAGAAATAGGACATATCAGACACTGGCTTAGGATACATTCATTGTTGGTTTTGGTCTTTTTATGAGTTTGTTTGCAATACAAAAATATATAGAATATCATAATCCTTTAAGTTTGAAAACTGCAAGTCAGCAAAACCCACCAATAATCAGATCTGTGTTTAAATGCAGCTGGTGTTCTTCAAGTCATCATTGAAATATGCAAACAGACAAGTGTGTAAATATCACTGGTTTGAACTGACTTTTTTCGGTTTTAGCTGCACACTACAGTATGTACTCACTCTATGTTAAGAGTGTAGAAAATATGCTCATAGGTTTAAGTATGCAGATTGTTTTACATTGTTGCATCACAATGCATCCCACAGCAGAAAAGGAGCTGCACACAGCTAGAAAAGACAGCAGAAGGTCGCGCAACGCAGAGCAAAAAAGAACACATATGGGAAAATATTTGACTATTTCTGCAGTACATTGAACCTTTGCCTGCCACAATGGGCTGTAAGCATTAGTGCCCAGTAAACAATAGTATTAGTATGCTATAACATTTGGACACAGTCATGTGTTTCTGTCCCAGCAGCATTTCCTCACTTGTCCACCAGGTGTGCTCAGTGTGTCGTGCTGCTCTGCACAGATGTTGCTGATCCCTCATCAGTCCTGCTTTGCTGCTGATATCTGCTTCATGTGCACCTCGTTAGACAGTGTGGATTAGCCAGTTGTCACACTGTTCAGCTCATCTTCTTGGTTTACTCTGCTGAGATGTTCAGTGGTAATGCAGACATACATAATGGTTGCACTATTTCATAGAAGACTGCACTATTTGCCTTGGCAGAGTTCTGCGCTCTCCAAATGTCCTTCTAGTTAACCTTTGTGTCTGGCTCCTGCTGCCTCACTGTCAGCCTTTAAATTGTTTGCTCTTACAAATAGTTCAGAGATTGGTTGAATTTGTGGTCATTTTTATGACTGCAGTTCCTGGAATGACTGTCTACTTTGTTCACCTAATCGTTGGTTTAACATGAATATAGGAACTATTGTTCTGGATTCTGTGCTTTGGTACTTTTTGTTACTGGCCTCTGGTAATTTGGAAAACGCTGGCAGTTAAAGCACAGTGTAATATACTCACCCAGTAGAGCTGCCAAGATTGGTCCGAACACTGAGTCATGCATCAGAGCTTCCCTCTCATAGTATTTACTGAAGAGATAAACACACAGAAATAAGTGAATCAAAGGAAACCTGATTAAATGTCATCTGTTTCTAACGAGGAGTCCTCCTGCTGGGCTGTATATGGTATATCTTCTGCACATGATCAAGTTCCAAGAGAGCCTTCTGCAAAGAGGCTTCATGCCTTTCACACTGAATATGGAGTAACTCTGCAGTGTATCTTTGGGCAAAGCTGATAAACTTTTAAGATCACCATGGCTGCACTCTGAGGACATTTTTCAAACAGACAGAAGACACTGGATTATGCCATCCTAACACACAAAATAATGATTATTCAAGCTCCAAATGAATGCTGCTGTTTCTGTAATTCCCGACAGGTCTTAGCTTTCTTGGTGCACAAAATCACACAGCTAATGATTCCCCATAACACCCTTTTCTGTATGGGTTTGCAGAGACATTTACATGCACATCTATCACAGTTATGTATTTTATATCACTGTATCCCTTCATATCCTATTTCCTGCCATAGTTACCCATGTCCCAGTGGATATCACCACATCACGTCATATCATTTTAAGTACTCTTCTGCTGCATCTGATACCATCACATGTGAGTGACATGTAACTTAGAATTCTGTCTCTTTCATGTGAACATGCTTTGGTTGCATGCAGGTGAGTCCGTGCAGATAACTAATTGTTTTTAATATATATAGAATCTTTATTGCCACAGTCTGCACATAGCCTGATATAAAAATACAGATACATCGAAGACCACAACACAATCACAACCTGCACACAACAGTAAACAAGGTGTTTTGCTGAGTGACTGCAGAGGGGACAAGACTCCTGCTCCACCCATTTCCAGGTCAGCGATCTGTATCTGTGACTGGATGGGAGCAGGGTGAAGAATGGGTTAAAAGGGGGTGGCTGGGGTCATGCACTATACAGTGTGCTCTGCGTGTAATGGCTTTGCTGTTGCAGTCTGAGAGGTTGGGGGTGGAGAGACCGATCATTTTGAAGGCGTTGTGTGTGATGTGTGTGAGCTTGTTCCTATTGGAGGCAGTTAAAATGAAGAAACAGGGAACAATAGAGAATGGGTTGGATTAAATCTTTCTTATCCACATTCACATGCAGGTATCTGCATATAAAGATTAGCCAAAATGTGTCTTTCTTGGCCACACTGGAAGCCCAGAAACATTAGCTGTCTGGTGATTGTCTACTATGCGACTGTTGATGCTCTTAATTTCTAAGGGGCAGACAAAAACCTCGACATCACCCTTTGATGATTTTCTATATTTGCCCAACGGCACCACACAACACTGCTCAAGTTCTAAGCTGGATTTTTCCTCATTTAAAAGGTGTGATTCACATTGTCATGTCTGTGAAGCCCATCATTCCACTTCATGTCTGAGGCTTTGATCAGTGAAGTGGTAGTGCATCATCACTGCGGCTGATGCAGCGTGAGTGTGGACAGCTTGTTGAAGCTCACAGTGGTTGTCAGCCAGACAGAGCACAGAACAAAGCCACCAGACTGCGAACACAGGAGGAGAAAGGAACACTAAATAGGTAATTCAAGGGACTGTTCATCATTCAGCTACAACAAAGCCTGTTGTGGAGTGCTGTGAGTCACTGCTGTGCAACGTCAGGGAGCAGAGGATAAAACAAATCACCTGGAGTTGTCCACGATGTACTGCACTATCTTGTCCAGAACTTTCTCAAAGAGAGCCGTCCGGACCCAGATGTGTTTTATGGCCTGGGCGGAAAGGGGCTGAGGGGGGCAGCTGGTGGTGGAGGAGCCCTGCCTCCTCAGAGGTTCATGGCCCACGCTCTGGGTTCTCCTGCAGGGCACAAAGCACAATACTATTAACAAACACTATTACAGAGAAAGGTAGAATTCAACTTCAATTACATCTACGTTTCCTTCACTTGCATGTTTTTCAGGTTAGGAGAGACGAAACTGAGAATTTTTTAAAAAGAAATCAGACGTCCTTTCTCTGAACGGACTTCTGTTTCTTTTCTAATACATAGAATGAATGAAGAATGAATTTTTTTTTATATATTTTTTCATTATTTATTGTATTTATTGACATTTGATTGTAAACTCAATATTGTACAACTCAGAGTATGATTATGGTGTCCTTTGAATATTGGAAATGATTTATTAGAATAAATATTTGAGGGAAAATTGAAATAAGACGATGTAACTTAAATCTGTTAATGGGTGAAAAAACAGATAATGAAAAGAAACCCTTTCACATAAATGACGAATGTTGTTCATGGCCCTTTTGTTGTTGAGCTACAATTTACAGTTTTCGAGTCTGATTAGCTGCAGCATCCAATCAATAACTAATATCCAATAAGGGAGGCCCCCATTGGCTGGTAAAAGACTTCCATGCGTATCCTCGCTCATGGCTCCCCAGAGCAAAAATAAGAGCTTTGGGACGAGATGGCAGACGAGAACAACCTCTGGTTCGAGTGATGATTAACCAGAAATATCAAATAAGAGATTTGGGATGCACCCCGTGTTTGTGTCTAAAGCCCAGCAGACACAGAACCATAGAGTCTGACATGACTATAAATATTTACCAATCAAAATAAGTCATATTACACATTTATTTTTTTGTTGTGTTTTGGGGCATTTTTCATTAGACAAGTAAACAGAGTAGAAAGTTGACAGGGAATGAGCACAGACATATAATGCGTGTCCTCTGCGACCACCTATTGCTTTATTGATTTTAGGTTTGCTGTTGCCTAATAAAGTAAGTCCTCTTCTCTTCACTAGTGTAAGTGCGCACAGTGCAGCTTTATTATGAACAAAATGATAATGAAGAAAAAAATGGATCAGGAGTAGAACAGACCTGGTCAGGACGTCTCTACATTAGTAACTTTCTAAACTGCAACACTGTAGTGTCTGGGAACACAGATATATGCGTAATGACGTCAGTGTTACGGGAGACGTATGTGAGTGGGTGAGACACGAATAAAGAACCATGGTAATGACTGTCCGACTGGAGCCTGATTATTAATGTTAAACAGAAGTAAGGAAACATTACAAATGGCGACGATAATCTAAAACGGAACGCGGAGGAAAAGAAAACCGGTTACTGCATGAAGTTTAATCTGACGAGGAGGAAGAGGAGAAGTGAACGGAGTTAGCATGGCACTACCGGCGGTAACTTCTTTTGATGTTTCGAGCGACCCTGCTAATGTCGGCGTCCACTGGCAAAAGTGGCTAAATAGTTTTAAACTCTATTTAGTGGCATCGGGAATTCAAGACAACCTACGGAAAAGAGCTTCGTTGCTACACCTAGCAAGAGCTGAGGTCCAAAACATATTCTTCACTATGGATGAAACGGCAGACGAGGCTGACTATGACTGTGCAGTAAACAAGTTGAATGTTTATTTTACACCGCAGAAAAATGTCCCCTATGAAAGACATGTTCAGACAAGCAGAACAAATGCAAGGAGAGTCTGTAGGCAATTTTGTGTGTAGTGTTGTGTGCTGAGGGAACACTGTCCATATTAATAAATAACCAACCAGTACACATGTTGATAGATTCAGGGGCTTCATGTAACATTGTGACGGAATCCGAAGTTTAAGTAGCTAAAGTCAAAGAGTGACATCAAGTTACAGCGCCCAAAAAAGAGAGTCTATCCATTCGGATCTACAACTCCACTCCACGTAAAAGGTGTTTTCACTGCTGAATTCAAAGCTAATGACACATCAGAAACAGTCACAGCAGCGATCCAAGTGATTGAAGAGGCACAAATCTGTGTGTTAGGCAGACACACTGCTATTAAGTTGGGACTTTTACACATTGGCCCTATCGAACAGGTGAACACAGTCCAGCCACAAGATGTAACAGCTTTCACAGCCGAGCTACAGGACAAATACAAAGACTGTTTTCAAGGTTTAGGAAAACAGAAGGATTTTCAGCTTAAGCTGCATGTGGATGATAGCGTACAACCAGCTGCACAGCCTGTTCGCAGAATACCTTTCAGTGTGAGAAAACAAGTGGAAGAGAAACTGAAACAACTTGAGGAAGGCGATGTCACTGAAAGAGTAAACGGACCAAAAGGCACCCTATTCCTGTTATAGACGAAATACTGGAGGACCTGACTGGAGCCACTGTATTCTTGATCTGAAGTGGGTATACCATCAAATAGAGCTCTAGCCAGAGTCCAGGTCACTCTTTTGTAACACACACAGGACTATGCCGTTATAAGAGATTGATGTTTGGTATCAACACACCATTGGACAAGTTCTACAAGGCATCCCTGGTGTGCACAACATATCGGATGACATCATTGTTTCAGGAGAAACCATACAGCAACATGATGAGAGGCTACATCAAGTACTGCAACGACTACAAGAGAGGCAACTGACGGTCAACAGCAAAAAGTGCCAATTCCGAATGTTACAACTGGAATTCATGGGACATGTGCTGTCCAAAAACGGTATAAGAGCAGCTCAGTCTAAGATTGAGGTGGTGGAGAATACACGTTGACCAATGAATGCTGCTGAGGTGAGAAGCTTTTTAGGGCTCGTGAACTATTGTGGAAGGTTCATCCCTAATTTAGCCACGACATCAGAACCACTGTGGAGGCTCACAAGGCAATCCTGCAAATGGACATGGGGATCAGAGCAGGAAACAGCTTTTCTGGAGTTAAAGAGACAGCTGGCTAGTTCACACGTAATGGCATATTTCAAACAAGATGCAGAGACACGTGGTGGTGGATGCTAGTCCAGTGGGATTAGGAGCAATACTGAGCCAGAAACAAAAATGATGGAGCACACAAACCTGTCTACTATGCTGAGCCTTGTCTGATGTAGAGCGTTGCTATTCCCAAACCGAAAGAGAAGTGCTCGCAATTGTGTGGGCATGTGAGAAATTTCATGTATTTCTCTATGGAAAAGACTTTGTGCTGGAGACGATCTATTCACCCAAGTCTAAACCTCCAGCCAGGATTGAAAGATGGGCTTTGCGACTTTCGCTTTAAGGTCATGTATAAGCCAGGCCCACAGAACGCAGCTGATTCGCTATCACGCCTCACAGTCAACCAGCCAGTACAGAAAGGAACTATGGAGGACCATGTTTACTGGGTGGCTCAACATGCAGTGCCACATGCTTTCACACCAAGACAAATGGAGGAATTGTCGGCAGCAGACCCCACTCTAGTTACTGTTCGGAGCAGTATCAAAACCGGTGACTGGAGTAAATGTGAACCTGTTTATCAGACAGAACTTTCCACTGTAGGGATAAATAGTGTTGAGGGGTTCCAGAATTGTAGTTCCTCAGGCTGCATGATGATGGACGCTAATGTTAGCACATGAAGGTCATCAAGGAATCGTAAAAACGAAACAGAGACTATTAACAAAAGTGTGGTGGCCAATCGATAAAGAAGCAGAGGAGCTAGTGAGGTCATGTCATGCATGCCAAATCAACAGTCCGACTTCACAGGAGGTTCCTACCACTAGGACAGACCTCCCAGCAAGACCATGGCAAATGCTTGCAGTGGACTTGTGTGGACCGTTTCCACCAGGTCACCATCTGCTGGTACTAACTGACTATTTACTCCAGGTGGATGAGTGTTGATATCCTTCAGAATCTCACCTCTGTGAACATTGTAAATTGTCTGAGACACTCATTTGCAACACACGGACTCCCAGAATGCATCGTGACAGACAACGGCACTCCATTTGTATCAAAGGAATTCAAAACATATCTACAGGAACATGGGATCACACATTGCCGTGTCATGCCATACTGGCCTCAGGCAAACGGTGAAGTTGAAAGGCAGAACAGAACACTTTGTAAGGCCATACATGCAGCTCACGCTGAAGGAAAAGATTGGCGCAGTGAGTTGGACGTATTTCTTCTGGCTTATCGCAGCACCCCTCACTGTGTCACAGGTCGCAGTCCGGCCGAGCTACTATTCAACCGCCAGATCAGAACCAAACTTCCTGAACTGTCAGAATCACAGCTGCAACCTACACTACAGGATGCTGCTGTTCGTAAGACTGATGCTTTGAAGAAGGAGAAGGGACGCGTAAATGCAAACAGAGTCAGAAGAGCAAAAGAAAGCACAGTGAAACAGGGCAACAAAGTACTGGTACGGCAGCAGAAGCAAAACAAACTTTCAACACCATATGAACGTCACTCCTACACAGCGATAAGTCAAAAAGGTCAATCAGTCATTATTGAAAAGGATGGCAAGAAGACAATGCGTCATGTATCATTTGTGAAGCTATGGGTTGAGCCTGAACAAGACACTCCAGAGCCGAATAGTGTATCTGCTGAGATAGAGCCTGATGACACCTCCCAGCGGGACTGCAGACCTCAAAGAACCAGGAGACCGCCAACTCATCTCACAGACTTTACGACTTAGACAGACAGTGCCAAAAAAGGGCAGAATAATCCCCGGCATATGTCTTAATGGCAAGGTAGTCTACCCCTCGCCATTCAGGTTGTTATGACATGGAAGAAAAAATTAATGAAAATGCACTTTCTGAAGTTAAGTCAGATTTATAAGCTAAAGATGAATGTTTCCATATATTTTGTTTAAAAAGAAGACATTTATGTTTTATAAATTTAAGATTTTCTGAATATATTTTGTATATTTTGAGTAAACTGAAGAAGTTGTAGTGAAAATGAGTTTATGGTTTTAATAAGGCTGTTGTTTAAATTGATGAGTTTGAATACATTCCTAGCCTTAGCAAGAGTATTTTGGTTACAGTAAAATGAAGTGGAATTTATGTTTTCTGTGAAAGAGTATTGAACACTATGATATGTCACAGTAAAGGTATAACTGAGTCTGTTACAGGCATGATATGTTAAGAGACCAGTATTACAAGGTTACATATGTTACTACAAGCTGGTGCGTAGTCAACAAGTTAATGAGTTGTATAATGAGTTATCGTAATATAAGTCATTATCTAGAATGGGAGGGGAGTAGTGTCTGGGAACACAGATATATGCGCGATGACGTCAGTGGTACGGGAGATGTATGTGAGTGGGTGAGACACGAATAAAGAAGCATGGTAATGACTGTCCGACTGGAGCCTGATTATTAATGTTAAACAGAAGTAAGGAAACATTACAAACACTAAGATCTATCTGTGACTGCTAAAACGATCTGATGTCAGCCAAGCCAGTATTTATCAGACAGATTTTTATTCACTCTTTCATTTCTCTGTGCAATAAAGTGAAATAAATACTCGTCATACATTGTATAACTTTGATGGACAGACATGTATATTTTTCCATTTAGCACAATGTCTAATTGTCTGTCAGCGTCTGGAGTAACTCCACAGATCAAAACTTACTCCATCAATGTAACGTGTTAAAGTCCACCTGCTGGTCATCTGTGGCTCTGCAGCAGCTTTGTGAGAATAACCCACACGTCATAGTGATGTCATCAGGCTTATCTAAGTGACCAATGTGGGAGTTTTGAGACTGATACCGATTTTAGAGGGGAAAAAAATAATGTGCTATTTGCCTCAGAATTGTAAGTCACGCATGAAGCAGTTTTTCTGTAATACATACCGAAAAAACTTTATTGAATATTGGATAACATATACGCACAAACTGATATGGCTGCCATAGGCCAATATATCGGTGCATAATGGGAAATGTAGGATCTGCTATTTTTGGGTTTTAAATCAAACTAGAAAGTCAAAGTCAGCTACCAGCGTGTTGGATTTGTGTGCCTGTCACAAACATCATCTGATGATATTTTACAGCACACTGTTGCATAAAGTTGCATATTTATTTTTATTTTAATCTCTCCGCTTAATGAAGACCTGATTAATATGAATGCCTAAGCTGTCAGTTATTATCAGTCAACACAGGGTAGTTGGATACTTGTACCAATAAATTCAACCATGTCAGACTAAAGGTGCCATTTTATGTTGGTAATCAGCTGGCTTAAGTATTTCATGAATATGGAGGCAGACGCACAACGTCAGGCTGAAGAGAGGAGCAGACTGAGTTTGATCTCAACAGAAATCAGACAAAAAACGCTCGCACACACCCACTTCAACAAGCTAATGAGTGTGTTTGTGTGTCTGTGCTGAGGGGGGCTGCCACAGTCACGATGTTAGCAGTCCCCCAGCATGCGTGTCTGTGACTTTGTGTGTGTGTGTAAGGGGGTTTTGCCTAAGTCACGATTTCTGCAGTCCCCTACCATTTTGAAGAAGTGTGTGTGACAGTACTCGAGAGGAGGGGGGCATCGGGATGATGTCAGAGAAAAGACAGAATGCAAAACAGAGACCGGGTCTTCTTTTTCTAAACTGTGTTACAGAGCTCTCTGCTCATGTACACTTAATGTAGAACTTCTCCGATGACGCATCTCCACTTTTGACTTTCTTTTAGAATCTCATCAACCAGTGAAAAGACGTTTTGTTCCATCATGTCTGTAGGAGAGATAGGAGGAGAGCTTTGGATAAATAAAGTTTTGAGTTTTGATCCAAGGATAGACGACAAGCTCTGTGATCTCTGAACTGAGTGAGACTGATGCAGCACGTCAGTGTCAGATTAACCTGGATTATGCTGATTTCTATCTAAAATGGTAAAATAACTTTGATTAGTCCAATGTGCTCTGTGGAAACATGGAGGACAGCCTTGATATTGATAGTTTACTAACTGAGCTGGACACAAACAGCAGAGTCGAGGCTCTGAACCACCCACATCGTTAGAACTTTCATCTCTGGTGCTAAATATGTCTCATTAGTGTTTTAGGTTTATTTTGTGAGCTAGTTTCTGAGAGTTTTTTTTTTTTCATCTCATGAAAAAAATCATTTTTGGACATTCATTTCATGGGACAGCGACGATATGTTCGTTTAGTTGTATTTCATTTCCAAACACTCAACACTTACTAACAGGGATGATACTCTCAGCCTGTTTGTTGGTCTGGTGACCTCCTGGCCTGAACTCTTGTACCTTCACCAGGTCAAATGTCAACAAGATCGCTCATTAGCTCACTGACACACAGATTGTGGCATTAATAGGCTAAACAGATTAAACAGAAACTCCTGTGACTTTTCCTTTGAGAAGCAATCTCCAATTTGTTTCTTTTATCAATGAGATGACAAGAGTAAATCTGGGACTGACTTTTAGTCGTATGTACGTAATGTAATCATTCTATGAAATGTTGCTTCAAGAATTCAAATAATTACATTTTGTACCTGATTTCACTATATTTCTTCATTGTCAGACATTCTGGTTAGATGCAGCAATACATCCATATTAATCCATATAATGTCAGAGGCAGATAAATAGATCTGCCAACTTTTCATTTAATTATTTCCATCTGTGAAAAACAAATGTCTGCCTGTTTTCCTGTTTTTATCTGTTTTTCTGTTATTAAGTTATAACAGAATTATTATCTGTTATGTTTTGTGCTACACAAAACATTGTAAGCTGAAGGACTACTTCATAGTATGCGCACTATATTTGTGCAAATAAAACATTGAACAGGACCAGTTTCCAATGGACACCATTATAACGGTTACTCTGCAGGGTTTTTGACCTCAGTAGTATCTTAGTAGTATTTTTATGAGTGAGCCACACAAGCAGTGCTGGTTTCACACTACTGTATGCCACTGTACGCTGCTGCAGTAAAGCATAAGCTATGCACCAGCAAAGGCAGGGGAGAAGCAGCAAGTAAATATGATATAGACATGCATGTTTTAAACATTGAACTTATCCTGCTGTGGAAATGATTTATGAGGAAGAAAATGAATTCAAAATGCTTGTTAGACCTCGTCAATCCACAGAGCACCCTCATGATCCACTGAGAGAGATTCAGTGGACTGATGTTGCTGTACACTTCAAACAGACAGTCTCAAGTTTCTAAAATTGATGCCTGCATTGACGAGCCAAACCCAGCATTATAGCTGCAGCTTTTAGCTGAATGAGCACAATGAATACTTTAATATCATAATAAAATGAAATATGGCTGGAGATAAAACGTTTTTTGTTTTTTTATACAGAGACTGGCTTCCATGGATGTGTGTTTAAAGTTTTATAAGCATGACACCATTGTGCACACATCATATAGAATAGTCAAATGAAGCAGTCTATGATGATGTATTGCCTCTAAACATCTGTTCACATACTGTAAATGTATAATCTCTTTATAATTATACGAGGTTTGATCGAATGTGTACATCTCCTCTGTGGAAACATCACTTCCTCCAGCGTGCCGTCTGTCCTCCTCCACACTGCGCTCCGTCACCGGTCTTTACAAATTCAAAATGTCAACAAATGTCAACATGCAGCTAACTGCACTGATGACAGTGATTACAACCAGATTGCATTTTGCGCTGACAAATGAATATGAATGTGAAAAGGGATATGTCAGGGTGATTTATTAGGCTGCTGGATTTGCATGATGTGAATTTCAGTTCTTTATATACCTCGACGTCGTGTTGCATTTTATGTGGAGGCACAGACTGACATTTCCTGTGTGAAGGGTGTAACAGCTACCGTGGTAGATGTATTTGTAGTAGTCGTATTTGTTATAGTGTATTTGATCTGTGTGTTTGAGTATTATAAACATAATATGTCAAAACTGATGGTGTGAAGATGGTGCATGAAATACAGTGTTTGTGATATGTGAAGGGTTCAGGATGCTGTCCAAAGAATGGCAGGAAAAAGTCTGTGGAAGGAAGTTGTTGTAGACACTGATTTGATATTTTCTACTGTATAAATATATATATATATTTGATATTAACAATCTAATTAGCCTACATGTAAGAACAAACTAAGATATAACCTCATGGCCAATGGCTATTTGTATTTGTTTTTATTAAAAAAAGGTTGTTGGTGTAAATTTGAAAACTCAGATCATCTTATTGGACTCTTTATATGATGAGTTTAATTTGCTTCGAGCTGGATGTTTTTTCTCCTTGAGGTGACCCAGACAGAACCTGTTCCACTGTGATTTGGCCTGTGACTAGCTGTGGACATTTTGGCCTCCCACCAGTTGTAAGACATATTACATTGGAACTGACCTGTTGATACGTATAAGTGAAAAACTACAAAGGCCAGAATTATGCAGTCAGTCGATCAGAGGTTGTAAACAAGCCAACAGCTGATCTTGATTGTCTAAACTACTACTTAATTAAAAGTGAGTGCACGCGGGGTGTCGTTTAGCTCAGTTGCTAGAGCATGTACAAAGGCTCAGTCTTTGCCGCGGCAGCCCAGGGTTCGAGTCTGACCTGTGGCTGCATGGGTCATTCCCCATCTCTCTCTCCCCACATTCCTCTCACTTTACAGCTGTCCCTATCAAAATAAAAGGCTAAAAAAATCTTAAAAAAAAAAAAAAGTGAGTGCACACAAAATGTTGCTAAGTGGATAAGTTGAACCAGGAAGTTGAAGATTTTTGAGGCATCAGTAGATTTGTTTATGCTAGTCATGTAAGATATAACATAACTTTCCCGGAAAAATGCATAAAACTGTAGAGCAAAAGGAAAAACAGTGAAGCTCTCTTTCGCCTGTGATTCTAGTGTTCAGTTTACTGTTGCAGTATATATATGACAAAGAAAAACATCAAATTTTACTTGGAACCAGCCATGTCGTGTTGAAAAATTCTCAAAATAGTTGTATTTGATTCATTTTTAGTCAACTAATGGTTTAAAACAGTGTTTCTCAAACTTTTTACACCATGTACCACCTCAGAAAATAATAATAAGTACCACTATTTTTAAAATCCAGCAGTGTAGGCCGACCTTGTTCAACTACGGACAGATGACGCAGGAGGAGGGTTTTTTCCTATGAAGAGGATTAATTGTTGTTAGCTGTTGAATACAGAACAGAACCGAGACAAGAACCAGAGCTCCTGAGTCCTGATCTGCGCTTCTCTCCCTTGCCATGACTGCAGTCTTGTTGAATGGATGTAGGTGCACACTCTGTGAATGAATGACGATGTTTCAGTCTGATATTGAAACAAGATATTTCAGGAAAATAACATACATAACATTACAATGACATCTTAGTTTAATTTCATTCAAACTGTTAATTTCAATCTCATTTAAAAATTTCATAAAAAACAGTTTAACCACAGTTTGAGAACCAGTAGTTTAAAAACAATGAATGTCATTTTCAGTAACTCTGACTGAAGTGGATCCATTGTAACATGACATGAAACATGTGGTCAAACCCACAGACAGAGAAGTTTACAACAGAACAGTCGCACTAACTCACACAGCACATATTGGTCACAGGAGTTGTTGCCGTCCCTAGAGAGGGTCCCGTGTGTTATGGAATTTTCTATCCTTTGGTTACACAGGGCCTTGGGGTCATAGATGGTGACAGCACTAAGCCAGATCAGAGAAGATGCTCTCTTTTTGGCATGCAAGGCCTTTGTTTGGAGTGCTGGAGGAGTGCAGGTGCCAGTCTATCTCAGAGTTGCTTGGTGACCAGGGTCGAAGAAACTCAATGTTGGCCTCCTAGACATAATACGTAGATAGCTAACTGTTGACGTTAGCCCTAACTAGGGATGCACCGATGCATCGGCTGAACATCGATATTCGCCTCCTTAACTGCCATCGGCAAATAAAGATGACATTCACCGATGGCAGTGGCCGATGATTATATGGCGACCCTCTGTTCAGCAGGCAGCAGTCTCACTCACTCACTCACACACCCACTACAGCTCTGGCTATTCGTGCCAACAGACACTCCCACTACCTTCAGCTCACTTCACGCACGCCCGCCCGCCCTTAGCCTACAAAATAAAGTCTAAGAAATGTCTGCATGGAACACAGCCGCTTACAGGTGTGCAGCTGACAGATGTGCAGCTTACAGTGACAGTTTCCTCATCGCTACCTGAACCACCATCCGATCCTCCCTCACTCACGTCCTGAGTGTCCTGGACATATCCTGTATTCTGTGATTTTCCTCTTTTCATTTCTAACCGGCCCGTTTCAGTTTATGCCCGTACACGCCCGGTGTCTCCTCTCGTTCTCGCTCGCACACGCACGCTCACTCGCACCCGATTCACATATACGGGTCAAAATAAATGTGATAGTATGAAAACATTACAAGTGAGAAAATGAAATGAAAACATTGTAATAATTGCTGTGACCACAGCTGGACACGTGGTCTATAACTGTCGTTTATATGCAGATTGGCGTCCGAGGTATAAATGCTCAGAAATCAAGTTTGTTTCATTTGAATACGTTGTAAGCTTTAGAAGCCATCAAACACATATATTTAGGAAAAGTCACGGACTGAGAGACATGTAGTTTTAATGTAAACAAAGTTATTTACAAAAGAAAAATCCAAACGGTCTGTGAAACCGTCTTGGCCGTTCTAGTGTACTGCGTACATGAGAAACAAGGCAAAACAGTTTTGTATGATGAAGAGCTGAAAGACTTTTAAGACAGTCCAGTAATGTTTCCGTGGCACAGAGGGAATAAATAACAAAAGAAAAACATCGGCATCGGCCAAGTTGTTATTTTAAACATCAGCATCGGTATCGGCCCAGAATTTCACAATCGGTGCCCTAACCCATTAGCATGAACTGACAATAGTGTCTCCAGACTAGAATGTGTTGAAGGTAACACTAACATGGGTAAATGCATTCCTTTAACTATTTTGGGTGTATAGTATTTGTGGCATCATCTGTATGGGTTTAAAGTCTGACCACCAGCATGAGTTGGTGCAGAATAGAGACCGATTCATATGCATACCTGATTGTATGTGAGAATGTCTCTGTCTCTCATTGGCCAAGCTTCAATAAATATCACAGCATAAGACATCAGAGGCTCCTGAACACTTTCTTTCCTCCTGACCTGGTGCCATTGACTTTCAGCAATTTCTCCACAGCACCATGTACTGTGGTCCTGTGGTGATGACAACTAGACAAATCTGTGAGCTCATGTTTCATTTGCTCTGGCTGATACATCTGCACCCCTGCTGAATTCAAACTGAATCCCACCCATCCTGGATCTGGTTGCAGTGTCACCGGTCCAGATTTGAAAAGTCATATGACATGATCCGACATGGCAGGCTACCATTTGCCCTCATTTATTGGCATCTGATCATGTGATCATTAATTTTCCTCATGACACTGTTCAGTCCAATGGACTGAACAATGTGACCAAACCGAAGATCTCAGCTATTACTTTACTTGACTATAAAAATAAGAGCTCAGTTGTAATAAAGCGTAATTATCTTTTAATGTGTATGAGAGCTGTTTCCACAGCAGGTCTGCTGCTAGCGCCGCATGACCAAATGAATGCAGATGATATGCTAGTTTTGCTCTTTACCCCGTGTGTCAGGAAGAGAAGGAGAGGCATGGAGGGAGGGAAAGAGGGCAGTGTGTTCATCATTTATCACCTTCATCTCTGTTGGTGAGGAAAACGATCACAAAAGGAGGAAGAGAAGAAGGTTATAAAGGAATACATCACAAAGAGACAGGGAGTCCACTGGCAGCCAAACAAAAGCTAAAACACAACCTCTTCACTCGACACACACACACACAGTCCTGCTCTGCTGTAATTACTGCTCACTTCACAGCTGTAACTCTTTATTCCACTGTTGATGTCTGCTCGTATTCTCTCTCTCTCTCTCTCTCTCTGTCTCTGTCTCTTGTTTCCCATCATGCTCTCTGCCTCTTTCGCTGCCAGTGGCGCAAACCCCGTTGCCACGGCAACCAGGGTACATGAGAGATGGAACCCTGAGGTGGGATGACAGTGAGAGAGAGAGAGATAGGGGGTGGTGACATGCCTGTGTGAATGTGCATGAATGCATGTATGCATCCTGGTGGAGGGGGTGGGGGTATAAACCAGATCCATATGCAATAATAAGCTTTAATGTTGTGTGTGTGGTCTGTCTGGGGAAATAAAGGCCAATGAGATGTGACAGATGAACGAGAGGCGGTGGCTGATACGCAGACGGAGAGCGGAGCGCCCAGCGTACCCGAACACATCGACTTACATCACACGACGCAGCCATGATGCTGTGACGTCTTACTACACACTCTGTCTGTTTTATTGTTTGTGCATCATTTGTGCAGGTGTAGAGATGTGTGTGTGCTTGCTGTCCAAAGCTTTCTCTCCTCCATTTGGAAAACTCTGTGCACCCCGGAGAGACGTGTGGTAGCCATGTGGCTCAGGCTAATGGACAATTAATGGGCTTGCAAACAGCTCAGCTAGTACCTAAGTGCCTGCAGATAAAGCAGTTTATCATACTCTGTGTGTACACACATACACACAGAAATACATATGCAAACACATATACACACACCACCCCCCCCCTCACACACACACACCTAGACAGGCCTGAGGCTTATCACAGTGTGTACAGATTGCTTAGCTTTAGTAAACATTCATCTGACCTGAGATTGTGTCTGCCGATGATAGAGTGTGTGTGTAGCCGCGTGTTTTACATGGAGATAATGTAGGATAAATGACAGAAACATGATAATGCCTAAATAAATTGATGTATGTACGTAAGCACTTCAAATTAGCAGAAACTGGCGTCAGGACGCCTCAGCAGGGTTTGTGTGACACTGAGTGAGAGTGTTGCCGCCTGCAGTCATAAAGAGTGCTTGTTTTTGCCACTGACGGGCAGATTGGTAATTATGTGGAAGTTTTGTGGGACTTTTCATAAAACTGACTGCAGTACAAAGGCACAAATATTTTTTTCAAATTGGTGCTACACGACCAGAGAAAACAGAGAAAAATGGCTGTGGTATTCTCTTTTACTCAAAACGTATAGATCCTACAAAAACCAGAAGGCACTGAGCGCTCTGGCTGGTGATGACATCCTGCGACTTGGGTGGTGCTTGGCTTTGCTCATCTGTTTTCAAAGCAGGAAAATGGCAGCATGGTTTTCGCACATTTTCTTACATTACAGCTACAAAGTAAAATTTGTTTCTGAAAACATTTATGGAGAGAAATCGGCAGCAACAGAATCTTGATTCAGATTTGACCAGCACGGTTTATTTTCTATCTATCCATACTAGAACTGCATGTTGAAATGTTAAATGTTGTGTAACAGCAGAGAAACTATTACTGAACATGTTGCTAATTTTGCTGGTGCTGCATAGATTATGCATTTTTGCATAGTGAATTTAAAAAAAATAATGACATTTAGTTGTGTGCATTCTGACTCAGCGGCATGGCTTACCAGGACACTTGTACAGTGTAATATAAGTGGAACCATCATTAACGTTAATAATCACACCTGCTCTTTCCCCGTCTGCTGTGAAAAAGGTCTCTAACCTTTCACAAAGATAGCACATATTCAAGGGACTTCCTCTTATTATGTCCACCGCGTTTAAAAAGTGCCTCTGATAGTAAATTTATTGTAGCTAATGTTAATTAGTTGATGTTCTGGTGCATAATTAAAGCTACACTAGGAGTCTTATTATCTTCTATCACAAAGTGGGCTGTAATGGAGAAGAGTGTCTCTTCCTCTCTAATTAACACGGCAGAATCACTCAATTTGCACAAATTAAATTTTGATTGTGGTGTCAGGTATGGTCCCCTGTGAGCACACTCCAATCAGAAAAGGATGAATTGAAACCTGAATGAATCCAGTTGGTAAGAAAGTAAAAACAAAGGCAGGGGTGACCGACCTGGTGAGATCGGCCTGCTGCTGGAGCTGCTCTTGCACTTTGCGGCAAACCTCGCTTGCCGTGTCGTAGACTTTGCCGACTTTGGTGAAGAGGGCGGCGATCTTGTCGCTTCGGAGAAAACCGGCTGCCCGTCTCTTCAGCAAGTGACCCAGGCAGGCCTCGATGGCAGCTGGAGAGAGGACAAGAGGACAAAGGAGGTGGAGCGTTAATGTTGAAAAGAGAATAGTGAAAATGTCTAGCATGAGGAAAGCAGGAGAGTTTGTTAACAAAATATAAAGATGGAGAAGAAAACACACCACAATACCAATCTGAGTCACTGTTGGTGGGGCGAACTCAACAGTCATCACAATAACAATGAGAACAAAGTGGAAACTATAGCCGGGTCCTGCCTTGGCTAAATACTCAGATGTCCCCACCAGTCAGTCAGAACTAAAGAAGCACCTTGGATGTGAGGTGAAACATCTTCATGGATCTACAACCAAGTCCAGTTGCCCCAGATTGAAGCCTTCTTTAAGAAAGATGACCTGGATGACTGAGAACCTTCACCAACATCGAGCAGTTTGTAGTAAGTTTGTCTTAAGGTGGCAACAGTCTGACTCACAGAAGACAATTGTTATTGGTTTAAAGAAACCCCCCCAAAATTAAAAGGGTTTATATCATGCACTGTATGTATCAAGGCCCCAGGAAGAGCACCAGGCTTCAAAGCCAATTTGACATAGTGATGTCAAACAATGGCGTCTGTTACATGATGCACACTGGCCCAAAAAGATTTTTTACCATCAGCGCTGTGAAAGAAGCTATAAAACCCTCAAAATGACTGATCAGATCTGATGCGTATGGTCCAATGACATTTGGAAACTTTGAAAGAAGAAAAGCTGCACGATTAAATCATCTTGTCCCCATTTGCGTTAGCAGAGGGCTAAATGGGAAGTTTCTACAGGTTCTAGTGTGCTTGCCTGAAGGGAAGATCTGAGTAACTTTATGGCCAGAAAACTTTTTTTAGCTTCACGCACCACCAAGCAGCTTCCATAAGAATGAACAGAGCCCCACCTCCAACACTGTTCTCTTTGTACATCCATGGTATGTATAAGGTACGGTGTTATGAGTTGGCTCTCTGTAAAAAAAGAAAGGCTTTACAAGTATGGTGACTACAGTCCTAGAACCTGACCTCTTGCCAGGCTGAGTGGTTTGAAATAATTTAATGATACAGTTCTTCAAGCAGTTCCTTTACTGATGATTGTGGCCACTCAGCAAAAATCTCCTCAGCACCCACAGTTGTTCCTGGAAGTTTATCTTCTTTGGAGTTTATCCGATGGCCAGAACAACACTGCCAGAGATTTTCATCACTTTTTGGGACTCCAAATTCACAATGTGCTCAGTGTGCTTATGACACTATGAAGATATTTTTGAGCAAACTTGACATTTTGGCAGGATGCCACTAAAGGAAAGCTTGTGACGTGAAGGTATATTCTCTGTTGAGCAAGAACATGCATGGTAAATATCATAGAAAATTGCCCTTTAGATTTTCCTCTGAAAAAGCTGTGTTAGATTTACTAATCAGTAGACAGACAATGCGTGCAGTATGTAAAATGTAATTTTTGTTCCAATGTGCTGAGCACAAGAGTATAAAGAAAACAATTATGTGAATCTACAGCATAGAGAGCTCTCTGGATCTACACAAATGTCAACATGTCGCTGCGACTCATCTCTTCATTCCACCCCCAGGCTTTCAGAGTTTTGCTAATGGACTTGTGTGTGGAGATAATGTTATTAGCGAACACTTTCCTCTGTATCTCTTGTTCTAGGGGAGAGATGACGGCTGCTTATTAAATCAGAAGCAACACAGTCACCTGAAATGTCATTTTCAGAAGTGAGGTACAATTGCTGGCCACCCACAACACCTTTAAATATTTAGAGGGTTGGAGGAAGCATCGTGCGAGCAGCTGCTCCCTGAGCGTGCCCTTTACACCGCGGGTACTTGTGTTGTCCGTTCATTACCGATGAAGAGAAGATCATATAAACTTTAATGATCGCTGTGGGGGAAATTGTCTCTCTGCAGTAGAAAAGTAGCGATAGAAATCTGCAAGAAAAATGGTAGGTTGGAAATGCAGACTGCCAAACAATTTCTGTACAGCAACAGAATGTAAATAATGAATACAGCACAAAAAAAAAAATGATGTAGTTTGTGCAAGAGATGAACAACATAGATATGACATTTCTAATACTTAATATGAACACATCATGAGCACAAGATGGAGGAACCACACACCAGAGCTGTTTTTAAGTCTTTCTGATCAACTCCACGCCCCCTGGGTGCCTTCCTTTAGAGATGTTATGGGTGGCAGACACTGAACCCTCTGGACATGGCCATCTAGCCTGGGAAGGCCTAGGATCTCCCAGGAGGAGCTGGAATGTGTTACTGAGGAGAGGGACGCCTGGAGTGCTCTGCTAAACCTGCTGCCACCAAAACCCGTCCCCGGATAAGAGGAAGAAAATGGATGGATGGACAACATTGTTTTTTACTAACTGTAGAACTTCCGTATCGCTACACACTGTATTACACCACAGACAATAATAGTGCCAGTGGATTTATGATATTTTGGCATTTCTGCTTTAAATGACAGCTGGAGGGTTACAGAGAAGCACAGAGATAGAGATGGGCTGACATCTCTATCTCAAGGGCCCAGGCTGAATCAGACTCAACCTCCATACAGAACTTCATCAGGTAACTGTTTGATTGGCTGATTTTTTTCAGGTAAGTCTTTTATAACCCCAACGGGCACGTCTCTGTCACGTTGCGGCTGTGACGCTGTTTTGGTCCGTGCTGCACGCAACTTTAAATCCCACCGGGAGCGTTTCAGAAGCATTTATCCCGCCAGACTTTGTTTATTTGTACAGATTTGGTCATTTTTTTTGGTTTATGTGCTTCTAAACATGATTCTACATGTGTAAATTTTGTTTTTTTTACGACCAGCAGTTTGCACAGGGTATTTTATCTTGAAAATCCACCAGATTCTCTATGCTGTTTCTGTGTCTGGCTTCCGCCATGAATGGATAAATGAATGAATGGAGTCATATGCAGAAAATGAAGGAGAAAAGGAGGTAAATAGTCTCTTTCTAGCTGTGACCCATCCATTAGTTATCTCCTCCTCTGTAATTGCTGCATTAATGCTCGGCCATAATGAGCTTTTTAGGGGCTGATGGTAAAAGCACCACAATTATTCAAGTAAACATACAGTGAATTTGCTTCGTACTCATTTCGATGTATGTGGTTTAATAAGTTTTAGTAATGTGCTGACTTCTTGGTAAACAAAATTAAATCAAGGCTTTTCTGAAAAACTACTGCATTCATGCAAATGAGTGTCCATGTAAACAAACCACAGTGAATATCTTCATTAGTTTTAGAGAGAGAGAGTGAGAGAGAGAAAATCCATCTGCAGTAAGAACTCATATCAGCTCTGAGCTTTTGTGGCTGTGTTTTCCTCTGTGAGGTGAATATAGTGGATATTACAGTGGAATATAATGACCAACAACAACATAACTCTGTGTGATGCTGGGAAAACTACTGCTTTATGGGTGTAATAGTCTGCTTTTAGAGGAAAAGCCTTCGGAGCCTCAGAGGAAACGCTGCGAGTCATGAGGTTTTATAGCTCCAAAAGCTCTTTGTACACTTTATTCTGACAAATTAACATGTTAACCTATGGAGAGGTATTGTTGGCATCCAATAATACTGCGGGGATGGCATGGATTAGCAGCTGTAAAGTTAATCTCAGGGGATACGTTAATCGCACTTCTGTCTGTGGAAACATAAAAATCGAGCAGAGGATGCAAGCTGGTCTCCCGCGGGAGAGACCGCACCCCGCTCCTCTCATTCTGCTGCCTTCCCTCACGACCGGCCTGCTAATTCATGTTTTGGGTGTATGTGGCTTTGATGAGTCATCAAATCCTTTCTATTATGAGCGTAATTGCCTTCGTATTGGAAATGAGAAAAACTGCATAAATAAATGCTTTCATTCTGACATACCCAGCCCCACAGGAGCAAGAGGGATTGTTACAACACTCGCAATACAGAATGAATTCATTTGTGTGGCACATTTCAGCACCCATTCACTAACAAATAACAGATAATATACTGTACACTTATACTTATAGCATTGATTTTGCATATCATTATACTCAACCAATGAGCACGTACTGTAGAAAAAAGATTGAAGTAGTGACATAACAATAAATAATTAGATTTTTCTTTAATTTAGATTTATTGAAATTACAACACCTTTAGTGTCTACGGTCAACATGTCTGCTTTAGGCCTAAAAGAACAATGAGATAGAAATACACTCTCATGTTACTGAGGTAACTGAGCCTGTTATCATGTAGAGAAACAGAATATATAGTCTATAGTGTGTATGTGTTGACATTGTTGAATGTCATCAAAGGATTAACATCACTGAGAGCTGCTTCCTGTCTCTTATTTTGCTATACAATATGTTATTTTATTTTGGTGACCCCACAAATGATCTTTTGACCCCCTTTGGTCAAGAACCACTGGATTAAGGGGATGAGACAGAATCATACAGGATACGAGATACGATGCATAATCACTTCTATAATAATACATGGAAGGATTTCATTTGCTGTTTTAAAGGTTTAAAGCACATGTACACGTGCATTATTTCTGATTACATTATTTCTGATCAAAAAGTAGTGAGTCAGCCAAACATTAAGCAAGTGCAACAACAGAAGAACAGCCAGCTAATGTTACTTATTACTAGTCCAACAGTAAGAAGCCCAGCTTGGCTTCCTCTGTCAACGTCCTCTTCTGCCTGTTTTCCTCTGTCATTATGTCCATAAAGGCTACCTGTTAATATTGCCCGCTCGCCTGACTCCGGTTCTGGCACAACACTGGCTCTGCTCATCATTAGCATTCTCCTGTGCTCCAGGCCTGAAAACCTCTTCTTCCCAGTGGTCCAAAACGCCTGTGGTACAAACACTAACACTCCCCACAAAGATTGCACAAAGAATCTGTCAAAGTTAAAGCTCACCCTCAAGTGTAATATTGCGATTAAACAACAATTACCAACTTAAATAAAATATAGAATCAAAAGATATTCATGTTTTGAGGGAATTTGCTCTCAAAATAAACAATCAGTCACAGCAGTAGACTCCTATATGTAATGGAACCCAGTTTACTACTCTAGTAAGTAGCCCGAGTCTTCATAACAACCTAGCAACGGAGATGCTTTCTAGTCCCGTCAAGGCTTATGGAGATCGTGGAGTTTCCCAAATTGAATAAATAGCGCACATATAAACACTAAACTGCTTTGCTAGTTCAGAAAGAAATTTTTCCATGGACAGATTTGGCTCCTCAGTCCGTGAACTTCACATTTATTTTGAAGCTGCCGCCGTATCATCGTCTCACTGGCACAGCTGATGGAGGATGATCCAAACATTTCCAGTAACTCCACAGCGTTGTAAGGTCCAAAAGTCAAAATGTATTGAACAAAAATCGGTGTAATCATTTCCAAAATGAACATCATGTTTTTATCTAACCAAATATCCCTCTTCAGTCCAGATTAGTCCACCTTTAGTCTTCAAAAATAACATTTTCTTTGTGCTCACTGAACTGTTTGATCTCTGACGTGCTGCACGCAAACGAGGTACACACCTGTATTAACAAGGTACACACACCTGTATTAACGAGGTACACACCCGTATTAATGAGGCGGTCTAACAGCTCCATAACACAGAATATTCGTTAAAGAAAGCTGAAATTGTAAATTCAGATGTATTACTTCATTAAAGTTGACTTCCAGTGGACTTATTCGTATTTGTTTACATGTTCTATAGGATGATTTCAGGATGTGACAATGTGCAGATGGTGGAGTAATATTTTTAGTGATGAGTCAGGTGTGCTGTCATGCTGATTTGAGCACAAATCTAAATGTCTAGTTGACCAATCAGATTGCTCGGTCGGACCTACTTGTTGTATAAAGATATAGAAGCCAAAAAGTTCTGGAACATCCAGTGATGTATTGATGGTGCTGAGATCACTTCCTCTGAATTGATTGGCTGATTTAAATATTTTATATAGACCCCTATGTAATGTACATACAGTATGCTTACACACACTCATAATCTTTGAAATCCAAATACGAATGATTCTCTGTATTTTATATGTTCTTGTATAACTTGGATGTTTGTGCTTAGGGAAAAAGTGTCTAAGAGGTAGTGGCAGGTGGATCTGGAGCTGTCTCCACTGAGATCATTAGCAGATCTAATGAAGACAAAGCTAATTAGGCAGCACTGCTTGTCTCCCTTCTTGTCTGTCTAACAAACTCAGGTTCCCTGTGTGTGTCTGTGCCTCAGGCTGTCTCACCTCCCTCATCCCTGTGTCTACGACACAAAGTCTCTGATTTTTGTGTCATGCATCACTGCAGCTGGCCTGCTCGACTCCAGAAAGCTTTGGCGGTCTATAGCAGACAAAAGGTTAGGCCTTCAAAATCCCACTGAAATCTCTCCTCAAAGTACCCGGCCAAATGGAAAAAAAACTGGCTACACTTACTGTACATGCAGGGGAAGTTCTGAGAAGCGACAGGATGTCAGTCACTGTGAATTTAACCTCAATACATATTCTGGCACCAGCCACCAAGACAAAGACTCGGCACTGCCTATCAAACTGATTACAGTGACGTGGATATATCTTCCTACTTTCACTGTGTGAGCAGACAAAAGGCTCAGATAAATCATCTGATATCAACTAAAGACATGAGACAGAATCTCTGATGATCATAACATCAGCACAATAATAATATACAGCAGCATTGTTGTGCCACTGCATGATTGATGACTTTAATAATTCCACTGACAGGCGCACAGGCTGGATACCTGTGTTTCTGCAGTGTATGTGACATAATTGTGGATTACTGTTTAAATGCATATCAAAGGTTATGTATGTCTGTGTGATTAAGTGGGTGTTCAAGGGTGTGCGCACTTCAAAACATTTATTTCTGTCAAATGCAGCAATAACTGCAGGTGGATTGTCTCATGGTGGATTTGTAGCTCTCATATCTTCGTGCATTAAAGGAATAATCCACCAAAAAAACCCATCAATAACATTTCTGGAGTTCTCTGGTTGTTAATCTTTCTTCTTCTGTTAGATAACTGGCCGAATGTATGTGATCAAATCCAGCACAGAGAAAGAGAAATCCACAATCGAATTAGCTTTTAATAGCCAACAACATAGTGTACTGTACACACCTCTACACACAGACCTCCGAGCCACAGAAGCTTCGAAAAGTCGTCTTTTCAAAACCTTGAAGGAAATGCTTCAGGAAGTGATTACTGCACTGGATCTCCACACTCAACTGTGAAACCTCTTTGAGTTGGGAGTTTGATTTAGGCTCAGAGCAGCTTTCATTTGGCTCCTATAGCGGTAATCTCACACCAAGTTCAATATAAATCTATGCCACAAACCACAAATAATTCAAATCATAGTGCAGTTCACTTATTTAAAATTCATTACCTCTATTTTTGGAGGGACAGTTTCATATTTAGTCCTTATACCTCTGTTAAAAATATTCAAATATAGATGTGTAAGAAAATATAGATCCATCGCATGTTTTTCCAGCACAACGTCTGATATAAATGTACTCTGGACTATTTTTATTCTTTTTGAGTGTCTGACTTTATGAGTCATGCTGCCGCTCCTGAACCAGGTGGAGACAGAAATAGGATAAGAGAAAATAGTGAGGGACACTGTTGAACAACGGCAAGAGAGTCCTGAGACAGATGGAGACAGCAGCAAGGAAAGAAAAAAAAATAATAATAACATGGAGGAGAGATGAAAAACGGCAGAGATGATATTGATTTTTAGCAGAGAAAATGGGAAACTCACTCACTCAGTCTCTCCTCCCACTTTCTCCTCAAGCTGCCCAACTCCCACAAGGAAATCACAAAGTCTGCTGCCAAACAGGTGACAAAGCAGTGTTTATGCAGCAATTTATGCAGCCATTCTGTTGCACAAAGAATCTGTCAAATAAAAGTGACTGAAAAAAAGTTTCCCTCATGTTCTGGCATGAGGCAAACTAAACCAGTCTGTTGTTGTTCAGCTGTTGTTTAACTAGAAAGTATTTTTGAGGGTTTTTAAAGCAACATTGCATAGAAACGTGTCCAAAACATCTGCTCATTGCGGCTGGAAACGGGTTGTAAGTGACATCTGCAGGTTGTGAAACTAAATATTTTACACACAGATGCTGAAAATCTCTGCAGAGCTGAGTCATTATGAGCGACACATTTCATTTTTCAATCACTGTTAATATATAAATACTGATTAATGCAGCTTTAAACTTGTGATTTGACTTAGATTTAGGGTAAATTCAGATTGTGCCAGGATCGTGCACTTCTGTGGCAGTGTGGCAGTATCTGTGTATTTGTGCTGAACGAAACAGATGTGAAAACAATAAGGAGATAACTTTTTTTTATCGAGGCCAGTGCTTGTTCACTCTCATTCACTGTCTATGTCTCTCAACCAAAGCTAGGTCTCTCTCTCTACAGAGATTTAGAAGCTAGGTACATGAAATAAACAAAGCCAGAACACAACGAGTTTTAAAGATTTTTTTTGGCCTTTTTGAGCTTTATTTGACAGAGACAGCTGAAGAGTGACAGGAATGTGGGGAGAGAGAGATGGGGAATGACATGCGGGAAAGAGCCACAGGTCGGATTCAAACCCTGGGCCGCCGCTTCAAGGACTGAGTCTTTGTACATGGGGTGGCTGCTCTACCAACTGAGCTAAACACCGCCCCTGATTGTGGAGGTTTAACTGACTGATCTGAGCGTCAGCCAAACGCACTACCCACCACTCAAATGAATGGAAAACTTCAGGATCCTGTCTGAATGCAGCCTTAGAGGGATCTATTTACAAAATATATCATTCAAAACTATGTTATCATGAGTATATAATCACCTGAAAAGTTTTGTTACCTTAGAATGAGCCTTGACGCCGCAAGTCCTCTATTTTTTCCCCTGTCATGCTAGGAAGTAGAGGGTGATGTGAGGGGGGTTGCAATCAGAAAACGTTAGATTCCACTATGTCCTAGAAATACATTAATTTTGTTGTTTGTGCTGCTCTGAAGGCTCCAAAACTAAAGAAAACATATTTCATCTATTCATATTATATTTTGCATCAATAAATAAAATGTATGTATAATATATAACCAAACAAACCAACTAAAGCATTTATAAAAACATTTGCCATCCTCCCAGGGAGGCTGAGCTCCGTTTGCCAAAAGCCTGTAAGTTGATCACATTTTAAATTCAAATTCCTTTCATAGTTTTATTATCATTATTATTATTATTCATGAATGCGCTCTATTAAAAAACGTTGATGCCTTTCAATCCCGTATATATTCTGCTGACATCATATTATCAAACTAACTGACTAGGCTAAAATTAAAGCTGCTCGAGGCAACTTTTTTTATATCAGTGGTTTCAAACTCCAGTGAGAGGAAGAAAGAAAAATGTAAAATTTCATACCCAAAAATCCCACGAGGTGAAATCAATCAGCTACAGAGAGCAGACTCACATTTACCAGCCCTGCTGTGATGCAATACAGGCACAATGATCTGACTCTCTGGATAGAGCTCTTGCTAAGTGACAGAGTTTTATTTCATTTATTCACAGGGCAGATCCAGATCAGTGATCACACCTGATGCCATAAATCCATTTACAGGCAAAAAAAAATTGTACATTTCAGTGTAACTGTTGCACCCCCTCTTTGTGATTTCTTTCACAAATAACCAGTGCTGCTTTAATTAACAGTCTAACCTGAGTCATAAAATGTGTCAGTGATGAGTTATTAATAACTGAGGACAGCTTCTTAGTAGCCAGCGGCTGCTATTTATCAACAAGGTTGATAGCTGAAAATCCTTCTGGTGGGAAGCCGTGTGTCATTTATTTCTCTCGCATTGAGATAAAGGAAATACACAGAGAGCAACGACAGTGAGACTGATATGATGTTTAGAGAAATGTTGAACACTGATATCTGCTTTGTGAAGAAAAAAGAAATGTTTCTTGACAGTGGCAGACAGAGGCACCACTCTCCAGTATCTTCTTCTGACAGGAGAGGATGGAGTGTGTGTGTGTGTGTGTGTGTTGGCAAACCTGTGAGGAGGATCTGGGGTCTTCTGAAACGGCTCTGGTAGATTTAGTGTAAACTGACTCTCGAGGTTTGTGCCTCTCACTGCTCTCTTTGCGTGGGATAGGAGGATGTTGGAAAGAAAGGAGGAGGGAGGGAGCAGAGATGGTCAAGGGGTCAGCCCAGTTGGCATGGTGACCGATCTGCATCTGCTTTTGGTTGCCGTTGGAAATGAACTGTTGCAGCGGGCGGCGCTTGTGTGCAAAGGTTCAGCCGTAGCAGGACCGATTTAGCCTCGCCTTTCTGCACCTTGCCGAGTTACAACCTTAGCTGTTTGAGTCGGAGCCGTGATGGAAGATTTTCAGAGCAAGAGACGCAGCGTCTGCTATGACTAAGACTGCAGTCCTCGAGCACTACTCACATGATACAGCCTGATATAGGAGGGATTGATGTGGTTCTGGGCCGGGTTTAGTAAAATGTAATTATATTGGAGGTGAGTCAGAATGGAAAATAAAAGGTGCAGGGAACACAGGCAAAGAAAAAGAAGTTAAGCTGGATGTAAAATGGAGGAGCAGGAAGGCAGACGTGTGCAGGGAGTGGGCGTGCAGAGATAACCTGTGCTGATGCGCCGGATAAAAGCGGGATTTACCAAGTTCAAGGTCAGTGTGTTCGCTGAGCTCACTAACTCACAAAACAATCAAGTCAGAGACAGAGCTGATCACATTCATCTCTTACCGATGTGACCAACTATTCACTCTTTTACTTTACTTTCACCTTTCAGACACACACACACACACACACACACACACACACACACACACACACATTTATCTGATTTTAATGGATATCCTCTGTTTCCACAGGAGAGATAAACACTCATCTCATCTTCAGGCCTTTAATCACACACACACACACTCCAGTATGTGTGTGTGTTTCAACATAATCGCCTCGTGATTCACACCTTATCTTTACACCTCTTCCTCCACTCTCTCACGCTTCCTCTGTTCACCTTGTGACTTCCAACACCTCCTCTCTCTCTCTCTCTCTCTCTCTCTCTCTCTCTCTCTCTCTCTCTCTCTCTCTGTCCGCGCATTCTCTTTTCACACAGCGCCTTTCAATTATTCCTGTTTATTAGGGAATCACAGACAAAGTCCAGGCTATGAAGTGATGAACAATGTGAGAAAAAAAATAAATGTTTCTTAATGTCATGTTTTCATGCTAAAGAAGCACTTGACACCTGGATAGAAAAGGAAACAGTCCTACCAGATATATATAATAGTCTCCATATATCCATATATCAGAGAACATATAATTCTAGTTTGCCGGTAATATATAAACTGAAGATCTGTCACATTGCGGCCGCAATTACTGTTTTGGTCTGTTCTCCACATGACTTCAAACCCGAGCAGGAGCGTTTCAGGAGCAGAGCGTTTCGCCAGCCAGACTTTGTTAATTTGCTCAGATTTGGTCATTTTTGGTCATTCCTCTTGGTTTATGTGCTTCTAAATGTGTAAATATGCTACGCAGTTCATTTCTTCCCCTTTTGGCTGTTTTTACTATCGGAAGTTTGAGTGTTTGATTGATGTCTGATTGATTCGTCTGCTTGCAGCGTCCGTCAAAAACAGAACAGCCGCCTATTCTCCGCGAAGCTGCTTCTGGGCCGCTTCTGAAACAGACCGTGGAGCTGCTGGTCCGGTCTCAGACACTGACTAGCCATGGCACACACGGAACGTGTCGCATTCGTGCCCAGTGGAATTAAGCCTTAAGTGACTGACTAAGACATTTCATATTATATTCAATGCAAAACAACAACAGAACAGGAAAAACGTGTAATTAACCCCAATAGTGAATGCAACGGGTAAATATGAGGAAAATAGCATTAGTAAATGATCTATTAACAACTAAGAAAGCCATAACTTTACTCTTTATGACGGATGTCCAATTGGAAAGAGTTTAATGTTTAAAAAACAATGCCCTGTCATCCCTATATGGAAGCATCACCATGTTTGAAAGAAAGTTATACTAATTACTATGACGCATGAATTTATTTAGCATGACTAAGAGTAAATCTAAAAAAGACCCTTGCTCTGAAGCCGCTGTAATCTATCAGCTGTCGGATGATTCTCCACTTCACATCCACCATGGATAGTTTCCAGCGGTGCCACAGCAGCAGCAGCAGCAGCAGCAGCAGCAGGCTGGCATTTTTCAGAGCAGTCCTTCTCTTAACTGGCATCATGTCACATTACAGAGAATCAATGCTTTCCCTGCCAGAAGACAGATGTGCTCATTATGTGCTGAGTGGGGCACTAATCATGGTGATTGTCAGAGAGAGTCGGGGCTGATTCTGTACTGGGGCTGTGGAGCCACTGCTGTGTCTGTTTGCATGTGTGTTCACACCGGGGAGTACAGCGTAACAAAAACAGCCAACATTACATGAATATCAAGTTTCTTGTGAGGATGCTTGATATTCCGCCGGCACTGCTGCCACACTGCATCCTGATCGGAGTGTTTGTGATGCTGGAGATCTGATGGCTGGGACTGTTTGACGTCACGCTGCTGTTCATGGGAGCAGCTGTGTGCAAAGGATCATTTTCACATCACTTCTTCCAGATGTGTCTGCCTTCAACAATTTCTGTCATGAGCTACACTGTCAGAAGAGCTACACAGTCAATTTGAAATACCTTATAGAGAGAACCATGTATTTATACAATTTGACAAAAACACCTCGCTCTGCGGAACATGAAGACTCAAAATCAGAGAGGTACGGTCTCTGGCAGGCATCAGGTGTTCATTGAAGCGTGCTTACATAAGTAACTCTCATTTGTTTGTGTTTAGAAAAAGAAATTGAGGACAAACAACTGACAGCTGTTTTGATTAGAACTGAGATGGAAGGGCTGAGCCCAGCTGAGACATAACACATAATCGCAATGAACCCGGTTCAGTTCCTGGTTAGGACCTTGGTTAAACGTCAACACCCCCTTTTGCTTTCTCACCATGTTTCTGTCAGTATCTATCTACACTGTCATCTGTCAAATAAAGGCAAACATGCCAAAAGAAAGAAAAAAAAAGGAGGAAACACGTGGTGTAGATGGAGGAAAGAGGGATGCTGGAGTAATGGTCTGACAGAGCTGTGAGTGGTCATTGGTTAACTGTGGCTGCAGGGATGAATGATAATGCATCTTTAATATGTGAAGGGGGCTTGTTGAAGCTAAAAGAGTGTTAAATATATTCCAAACGACTATAATCAAACTACAAAATAGACATTTTGAACATTTTTATCCTATTTTAGTTCTGGTCAATAAAGAATCATCACATCTTAGTCAACTTTGAGTCAAAATGTTTTATATGTGTGAGACAGCGATAAAGAGACATGAAGGGTTACTTGTTATTCAAAAGGCATTGTCTTTTGGTCGTGGCATCAAGTGGTTTCTCAGCTTCAGAGCGTGATCTCCCTATGTAAAATCACACATGCTTGGTTAAGTGATTCATTTTGTGCCATCTGGACTATTGTACAACAGTATGGTCGTCTGCATCTTAAACAAACCTCGCACAAAACAGTGTTCTGTCTTCACTGAAAAGTTGAACTATAATCTCTCTCTCTCTCTCCTCTAGTCGCTCACCACTGAGATTTCCTCAGGCATGGCCACAATGTCCAGCTGTGCCATGAACTCAAAGGTGCCAACATTTCTATTTGATCAAAGAATTGAATGTGAAAACCACAACACCAGATTTACCAGGGTTCTATTGTGGTACCCAGCCCAAGGACTAAGTCGTAATTTACAGAGCCGCGACAAACTAGAATAACTCACCCCTCAATATCCACCTGCTAACAATCAAATCATCCTTTAAAAAGAATATGCAGAGGTGTTTATTGACATGGATGGTGAGGTATTCATGCTTTATTATGAGATGAATAGTAGGAGGTAACTCTGTGCTACTTTGTCAATATTTGTGTTTCACTGAGAATAAGTCATTCTTTGAAAACATCTTCTATTTGTAGATTTTAAATCAGTAATCTATTTATTAGAATCATTGAAATGTATGCACAGTGCTGACTGATTTGTACTGAATTCTATATAAATGCAAGCATGTAGATTAATGCAAGTGTTGTCATGTATAGCTTTTTTGAGGGTTGAGTGGTGCAGATCAGGTGTGTGTGGAGATAAAAGCCTGAGCGGTGCATCACTCCACCTGTGTTTTCTTTTCTTTTACCTTTTAGGGGGGAAATATAAAGCTTTTTTTAAAAACATACATTCATCACAGTTTTTATCATCGAGGATTGAATTTTGGCTCGACATCATCTCGTCTTTGTCATGGAAAAAGGGTGACTGATGAACTTTTTTTGTCTCCGTTTTTTTTTATTAATAGAATAGAATTGATGAGCGCTCTTACCTCTAAACTCAGCTGCACCATAAATGAGTAAAATCACATCTCTGCTCCAGCAGTTACGATTAACATTTAATTCAATTCAATTCAATCCCTCCCACTACCTGCACTTTTGCTTTCAATGTGATAGTAATCATAAATAGTGCTGTATGACAGCAGTGAAGCTCAGTGAAAACATATCTTTACCTTGGAATATAAGCTCCTAACAGCAGGTTATGGTACTGTGTGCACAGCCTCTGATAGGTGAGTGTTTTCTGACTCTCCGCCCTGCCATAAATACCATCTCTGTAAAGCTGAAGTCGAGTTTGTTGAGCATCTGTCAGTTGTTGCCAACCAGCACTGCTCTCTTCCCATGCAGTCTGTCACTGTTTGACATATGCTGTCAGGATTTCTGTGACTCAACCACCTATAATTCACACCAATGACTCTGTGCAGAGGTCTGTTAGTTGCATCACGTTACTCTTAAATCCAAACAGACGCATGGTGGCTGCTAAATACTCAAATGCAGTCACCCAAATGTGCTGTAATTATTTTATTTAGCTGCTTCAGCCATCTAATCCTTTCTCATGTGGCGTTTCCTTTACTGTGTCCACCCACTGTAGAAGGTAGAAAGTCCGTGTTGTTTGCGTGGGAGTGAGAGAGGTTGCAACCGGCTGCCAGAAGCGAGGAAGAAAAGAGGAGAGAAGGATGGAGGGATTAAAAACCAGCCAGGGAGAGGTGAGAGCGGGTATCGGTTCTCACAACCCCTCCCCTCTCTCTGGGCCTTTAGGCCTCCTCCCTGATGCCTGATGCATCTCACCAGGTGGTCAGGACTCCTGGTGCCAGTCTGCCTAGCACCACGGCTCTGAATAAACCTGAGTCTTCGCTGCTGCACAGGAAGAAGGGAACAAGACTAGATCGAAACCTAGTATATGGCTGACCATGTACGGTCAACGTGCTGTAGTGTTACATGGATATTCAGCGGTAGCGTCTACACTGCCGGTCCCTTTCCATGTAGTCTGTCACATTAAATCACCATGTTTTTACTCAACGGACCTTTAGGTAAGGCATTTTGCATTTTTTGCACATTTCACAGTTTCTTGCTCATGCTTGGAAGGAGTGGGTGAGAGGAGAGGGTTGCAGTCTGCAACTACACCACTACATGCCACTAAATCCTACACACTGGACCTGGCTGAACTCCTCTGCCTACTGCACATTAACTCTGTGATTTACAGAGTTGCCTGATGGACAGTAAAGTAAACTGCTGTGAACTATAGCTGCTGTTAGCTAATGTTAGCTCAGTTTGTTAGTCAGGCTGCTTGGAGTGTGAGCTCAAAGCACAGGGGGAGCGTTATGGTCCTTTCAGACACAATGCAACTCCAAAGTTCAACATGGCTGAGCGGTGTGCTGTGCACCGCGCTTTGCTCATAATACAATAATAGATTTCAGAGCGCAGTGCTGTTGTTGCCACGTTGTGTCTGAAAGGACCATCAGTGTCTGTACCCAGACCTGGAGCAGGGGGATGCAGACGGGGAGTGAAGCCCGAATGAGCACTAGAACCGGAGCGCTAAAGTGGGCAACACAACTGGGTTTAACAGAGTCAGAGCATGGCAGACGCAAAGGGGCTGAAAAAGACGACCTACCTACACTCTTATAATCTGGAGTTATGGTACATAGATAATGTTCCCACCTATTCATTATGAAAGAGCAACAGCCAATGGAGAAGCTCCTACACTCAACCGACCAATGGTGGACCTTCACTTTCACTTCTTTCACTTTGTACAGAATCAAGACATCATTTGTGAGGTTAACAAATGTTTTGAAAAAGAAAAAAGAGAATAGTCACACACACACACACACACACACACACACACACACACACACACACACACACACACACACACTCACACATGAAGGGAATTGCCTTTCACCCACAGAATGAGGTGTTCTGCTTGGAGTATGTCATCTGTGCTCTGTTCCAGGAAATGCTGTCTGCGCTCAGTTAGTGCTTTGCTGGGCAGGGAGCGTGACTGAGCGCTCGTGAGATGAGAGAGGAGACAGAATGGAACAGACAGAGGACACTGAACCAAAAACCTTGCCACTCTATTTAAATGATGTTAGTCATCATCCCACATACAGTACTTGAACACACACACACACACACAGACTGACACATAAGAACCTTTGCCTGCATTCATTCGCAGCTCTCATCTGAAGCTTTAAGTTACATTCCAAATCTCACTTTAGCCTAAACTTATATCATTTAAACCCCTAAACCAAATGCTAACTTTAAACCTACAGACAATAACACGTGGGCAGGACCATGCATCAACATGTCAGCCATACTGAGAAGGCTTAAGTTAATGCACATAAAGCTGGAAGACTTCAGGATTTCCAGTGACTTACATCATTAGATGTAAACTTGAAAGACCTAAAAATGACTGTTGTTGATTTCACGTATAAAGTTGGCATTTTCTGTAGATTTCACAGTGAAAAACTAGTAAGATAGTAAAATATGCCATTAAATATTCTAAATAGTGTTTTACTGTATAATTAACAGTATGTACTGTAAATTGCATACAATAAATGACGTATAAATAAAAGTTTTGAAATATGACTGTGTTTTACTGTAAACTTCATGGCATATTTTACGGTCTTTTACTGTCATGGTTTGGCAGTTTTCTACAATCTACAGACATTTTTTACAGTGTATATTTTTTAACCCATTACAGCTGTTATGCTGCTAGGTGGCTACATAACTAGCTAACTAGCCACAAAAGCGTAATTATAAAGGTCATATTTGTTAGCTTGTTTAACAAGTCAAAGTACTAATATTACTAAAATTGTACTGTATATGTCCATGCTTCTAGAAGAGGAGACGTTACAGCTACAGTGTTGAAACAGGTAAAAACTTCTTCCTCTGGAAGCATTCCGCTCTATCTTAAAAAAAAAAAAAGACAATGGAAATCTTTTGAACAGTGCCTATGCTCTTAAATTGTTAATGTAGCTATAACTCTTGCACTTTATTTTTCTTATTTTCTCGCTTTTTACAATTTTAAATGTTGCCTGTGTTTTATTGTTGTCTGTTTTTGACCACTATGACGAGCGCTGCTGCCTTTCTTGGCCAGGTCACCCTTGTGAAAGAGGTCTTGATCTCAATGGGTTTTTTTATCTGGTTAAATAAAGGTTATAAATAAATAAAATGTTGCTAGAAAGTAGAATGTTTTCAGTTAACATTGATTATCATACTGTAGTGGCAGCATTGGTAAGTACACGATTTGTCGTTAATTGGCTAAAACTTGCTAAATGCTCTGAATTGTTCTTTAATGGTATGTTTGTTGGGAACATATTTCTTCCCTGCATCCACAACCACAAGTTAAGACTACCTCGCAAAGAAGGAAAGAAAGAAAGAAAGAAAGAAAGAAAGAAAGAAAGAAAGAAAGAAAGAAAGAAAGAAAGAAAGAAAGAAAGAAAGAAAGAAAGAAAGAAAGCCAACTTCTCTGGGACCGAGCTTAGTTTACCTCCTCATATATTCCACAAACAGACATTTTGTGTCATCACAGGCATTAGTGTGAGTGGTGTGTGTGTGTGTGTGTGTGTGTGTGTGTGTGTGTGTGTGTGTGTGTGTGTGTGTGTGTGTGTGTGTGTCTGACACTGTGACAGTGAGATTAAGTTCTTTTATACATGCAGTGCTTAGCCATTGATTTCCTCTGGCACAGGTCGAGGGTTGGGTACTTGTTTCAGCCCCTGAAGTCCCATCAGTGAAAGGAAATAAACCTCAGCATTGTTTTTTTTTCCCTCTACACTCTCTCTACAGTCTCTGATATATTTGATGAGCAGTTGAAGAGGTGATGGGTGGACTGACTGGATCAATATTTAATCACCCTGTGTGCGGTGCTGACCCAAGACCAAAGAAAGTGGACATTAGAGGAGGGGACTATGAGGGGGGAGGAGAAGACTTAAGGGATGGAGGAAACACTGTTGCTTTGAGACTGAAAAATCATTGGATATTATGAAAATTTTGTTTTTGACAAAAATAATCCTCCTGGCTCTGCAAACCTTCGATAACCTTTTGCAAGAAAGAAATTAAGGAAACGCAGACTGCTGCTTTAGTTGATTGTTTCTGGTGCTGGAACAAAGCCCTTAAACCATTATTACACTACAACACATAAACCTGATTAAAATGCTTTAAAGCCCACAAATCAATAAATGCAGCCGAGCACTGTTAGATTGTGAGAAGTGTTCTTCATTAAGACTGTAATAAATATGAGCCTTACAGTCACCCATGGCACAAAGCTAATAACAAACTAGTTAAAATCTGAAGGCATAGATGCTAATGTACTATTACCCTTTGTTAATTCAAGTCTTTTTTCAATACATCTCGAGGCTGTTTCAATAGAGTGGGAGGTTTGTTGCCTTTCAGTAGAATCAAGAACGGCTACACTGCTGCTAGGCACAATACTCCATTCTATTATAAGTGGAGGCAAAATGAAAAAGACTATGGGAGGGAAGTCAATCAATAGGAAAACCTTTATTTATTTATGTCTTCTGGGACCCTTGAACACATCTTACTGGTTACCACTTACAGCTGGGCAATACATATGTTCACTCAGTAAAACACTTCTTCATATGAAAATAAACTTTTGATCGTCAATCAATCAATCAATCATGGATGTTTCTGGCAAACAGAGACAATACAATCTGTACCATAGTTTGGTACCATAACATTTTGTACTATGTGCCATATCACTAATATGGAAGAAAAAAAGAGAAAAAATAATGAGACAGCCAACAAGACAGAAAATACTACACACTTTATCACCTTGTCATGCAAACACACAGAGTGCAACCACTTCTCAAACGGCAGCAATTAAAAAGCCATCTCCTCAGAGAAACACCCCAGCAACAAACCATGACGTTACTATTGGCGGGAATTGAGGGCTGATGAGAGGACAGTAATTGGCCCAAGAACTAACGTCCTTCCCTGCAAACTGTGGTCCTGCAAACAAGGATTTATATTCATTTAAATTTTGATTTATTCTTGTAGAAATGTCATTTCTGTTGCTAGGGGGGGACGTAGTTTGACAACATCACGAAGTAGCGTGAAATGTGTGGGAGTTTGTGTTGTCATCATTATTAAAACAACCACCATTACTAATGAAAATCTGACATGACTCAGAGAGTCAAGTCATGTTAACAGACAAGGTCATTAGTTTTATTAGTCATGTTTGTCGACTTCCTTCTTCCCTCTGACATATATACCTGTAAATATCCTGTGTTTAGTTGGCAATGCCGTGTGACTTGAATAAAATTGTGTATTTTTTTCTGGGTTTGAACATTATTGGAAACATCTGGGACAATGGGACACAACTTAACAAAATATATAACAAATGTCTAATGTTACACATTATATCCTAAAGGTCTGAACAGTCATACTGAAAAAAGATAGTTGATTGTTGAGTCTCAGGATACCATATATAATGTAAATGGGAAATAAACAAAGTTTCCAACGTATGAACGGCACCCATTTGTGTGTTGGTTATGTTGGTATTTGACAACCTGGCAATGAGCTGACAATTAGTTATTTCTCCAGTGTGACTGACCCCACCTTTAATAAACAACAGTCATAATTGACTACTTGGGATTTTTGGTGCACTTTATACATTAAAAAATGATATTGGAGAGATGTAATGCCAGGTGAACCTCAACCCCCGGCTTGCGCAGCATGATTGGCTGCTGTCGGGTTGACTCATTTATTTGCACTTTTTAAAATTATTATTATTTTTAATTAATTTTACTCTTTGGACATAGGAAGAATATCAAGTAATGTCACAAGGTTTTATAATCAAGTTGCATGTCTTAGAAGATGTGTTCTGGTTCACAACCCGCTGTGTAGGTACCCTGTGTAGGTAGGTGATATCCCTCTCTGTATTCCCATCTGCAAACATGGCTAAATGTACATTATTATCATCAAAGTATTAAGGGAGCTTTGGCATGGCAGAGTCAGCATTGCTGTTACTTTAGCCAACTGCAATACTGAAACCAAAAAAACCCAGGAAAACTTTCTCAAATCCTACAGAAGGCATCAGAAGTGCTCATCTCAGAATAAAGTAGTTACTAGTACATAGTAATGTGAAGGAGAAGCAAAGGGAAACATTTTTTGGCATATATTCTGGTTGAGTAACATTCATTTGAATGACTGGCCGCCATCTTGGAACATGGTGTCCAGTTCTCATAACACATTCAGAATTGGAACTCACCCATGCACCCACTCAAACCTGATTGAATAGTTTCAGAGTCAATATCAGTTTGTTTGCTGTGAGACTGTCGATCGAACAGACTTGTTTCAAAAACTTACCATTAAACAGGGAATGTCATTTCAGTGATTCTGATCCATCTTTAAATGACAATTACAATTACATAAACTAAAGTCTGAGCGGCTAAAGAAAGCATCTGTCGTGTTCACACTGGGAACGTTGTGTGTTTGCTCTGCTTATTCACAGCTCTAAATATCAAGGTGTTAATGCTGCAAGCAAATGATGCTGTTAGAGTTGTCACGATACCAAAATGAGTAACCATGATACTATACCAGACAAAGTATCACAGTTCCGGGTATTATCGCGATACTGCAGCCTTTTTTAATTATAATTATTTTTATGAACTGCAATGCATTTGTACAAGTTATAAATACTTATTAGTTACTTATAATGTTGTTTCGTGCATGATAAACATAATACTGGTAAAGTAAGAATTAGACTGAAAAAAATATGTGAGTGCCACTGACGCCGACGTCGCGGCAGACGCACCGCTCGGGCCCGGTGCTTCTGCCATGGTGAGCGTGTTGTCTCGTGTTTGTGACTGTAAGCTGTGTGAGACGTCTGGGCGAAACAGAACTTTAGCTTGTTGTTTGTTTTGAAGTGAATTTCTATCGAAGCGGAGCTGTCTTCATGGAGTTCGTTCTTGCCGGCAGAAACACACGAACAGCCAATCAACAGACGGGCGGACCCAGCGTGCGGAAACAGCCTATCATATCCCCGGACATCACCAGTAACAGGCAAACAGCCAATCATTCAGCAGCTGTGTAGTTCGGTTGCAGTAGTTGCCATGTTGGTTTGTTTACAAGGGAGTAGCATGCAGTGAGAAGCCGGGAGGAGAGTAGAGGCGGCCGCTATGTAGCGGAAACTGGCACCTGTAGTATAGTAATCCACGGTAGTACCGTCGTGTAGAATTTCTAGTATAGCAGGAACCGTTACGATTTGGCACCGCGGGTACCGTGGGTATCGTGGGTATCGTGCAACTCTAGATGCTGTGATTCATGATGCTTTTATCTGCAAACAAGGGAGGCTGCAGAGCTTTTCTGACAATAACACAGATTTATCTTTAAAATAAAGCAGACAAATGTTTGGTCTTCATATCACAACGCCTACAATCACAGCCTTTACATTTTACAGCTGGCCTTTACACCCTCTGCTGGATGATCTCTTGATAATCACCGTGCGACAGTGTTTAGTTTGAATTTTGAGTATGAATATGTAAAAATGAACAAAAGGATGCATTGCATGCAGTGTTCGAGAAGCAGCTGTGACCTTTTTCCTCGTGGATTTTTGACAGCAGTAGGAGTGGATGACTAACAGCAGGTCAGTTTAACCTGCAGCGGAGCACATGGTAGGAGCTCCTGGCTGCATTTGGCAAAAACATTGGTTGGTTGAAAATTGAAAAATAATGGTGATAGGATGAAAATAGTCTATAAAAGTCAGTGTTTACAGCTAATGTTATGCGGTGCAGAGTGAGTTATATCACATCCGCCTATTCGCCAGTGCCATAGCAGATGAAACGTCTCCTCGAATCAACATCACAAAGACCGCAAGCTGAGACCAGACTCCAGCTTCATATATGCAACTGTGAGTATGTATCTAAATTTGCCTGCCTGTCTCAGAGTTGTATTTTCTGTCACAAGGTACAAACATTTATCTGAGGGTGGCGGAGTTGCCATGGAGACCGGTTCTAATCAGTGGAACACCTGACGCTTCACTACAGTCTCTCGTGACTTCCGATTCCTGTCATTCTCAATTAACTCGGAGGGAGAGTGTGAAGGAGATACACAGTGAGGAAAGGCTGAGCAGATGGAAATAGTAAAATGGAAAACTGTCTTCTGTCCTGTTGTCTGAAAGCTTTCATTCAGGTCCAGCAGGTTGGGTTATTATGAGAAACACAAACATTTTTTCACACTACATGTTAAAGACACGTCTTACAGCTAATGTTACATAATGTGAAATACAGAAAGAGTCATTATCTTGGGGACATTTGTATTCCAATTAACCCTAACCCACGCCGCCATGCTGTTAATTCTGCATTACTTTGAAGTCCGTGTAAAGGCAATTCCATGTTTTCTTTTCAAAACACAATAAATATGTTGGAAAATAGTTGCTGAAAACATACATTACACATTACATTACTGAAATGTGGAGTTAGAGGTTCAAACAGTTTTTCACCCGTTTTCAGTCACGTTAGGATTTTTCATCATTTTCATGTGTGTTATCTAACGTCAGTCGTAAAGTGTGTAAAGTCAAAATAAATTTGTGTTCTGAGTTTGTCAGACTAAAGAAGAAAGTGTTATTAACCACCCAGCCAAATTTGAATGATAAAAAATAACGACAAGTTTATGAAATTAGGTGTAAAAATCAGGTAAAAATGAGCAGTATTCTCAGCTCCAGGACTGTGGGGGCGTGTCCACTGAATGTGCCGAAGCCACGCCCACTTGGCGGAACATGCTAATTTTATGTTAATGATCACCGCGTGACGTCACGTGATCTCGTTTTAGGACTGTAACAAGCACAATATGGATGCTACAGCTAGCAGTATTATTGGTATTGTTCAGCCCTATATGTTTGAGCCACCAGAACCACAATCTATACCGTTAAGGCTTCTATACTGTTGCGCTAGGGGGCGGAGTTATGCTAATTCTATGTTAATGATTACCGCGTGATGTCAGGCTGTCTCGTTTTAGGACCGAACACAAAATCCTGGACTGAAAACTGGTGAAAAACTGTTTGAACCTCTAACTCCACATTTCAGTAATACATTGTTCAAAGTCTTTTCACATGTTTTCAGCAACTATTTTCCAACATATTTATTGTGTTTTGAAAGAAAACATGGAATTGCCTTTACACGGACTTTAAGCGCAGATTTTGATTCACCCCATAGTGACTTAAGTAAATACTAGACTGACACTAAAATAGCAAATCAGGAGAGAATTGACTTAATTCGAGAACAGAGTACATATATCTTTTGTCTCTGTTGGTGCTGAATCATTGCTCTGTTTCACCAAGATGATCTATAACAACTAACTAAAACTTAAAGAACTTGAAGAACTTAAAGCGTCTCTGGTTCAACACAATCCTAATCATAAGGCTACACTGTCATGGTGAATCACGCCATCTACAGTTTGTTTGTGTGTGTGTGTGTGTGTGTGTGTGTGTGTGCATGCACACATGCTTCACTAGTATGGTGAAGCTAAAAGCAGTGTGCAGAACAAGGTTTCTTCAGTCACGACTCTGCTGAGGCTCTGCTGTGCCCTCATGCCCTCGTGGCCTTTTGGTTTTCTGCTCTGCATCAGTCACCAGCACTACCTGAGGTGTTGTTTTCTTTCTTTGGGTCAAGATCTTCTATTCTCTCTGCCTTATGTAATGATAAATTCAATTTCTTTGTTTCAGCCACTAGAGATGCCCAACACGACATCTTCCTAACACAAGATACCAGGTCCTTCTGTGTTTGTAAATTGTAATGTCTAGACTCAACTTTGCACCTAAATACAAGATCCTGCAGGATATCTCAGGTGTAAAACACACCATCGGTGCCGATACCTGCAATAGACAAAAGTGTGTGAAAACACAGCAGCAGACAAAGGGATGTGGAAAGGGTGTTCCTCAGGTATGAATGTTTAGGTCTCCCCATGCTCAGGGTCTTTCTTCATCTTTAAACGCTCGTGTGTTGATCAACCTTTTCTTTGCAAAGAAAATAAAAATCTTGTCGCCCGGCAGAAGTCTCTATTTCAATCTTCACCAGTAGCAGAGAAATTTCCACAACACTTAAAGCACATGTAAGTAACATTTGCCATGGTAAACCAAGAGCACAGTTCATCAAGCTTTTGGAATCAACTATAACGGAGGCATTAGGTGTAAATTTAAATTTGGTATTGCTGCCTCATTATTGATAAATCTATGGATTATTTATTCTATTAGTTAGTTGTTAAGATATCAGAAATGAGTGACAGTTTGGAATATCTCAAGCAGACAGAGTGTCTCATGCAGAATCATGTTCATACTCTCATCCTACACCTCTTGAAGAGTGTTAGAAGTCTGCCTCAGAAATAAACCCGATGTTTCAGCGGCATGAATGAACCTCCTCTTCACGGGGAGGTACAAGCTCATGAGATGTGTCTATTAGCATAATCAGCGCTGCTAAATTGCCATATAAGGCTGCCTATCCACTCAGTGTGTGAACAGGTTTCATTCACAAAATGTCGCACAAGAGAGAAAGAGAAGACTGTGGAGCTTCAAGTCCTACGGTGGGAACACAAAAGACAAAAATATGGCGACCTTAAACATGAAAGAATTAGAAAATATTAATAGTACAGCCGGCAATGTGAGCAGAGCTGGAGTGAAATAGAGAAACAGGGAGCATGTTCTGACACAAAGATACACTGAAAAAACATGCTTTTTAAATATTTAATATAAGAAGAGGTCAAGGGGACGTGACATCATGGAGGTATCATAGAGTACAGTGCATGTGAGGTGTAACAGAAGATGCCTGATGAACTGATGCCTGAGGCAGCTGTCAGAAGGAGAGGAGTTTCTACTGACAGCTACTGAAATGTTTCTCAGTAAATTTGAAGAATATTACAGAATATTCATTTAGCATCAAGTTTGTTTGAGTTCTTTATTATATTTTAATTCATCTCTGCGTCATATTTTAAGATTTCAGATTAAGGATTTAGGATTCTTTAGTCAAGTGTGTGACTCATGAATTTCATTCCTACCCAAGGAGCGACCTCCATGGATGGGAAATGAAGCCAGTGTGAAAGTGCCAAAAACTGTAATTCCTTGAGTGGACACTTGAGACAAAAAACAGATTTGGTCTCTATAGCTAATTTCCACTTTCATGACAATATAATTTGGAAAGGTGGGTTCTATTAAAAATTCACCCTCGGTACAGTTAAGGCTTAAAGTTATACAGAATTAACAGCGTGGCCGCTTTGATTGACAGGTGGGTGCCGTTACAGATGGCTTGTTTGAGTCATTCAGCCCGCCTATACATATTTTTATATATATGTATATTATTTATATACCATTGTTATACCATCAGCTAAGAGCTAATTAGCTAACATCAGCTAATCATCACAGTTTCTATTATTGTTTCTTGAGCTATAAATTCCATTGCATGTCATGCAGGCTCATTTATGATACACTGTCTAATAAAGAAACAGACAAAAGTAAAAGAAGACGAGAACAATGAGTAAAGACGACAGCTGAAGTGAACTAAAGGCTTTCACGTTATCTTTCAGTGACGTGTTGAAATATTTAACACCAGTTCAGTGTGGGCATCAAAGTCTATTTTAGAACTAGAGTTGCGTATGTGCTACGTGACAATTTTAGAACTCCAAAAGTACGAAATCTAATACATATAGTCTGATTGCCACCTTGACATTTATGATCACGCTACATCTCCAATTAAATCTATGCGAAGACTAAATGGGATGAAGTTTTATGCCCCTTCGTTATTTCCACTGGTTAAATATATCTCTCTTTTTCATCTTTATTACTGTCTTCCACTATCTCTTTCCTATTTTTCTTTCTATTTCTGTCATCATCTGTCTGTAGTGCGTGCAGGCCCAGATGTCCATTCTGTGGCAGGTCATTACATGACAACGAGTTTCCTAATGAGCCCATTAGCTGCTTCAGGCCATCCCTTCCTCTCTTACTCACCAATCTTTCCCTTTCTTCTGCTCTACTCCTCCATACTTTCCTAGTTAATCAAATCACATCCTTCTTCTAAGCCCCAATCACTGAGATCAATTATCACCTCTTTTTTCCGTCTCCTTTTATGTCTCTCATCTCTGCTATGTAGAAGTGCACGGTTTTATCCAAAGGATGTGACAGCTACACAGACTTCGTACTTCCAGGCTTAAATACTCATTTTCACTTTCCTTTTTCATTTCCCACACATGACCGTTGTTTTTGTAAAAATAGTGACTGAAGCTCATCAAGGCTTCAGCTAACGATTATTTTCACTATCAATTAATCTGCTGGCCATTTTCCTGATTAATCGATTAGTTCATTTTTCCATAAAATGGTCAGAAAACGTTGGTGTCTTGCCACAACCCAAAAATATTCAGTTTACTGTCACAGATGACTGAAGAAACCAGAAAATATTTGTATTTGAGGAGCCAAAATATTCTTTTCTTTCTTCAAAAAAGACTCAAAACCATTAATCAAAATGGTTTTGTGATAAATTTAATAGTTGACAACTAATCGATTAATGTGCGTTCTAATCGTTGCAGCTCTGCATTACATTTTTCTAAATTGTAAACCTGTCCCAGCAGCACTGAGCAAAAACATTCAGAGCCAAGAGAGCTGGTTAGGAGCGAGTTTGTCTTTTCGGGAACCTAACTCCATATAAAGGGGGCTAAGTTAATTCTTTTGACATGCTGTACCTTTCAGCTTTTGTTGTCAGATGACTGCACAAGCAGAAAAATATTGATTGAGTTGCAGTACAGATACTCACCAAAACAAGGGCCGTGTCAGGACATTTGTGCCGTTCATGTGTGCAGACACATGTAAGGACAAACCAACAGGTCTGACTGACGGCCTCCTTTGTAAATCTATTTCTAATGTAGCTTCTTGTTGCTGCCAATAGTCTCAACCATGACATACATTCATGTTAGTGTACTGTATGTTGACAGAAACATATGATGCATGCAGTATGTGTGGAGATTTTTCAGGGTAGCATGGTTTCAGTGCTTTTATACTGTATACTGTAATGCTTCATTTGACAGCTTACAACTGTGTCTGTTTGGGTATCACAGAGACAACCTATTGGTGAAGGCACGACAACCTTTTTCATGTGGAAATTGTTGCCCGTTTAAATAAATATGTGGTTTGAAGTAGGGCACAGGGCAGTGTTACACATTTGAACCTGGTGGTCATGTCATTGGAATGATAGACATCAGCCACAGAGCATCTACATGAAGCAAAAAATATGGAAAACAGGTCTTCATTCAATATATTATATATTCTCTACCTTGTGTTCTTGTTCAAGGTACGATCTTTTCTGATTCTTAAGATGGAGGCTGGTAGAAGGTCTGATTTAATAACACCAGACCTAAACTAATCCTGTGACCTAATGACAAATTAATAGGCTGTGGCATCATCTATAATTACTTTTTAATATTTTAATCACAGACAGTCTGTATATTTGAAGGGCAGAGTTTCTTTGTAGAAAGGTGTGGGGACCGGATGACGGATGTTATTCTATTTCTACCTGAATATTTTAGTGTTTCTGTTTTCAGCATGGCAAGTTGAGCGCTCAAGTTGACGTAAAGTGTAAAAAATGGAGCCAGTGACGGCAGCTCTTTAACTGCAGTATTTTGGGGGGTACTCTATTAATAACACACAGACAGTGTTCATTTCAGGGCTGTGTCTCTTTCAGGACATCGTTTTAGACACCAAGATTTTCTTAATAACAACATTCAACATTAACAAATAATATGCACGACACCATAACGACTACACAAAAGAGAAATCGCACATTACACAACTTGACTCCCCCATCTGTAAGGCTAATGAGGGTGAGTTATGTGATCAGTTTAAAATATTGTGGAGAAGTTTTGGACTCCTACACATTGACACAGTTATACAACAGTTAAGTCCAACCACGCAGAGAGACTGGCCAACAAACATCCTGCGGGTTCCTATCTATAACTGCAGTAAATACCAGGGGTGCCACCGGCTCCCACTAAAAGATCCTGGCCATCCCAGTTAACTGGCGCGTTATTATTAATGGAAGGACAGGAAGAAAAGGTTGCTCAGGGAGAAAGGCTCTTTTTGAAGTTGACATTTTGCTAGTATATAATTAACAGCATGTCTCTGAGGGGCAGGGGAGCAATCAACACAAGAACCAAAAGAGCCCATAAGGTTTTTTAATTGACTTGTGAAGCACTTTGACACTGTGCTTTAGAAATAAACTTTCTTTGACTGACTTTAATGATTTTCAGCTCTTCAGCCCACATTTTAAATGTTTCACATGCAGTCTTTAACTCGCTAACTCACTCAGAACATTTGAAACCACCATAAATGAACAAAAACTCAATTTGGTAAGAGACATTAATCTGATTTCCATCTATTTGAAGAGGCCATATTATGTCCACACCAAAGAGAAGCACTGTCACACAGAAAACTGAACTGTCTGACATGACTCGGACTTGTTTGTATTCAGCCTTTCCTCCCATAATTATTTTACATCACAATGTAAGAAGGGACTACCAGGTGACAGTCTTGTCCTCTATCAGTCCACCATGATCATTTTCTCATCATGTGATAACACAAAGATGACACAAAGATGTGGACAGTATATGAGCCAATATCTCTGTTGTTGGCTGCAAGAACCAACACAAAAGTCTTCATCTATTCCCACCATATGAGGATGTGATGTGAAGACTCAGTGTATTAACTACTACTAAAACTACTGGTAATCAACGAGGGCCAGTACAAAGCTAGGAACTACTTTGTTGTTGGTACAGACTTCCTATGCTGTCCATTCTTTATACTGTCAATGATTTTGACATGTTTTACTGTTTATTTTGCTTTGTACTTGGTGTTAGCATGCTGCACTGATTCTAGGTTCTAGTGATGTACAAATGTCAAGTCTTATTTGAGGCTAACTAAATAACGATAGCAGTAGGTTGGAGACTGGTAACTGATTTTTCCCCTGTTGTTGTTTTTGTGTAACTGCAGCGCTAATGTTAGCTTAGCTAGTGTTAGCTTTGGTGTTCTGTTACAGTAGATGCAATTCTATCATCTATCTGTTTCTGGCTGGTTTCTTACTTTGTAAAACAACTTAAGTACACTGTGGGTGAAAGCATTTAGTCAAACTCTGCGTTCATGTTGAATCAGTGAAGCAGAAATAATAATGATACAAACAAAGACAGCTCATCTGAATGTTGGGAAGTCTCATTTTTCCTCGCTGCATACACTTAGCCTAAATGTGAATGTTTTAATTAATTTAATTAATGCATTTAGCATACACCATTGATCTACTGGCTAATGAAACTGGAATTAATTTGGCCTTCATTAGCAGATGCAGCACAATGAACAGGTATTAGGAGGGACAGTCAGGAAGAGAGGGCCAGCGGTGACTCATTCCTGCACTGACATCACTGGCTGTCATTAGCATCTGACCTTTTACCTTGCACCTTTCCCAAGAGTCAGCGAGCTCAAGAGGCTGATGATTAGCCAGCACGGCAGTGACGTCATGGTTGGGTTAGCCTGCAGGCCCTCAGTGCAGGACGGATCACATGTAGTCACATTAACATGGGGGTCTACTGTAAGTGGCATTCACAAGGCTATCTGGATGAATGCCGCGTAAAAATGTATTGTAAACAAATTGAGTTGGGGATTTGCATGAAGACGCTTTACTCCAAAAGATCTCACTGCATAGACTTGAAATCTTTTGGAACAACACATCAGCATACAGAGCAGCTGGGTCTGACGATTGAAATTATCAATGAAGTACTGCTCTGCAAAAATCAGACTGCAGATGCAGCTGTAGTGCATAATGACTGCACGTGTTTCACCAAAAACAACATTATGAGGCATTAAAGGCACTAATATTTGCACTAGTTTAGTATTCTGAATTGTCCTGGCCATTCTGATAATATAGCTACCAATATTACCAGATATATTGGTATCAGTGTATATGTTGACCTGTAAGTATAGTGGCCCTAAGGTGCAAAAATCACTTTAAAACAATGACTAGCAGAGATATTTTGGTCACAATTCTAAGAGATTTGTTCTAAATTTAACCAACAAAATAGAGTCTGTCCACTGATGACAACAGGGCTCTCCCTCTCTCTCTCTCTCTCTCTCTCTCTCTCTCTCTCTCTCTCTCTCCATCACACACACACACACACACACACACACACACACAGTCCAATTTGCACATACACGAATGAAGCACACGTCAAAAGGTTCAAGAGGGCCGGATTGTAATTTCCTTCAGGGGGTCATGCGGGCATCCAGCAGGATTTGTACGATGACTCACATCTATTTGTCTCATGAAAGTAACTGAATACAAACATGAGAAAGAAGACTGAAACATCCACTTCAATTTCTGTAATTATAAAAAAAGTGTTATTTTTAATTAAGAGTGTGGGGGAGGGCATCCTGGTGGAGTCACTCGACCGCGTAGGAAGAGATTTGTGATACTTTCTTCTGATTGAATCAGAAGAAAGGTTTTAAACACTGTATGTCTCCATTTATTTTTAGAACTCTCTAACCAAAGTTAACATTTTACACAGGTCGGGTACTTGTGATGTCTTCTGGTCAGGCCCTCAGACACTAAAACCTGCCAGCCTAGCACCCAATGTCTTCCTTAAAGGAATTTCCTTTGCCCTGCCATTCCACATATTAGGATAACCACATTCTCAGTTATCATTAAACCATCCCATAACTAAGCAGAGGATTCATGGGGGCGCATTCAGACTGACTTGCAATTTACGATGCAAAATAGCGACACAAAGAAGTTTAATTTGGTTTGTGTCCAATGGGTAGAGAAAGAGAGAGAGAGACAGAGCGAGCATTGGTCGAGAGACTTAGACAATGAATGAGAGTGTGCGAGCACAGGCCTCGATAAAGCCAGTTAATCAGAGAAATAAAAAGTTATTTCCTGATTGTTTCACAGTGGTTACGTTCAGCACATATAGACACAGCAGCCCCTCTCACCCCCTGACCACCACATACCGTCAGACAACCCTGCGGCATGGCCTGATTCTGTCTGAATGTGCCCTAAGGGCCCAAACTCTATTCCTTCTGTAAACTTAAAATATTTGGCAATATGTTATAGGTTACGCAGAATTAAGAGTATGGCTGCAATGATTGACAGGTGACCTCTACCCAAGCTCCACGTCTTTACCCATTTTTAGATCAGATGGAGTCAGAGACCTATAGTTGACTTCACAGAGACTTCATCCATGTTTTAAACAGTCTATGGTTGCAAGAAGGTTTATTGAAAATTAATCCCAGTTCTTATAAATATGGGCATAACAATCAAGGTTGTCAAAATAAATTAATGCCAATTAATCACACTATGATTCCCACTGACATGGTCTTATTTGTTCACCAAGCCCACGCCCTGCCTCGTCTGACATCCAAAGCACCTCCACTAGTCAGAAGAAATAATGCCATTTTTATGGAATAAAATATGAAGCGTATTCATCTGCAGGGAAAAGGAGCAGCAGCGCTACATCACACAGAAAAGTCCAGGCACTTAGAGAGTGAGGAGATTGTTTAAAAGGTAAATGCATTAATAATGTGACAAGATGCCTCAGGTTCTGTCTGATTCAGCTTAGCAGGCGATTGATTGACCAATAACACTGAACGTCTGCCTCTCGGTTATCAGAGCAGCAGAAGGTGATGTCTGCGTTCAAAGATTTGCAGATATGTCCAGAAAACAGATACAAGCGGCAGAGATTTGGCTACACTGTTCAACCACGAATCAATTGCAAAGGCTGCAGGAAATCTGGTCAAAAAGTGTGTATCCTACCTGCCCATCTCCTCACTATGTTCCTCAGTCTTCTCCAAGTCGTGCACCTCTGGCCCTGGTCTGAAGGCTGAAAGTCAGTCAGTCAGTCTACAGATTCTGATGGCCTGTTGTCCAGTGGTTACAGACAAAACTCCACAGCAGCATTGTGACGGGTGAGAGTTCGCCTTTGGATGTCATATGCAACAGCTATAATTAAAACTAAGACTAACTGTCTAATTTCCACACTGCCCTGTTCCCAGGTCAGCCATTCAGAGGGCTCTTTTCCACAACTTGGATGGGGACGAATTTCTAGCTGCTCTGGAGAGAGATGTTTGATCTACTGATGATGGATAATGAACTCTGCTCTCACTCTTTTATTGCGTCGAATCACAGTGGCTCACTGGGGTCAATTCAATTTACATGGTCCTGTCTGTACACGAGGAAGAAAAGAACATGCTGTTATAATCTTTGAATTTTAGAGTCTCTTGTGAAAATGAACTAGTTCCAGTAGTTCTCATATTTTTTCATGTGTACAATACGTGCTGGAATATCTCAACCTCAAAGCGGAAGTACTGTAAGAAGGGATCAGCCAGGATTATGTGGGGACACCCTCCGACCTCTGCAGAATGTGAAATACTTTCAACCAGGGAAATGAAATTGACTGATGGCCTGGTTTAAACTATAAAAAAAAAGTTTAGCAAAATTAAACTCAGACAAAATGTATTCACAAACTTCCAGAAAGTTCAACTACTTCTACAACTGTCTTCATTTACACATCAGGTCTAGAAGCAAATGTAAAAATATGGGTGCCTAATAACTAATGACTCTAACGGTAATATTAGAGTCATCAGGAAACTTCTGAATGTGTCCGAAATACTCAAGTATAGCTGAGAGTGATCAATAAGCAGTAACGCTACAACATGATATCATGGGTACTTATTAGACGACAAATACACCAATATGACTATCTGTGACAGGCCAATATCATCCAATATATGGCTCGGCACACTTCTATGGCTCGCACCGACCCAGGCCCAAGAAAAAACATTTTTACTTCTAAGTTTTGATTCTGATATCTTCCCATAATATAAAGAACTACCAGATCATTCCACATTTCATTAACAGCTTTTAAATCAATAGCAGACAAGGAGATACAGTTAGTCCTAATATTAATCCACAATTGGATTACCTTTACTCTAACTTTATTGTAACACTTCCAGAGGATGAGTAGATGATGTGAGTAAAGTCTTCTATCGCCATATATTTAATTTCATGTAATGATACAGGACATTTCCTGGAAGCACAACTGAGAAATAATTATACTGTAGATAAACCAGTCAGATGGGAATATCTATCTGACAGTTGACTAATGTATACTGTCTCATGGTTTATTTCAGGATGTCACCCTAACACTACTAACAACAGTTCATATTCAATGCTCTCTTCAAAACCACTCCCCAGTCAATAAGAACCCTGTGTAAATAGGGATAATAATAATAATAATAATAATAATTTACAGCAATTTACAGCCTGGTACAAAAAACAGTTTTGGTCTCTATAGCCAATTTCCCCATTCATGACAACTGTACTGAGCGTGGATTTTTATACAACTCACCTGTTCAAATGATATTAAGGCTTAAAGTTATGCAGAATTACGAGTGTAGCCTCTTTGACTGACAGCCGAGTAGCGTTACAGGTGGCTTGTTTTAGTACCCAGACGTCATTCAGCTCCACAGACAATCCACGTTTTTTGATTAGCCAGGAGACGGCGGAGGCAGGACTGCCAAGATGGTGGCGACCGGAGCCGCCACACTCTGAGCTTCACAACAACTCTTCAGAAATTATGGGTGGTGTCATGGATACAATAAAATATTTATGCCGTCTATAAATAAATCAAAATATGATCCACGGTCTTTAGAAAATTAATCTATTTGAGACATCTTACGTGTTCTTCATGCAGCTGTGTGTGTTTACCGCATGAAATGGACAAGACGCTTCTGCTGTGTCGGCACTCATTTGGCTGATCTGAGGCCGCAGTCAGCTTTCTGACCAGCGTGGAAGCTGTGATTCACACCCCACTGCAAGCCCAATCATCCGGTCAGGAGGGACAACCCCTCTAATCTTTGGCCAGCACACACACACACACACACATAAGTAGACATGTCTGGGGCTTAGTAAGACTGGGTTTTGTACAGCCTGTCTCTGAAATTGGTTTCCATTAGCTCCACTGTGATTATTAACTTTCCATTGATGTAGCAGCATAGTCAGAGGCACAGTGACGTCAAGCAGTGTCCTTGACGGAGAAGCAGCACCCAGTCACCTGCTGAGGAGTTCAACAAGTGTGTGTGTGCGTGCAAGAGAGAGACGGGAAATGAAGGAGACAATGCTGTGTGTGTGTGTGTGTGTGTGTGTGTGTGTCTAGAGGAAAAGAGAGGAGCGCGTACTTACTGCACAGAGCAATGATGTGGCTGCTGTCTTCGTGGACAAACTTCTTAGTCACTGCTTCCTCCATAATCTGCTTCACCTGCACACAAAAGAGACACAAGTTGTTCCCTTGTGAAATCACTGTCATCATTCTTGCAGCAGTCATCACCATTATCACAGTCACAGTAATCTGCATTAGGATCTTAGACAGATAAATATATCAATCATAAAAGACAAAGTCGACGCGATCACCAAGGTAATCTGCATCGTTTTCATACACATAAAATGTCCTTTTTGCTCCTGTCTCTGGCTGATATGCAGTAACTCAGACAGAAAATCCAAGAAGACATGGAAGCACTGCCCACACTGTTAAATGTCAAGTGATTTCGGGGAAGTGCAGTGCAGAAACACCACAGCAATTAGCACTTTGAGCCAAAGATAGACAGAAAATGTTGAAAAACACACACTGCAGACACTTAATCCCTTCAGCTGCTGCAGTGTTCGTCACAGAAAATATGAATGTGTTGGACCATATGAACAACATGAATGTGCTCTGTGAATTTTACGACAAGCTGCTGCGTTACATTTTGATTAATATATGTGTACTAAACGCTCATGGTGGAACTGTTGGGTCTCTGTAAATAATATTATAAAAATTACGGTCTAAACCCTGCTCATTATTGTTTGAGACACCATGTCATGGACCAAAGAGAAAAAAATTAAACTAAGGTGGTGCAAGATGAAATGTCAGGGTCACAAAGTGATTTATTTTAATAGACAATGAATATCTACAGCAAACTGTAACAGTAGTTTCAGTGTCGGAAGGACTCATGTCATTTTGACATGTTGTGTTGGTGGTTTGAAGCACAACAGCACTGTTGTTGCAAATCTAGCCTCTATCTTGCAGGTCTGATTCAGATTTTGCTCCAAACCTAGTGTCTATATTACCCATATGTTACCCACTTAATTGCCGTTAGACATTGCTAGTAGCTGCTGTTGTAGCCTGGAGCTGCTGAGATAAAGAGTGGGCTACAGACGTACCCCCAGATTCTTTTCAAACCTCTGAACTCGTAGTCTTCAGCCACAACTGATGCTGACTCAAGTGACATCACTTGAGGTAATTTATCAGACTTCATGCTCCCTCTGGAGACACTACAGGTTTTACTGTATACATCTCTTTTCACATGTGCAGTTACTCCTAACAACTGTAAACGCTGATGAAATCCACGGAGTTCCTCTTTACTGACATTTTGAAAAGGTGTGTTTGGCAGGTACAAGAACTGAATAGACTAAATAAGAGTTCTCTGTATTTAGCCCTAATTGTCCAGCTGATAGAAGGTCACAAACCTTTGCTTTGAAGACTGGACTGATCTCCAACTGATTTCTAACTCAGACGTTGTTACTGTCATCTCAGCATCTCCACCAAGGCCAATAAGAAAGTCTTCTATGATGTGTACGTCTACCATGTCTGTACAACTGACCTATCACGCAATGTTAGCGGAAGTGAAAAATCTACCCTGTGATTCTGTTCCACTCCCAAATGTAACAGCTTCTGGGGCGGCATTTAGCTCAGTTGGTAGAGCAGCCGCCCCATGTGTGAAGGCTCAGTCCTTGCTGCGGCAGCCCAGGGTTCGAGTCCGTCCTGTGGCTCTTTCCTGCATGTCATTCCCCATCTCTGTCTCCCCACATTCCTGTCACTCTTCAGCTGTTCTATCAAAATAAAAACTTGAAGCCTCAAAAGGCCAAAAAAATAATCTTGAGAAAAAAAAATGTAACAGCTTCTTCCTTGGCCAATGCCAATACACCATTCCACCAAATTCCATGAGGTTTTTACATAATCCTGCTGACAACAAAAACATAACCTCCATGTTTGGGTACTAAGAGTAGCAGTTGTATTTAACAACTGCAGCTCTATAGCATCAGCAACATGTTTAAAAAGGGACCTTTTAAACCCATCATGCCTGTGTTATCACTGGCTATTGGCCATATCCGACAATACTACCAACTGTTTGTACATAGTTATTAGTATGGAACCTTTTTAACATAGTGTGTTACAAAAAAACAAAAACAAAAGAAATAACCTCTTAACATAGTGACAGCTACTAATAACAACTCTGACAGTCTCGCCCAAACATCTGCACCACTGACTTCCAATTAATATCATGGCATCCCGGAAACATTCAAATGAGTCTTTGGACTGCTATCTATTGTGTCTCTGGGGAGGAGAGCCTGAGTGAGTTCAACAACACTGAATCAGTCTGGTGTTCGCTTGTCTAAGTTCACTCTCTCCGTGGAATTAATTGTCGTCAGTAATTAATCCGGGCCCTGTCTGACACCTCTGCCTTGTTTGGGTCTAATTGATAAACAGGACAAATTTAATTGCTTGCTTGTATGATAATAAAGCTCCAACTACAGTATCACTCAGTTCAAACTTTTTCCCTGTATTACAGAGTCGTGGAGGTTAGAGAACTGTCATGTCTGGGATGGAGCTTCATCATCCTCATCACCAAGATGAGATTCAGCCTTCAAGTTTGATAATTAAAGTTTTTTTTTTTTGTGAGGGGTGAGCTAAACCACACACTTTGTTCAGCCAGTGAAAGCACGCTGATGAACAATACACTTTGTTTTACAGTGCTGAGCTTTGGAGAGTGACCTTTGAAGATCAGGGATGCAAAAATCAAACTTTTCTCTCCCAATAATTATTCCAATATATTGAAAATCTTAATACCTCAGTATGTAGGACACATTGGAATTCATTTGATGTAAGGTTACATGTGGGTACGCTTTCTGCGTGCATGCCTGTAAATGTTGGCGAAAGTGATTTTACACTTGTCATTGACAAAAAAATGATGTTTAATGTTGACTGGTCAAAGCTGATCCCTGTATCTTCTTAAAAAGGCTGCTGTTGTTGTCGATACCAATAGAGTGTACTTTTGTCAGGAAATGAACATAACTACATAACTTTTGTTCTTCTATTTTTTTCTTTTTTTTTTCTATTGCTTTTACAAAAAATGTCCACTCCAGTGGCAACCAATACTTGCTTCCTGTGTGAAGTAGTTCATTCCATAGGGACTTGGCTGAGAGGAGGGAAGCTGGTTCAAGTCCAGCACAGACCACAGTATGGAGCTGAAGAGGTGACAGTTCACCCCCTGGGCACTAAACCCCTAACTGTTCCCAGGGCACTGTGTGTGTGTGGTTATACTTTGGGCGCGTTAATGCACACAGAATGCATTGTGATCGGATTGCAATCCATAGGCCAGACCACACTAGCAAGTCATCTTGCAAAAAGTGATTCAAATATGAATGATGCCCATCCAAGTCCACCAGCTACACCTATATCAAGATCTGATGATCTGCTTGTATCCAGATACAGATCACATGGTAATGCCAGCTGGAAATGGCCAAAGGTTCCTAAGTTCCTGGTAAAGATCTTGATTTAATGTACCATATAACTTCATGGTAAGGGTTAGGAAATGATATTATAAAGAGTACGGTCTAGACCTGCTCTGCAAGAAAAGTGTCATGAGATAACTTTTGTTATGATATGGCGCTATATAAATAAAATTGAATTGAATTGAAATCAGGGTCATGTTGACTGATGCTAAAAGCAGTCTTCAATGTCAAAGTCAGACATTTTGTACTGCTAACCACTCACCCCAACCTCCTCTTTAAAAGGTTTAGCTGTGCTACAATAACATCACGCTACTTCTGCCTTTGAGTCTGAGAGACAAATGTTCTTTTTTAGTACAGCTATGACCAAAATCTGAAATTAAATCAGTATTGAGGTCACTATTATTAATCACAATTCATTGATTATAGGAGCAAAATATTTTCATTGAACTTGCTCATTTAAATAAACAGAGCACTGCTTTCACTTGCTGTGCTAGATTCCTGCTAATGTACAAATCTTTGTACCAAAATAAGACTTTTTTCTTCTTCTTTCGTCTCTGTTGTGGATGAGAGAGCTGAGGTAACGTTAGCAACATTATTCTTCTTGTCTTTCATGCATTCGTTTGTAGTTTTCTTCTTTAACAGGTTAGTTGTGTTGCTTTGCAGTGCATTCTGATACACACATGCATACATTGATGGCTGTGGCTGCCACATAAGGTTTCAACTAACTGCTCATCAGGAGTGATACAGTGCTTGCCCTGAATCCCAAAAACTTCCAAACAACAGATGATCATCCGCATCAAAGGAGTAGCTCTTTGCCTTCTGCTCCAGGCGTTTAATCTTCATGTTGCCCGTCTGCTCTCTTATTTATTACCCTTCTTCTCCAGACTGCAGCCACAACATCCTAGACAATTTTGCACAGACAACTCCCCAAAACTGGAGTCAAAACATCTCGATCACATGCGATGCTACACAACTGGCAACAACAATTCAGTCCTTGCCATAGCGGCCCAGGGTTTGAATCCGACCTGCGGCCCTTTGCTACATGTCATTCCCCATCTCTCGCTCCCCACATTCCTGTCACTCCTCAGCTGTCTCTATCCAATAAATTTGAAAAAGGCCAAAACAAATATCTTAAAAAAAAGGGGACAGAGTACAATAGGGAAGGTCTAAAGGGAACACTTATGTAAATGGTTGAGAATTTTGTGCATCGAAGTGGTGATGAGGGCATTCAAATGATTCTTTAGGGTCAGTCTGTAATTGAGAAGTGGTAGGAGCAAACAATAGAGCAACAGAACTCGATGAACCATTTCAAGATTGTATGAGGTTAAAAGGTCACTTTCTATTTCAGCTGTAGAGACCCTGGACAATGAAAATTACACATACCCTACCTATAAATCTGCTTGAAAATGGGAACTCTGTTATCTCGTTTAACTTATTTCCAGTTGGACTAGTGCCATTAGCCCACAGATCTGGTCAAACTGGATTTTTACCATTCCTGTCTTAACATACCAAACACTCACACACTCCAGGAAGTACGTTTGCATTGTTAAAGAAGAAAAGCTTTGATAAGGAAAAACAAGGAAATGACACGGCAAGTCTGTGCTTACACCAACACAAACTGTACCCTTTACCAAATGACCAAGCACAATATAGCAAAAGGCCTAGCCCTCGATACATAGTGTATATAAATAGGTTCCAATTCCAATCTAAACATCTGCTGGTCGAGCAGACTTCACTCTGAGGTCACAGTGAACTCTCTGGAGGACGAATGATTTTCATTCTGTCTCGCTGACTGACCACATCCTCCGCAGAGTTGTGCAAATAGATCCATATATTTACTTACGGCTATAACTCTACCCAATGAATCAGAGCCAAGTGATACACATTGGCCAGTCAGAGGGGTCAATATCTTCACCTGCGTGTGAGTGACTGTGAAATTGCATTGATTGTGTTTGGAATTAACTGGTTGATTAGTGCTGGCTGTCAGGGGTTATATCGGGATTGGAGTTTGGTATGTTCCTCAATGCTTGCTTAAGTATATTTAAAAAGGTCTAGTGTGTCACATTTAAGAGGTTCTATTTACAGAATATGGCAGAAATTAAATATAATATTCATAACTCTGTTTTAATTAGTGTATAATCACCATCATGTTTTTATTTTTGTTACCTTAGAATGAGTCTTTTTTTAAGGGGCAACCTCTGCGGCTGGAAAATGAAGCCAATGGGGAAGTGCCAAAAACTGCAGTTCCTCAAGTCCACTCCACTTGAGGCTGGCTACAGAACATTTCAACCTCCATAAGTCCCCATGTTAAAATGTCCAACTTCACAGCAGAAATAACCATGTTTACAGCCTGGTACAAAAAACAGTTTTGGTCTCTATAGCTAATTTCCCTGTTCATGACCTGTTCAAATTATATTAAGGCTTAAAGTTATGCAGAATTAACAGCGTGGCTGCTGTAATTAACTGGTTGGTGCCATCACAGATGGCATATTTGAGCACCCAGGTGCCCGCCTCAGGTCCACCGAGATCCACGTCTTTATTGATGCAGATTAACAGAAGAGGCAGGACAGACAACATGGCGGCGGCCAGTGCCACATGTTTTGAGCTTTAAAACGGTGCATTAGAAACCTGTGGGTGATGTCATGCATGCTCTGTCCATTCTTTATACCGTCGTTGGTCTTTATATCTACAGACAGGTCCTCTTCCACAGAGTCTGCCATGCTTCTACAGAAGCCCAGAATGGCCAAACAAAACAAGGGCTCTTGATAAGACCTTTAATGTTTTTGTCTGGATGTCTCGTTACAAGGCATGTTTAAGCAGATTGTAGCTTTATTTTAAATATTTATGTGGAGGTGAAAACCTCATTAATCTCAGTGGACAGTTTTAAAGAACGACTGCATATTAAATAGAACAAAGTGCTTTAACAGCCACCATATCTCTAAAGTTATTAAACAAAAACATTTTGAAAGAAACATTAAATGATTCACTGACAATGTATTTCCTTTGTTTTGTACGATCAGTATTGTTATTGTTATCCTTACAACTCTAAGCACTTATAATAAATGTTTTTTGGTGATACTAGACAAGATTTCAGTTTATTTGGAGGATTGCTAAAACTCAAACATGAGTGTGGACAGAGCGTGTTGCCATGTACATATATGATGTCATATGTAATATGTGTGTCATGGACTTTATATCATACATGCACTGATTGATAACTCAGGCAGGGGAGATAACATGGCAACAGCTACACACACACACACACTTGCATTTGTTTACTTTAAGTAAAAGAGGACTTTCATTAACAATTTGTCCTGCAGCAGCGCAAGCAGCTAGTTCCAGGCATGACACTAAAATAACAAGATATAGTTGGTATATGTCAAACGGCTGAGTGGAGCTGGCTAACTTTGAAACACTTCTGAGAATCCTGAAGCTAATGGTTTCTGGGAGGAACAGAGGGAAGAGCTCATTAGCTGACTGTCAGTTACATAAGGACAAATTTACTTTTCCCTTCATCTCATGGTCATGACTGAGACAAGACAAACAACAGAACATCAACGGTGTCTTCTTTGTGGCCACAAAGGAGAGACGTCTTGATGCTAATATGATGTGCGATCTCCCTGGGAAAGAAAATAAGCAAATATGGCAAATACAGGAGATGTGCAACAGACGGTTCACTAATTCAGACTGTTTGTTGTTCATCTAGGCCAGTATTCACAATTAAGGATTATGGGAGATTACAATCAGGGCAGAAAATTGGTCTTGCTTGAGGTGAGCGATAATCTGAGCGAGATCAGAGAAGAGAGCACTAGTCTGTTCAGCTTGCACATGCACACAAACTAATAAAGAACTAATACAACATAATACAAATCATTATCTATTTATTTTGGTACCATGCCATTGTTCCAACAGGTCCTTATTCCGAAACCCCAAAAGTCTGAAAAGTGTCCCAGTTCGAACATTTGTCTGACAGCCTGTTATCCCCAAAACAAATGGCCACTGCTCCAATGAAAATGCACACTTTCCCTGCAGTTGCATCCTGTGTATACAGTGTGTATTACAAACTTGTGATACGGGTTATAAATTTGAACCCAAACTATGATCTTTCCCTGAACCTAACCAAATTGCAACAATTACTTGAAATGTTTCTCAGCCGGCTTCATTTTTAAAGTCTAACCAGACGCTGCATATTTATTATTGCTAATTCGAGCATCTCACATGAGCATGAGCGGTCTCACATTGGATCCGTAGTGTTGTAGAACTTCTCCCCTAGAACCCAGAAGCTTCTGGCTTAAGGACAAACCATTTAAGTTGAAAGAATAATGGGTCGTCAAAACATTTTGCTATGATGTAAGGTGAGAGCTTGTAAAATAGATACATCATATCTGTTGTGGAGAAATTGCTGAACTCAATGGTCAATGGTGAGGTCAGGAGGGAAGAAAGTGTTCAGGAGCCTCTGATGTCTTATGCTGTAATATTTATTGACACTTGGCCAAGGAGAATTAGAAACACTCTCAAAGTACATCAGAAGTGCCTGAGTCGGTCTCACATTCTGCCCAACTCATCCTGGTGGATAGACTTTAAACCCCAATACAACACCACACATACTATACGCCCAGAATTAGCCAAAGAGAATCTTTACCCATGCAGGTGTTATTGTCAGCATATTCTAGTCTGGAGACACAGATGTCTGTTTACGCAGATTGGACCGTCAATGGCAAGCTATCTATTATGTCTAAGAAGGCAGCAATAGGTCTCTTCGACCCTGGCCACCACAGTGTTGAGATAGACTGGCACCTACTGTTCTCAATCAAAGCCAAACAACTAATACTGCCCACACGTGACCTTGTGTAACGTAAAGGATAGAAAATTCCATAACAATATCAACATCATTTAGGATTTTTTGGTACATGTGCACATGCTTTATTCTTTTATTATTAAAGTAAAACAAAAAATGCAAACAGAATTTTGGGTTGAACTACTCACAGTAAAAAGAATGGATGGCATTTGCGTGACATCACCCATAGGTCTCTGTAGCCAGCCTCAAGTGGCCGCTTGAGGAATTGCAGTTTTTGGCACTTACCAGCCATGGAGTGTGCTGCTTGGGTTGTTTATATTTTAGTCTGCCTTGTTAGAGGCTCTGCACCACCACGCTGGTGTTTTCACCTAGTGCTGATTTGATCTGTGTTTAGGTTGAAGGTGTGCAAGGCTGTCAATTGGATTATGTGACTCCATGTGCGACGTAGATATGATCGATAGTAGGGCTGCTGTTAATGATTATTGCCCATAATCGATCCACTGATTCTTTTTTTGATTCATTAATTGTTTGCCATATAAAACGTCTCACGTCTACACACCTGGTGGTCAAAACTCTAAAAAGATTCAATGAGCTATCACACAGGAGAAAGAAAAGCAACCAGTTCTGGCAAAATGAGAAGCTGGCACTATGACTGAAATGATGAATCAATAATCAGATTAGTTGCTGATTAAACCAATCGATTAATCCGCTTATCATTTCAACATACAACACTGCTGGTATGATCCTTTCTAATCACATTTAAGGTGGAGAATCTGCCTTGTCTTTGTGTTCCTGCCTTGTGTTGCATGTTGCATTGTCTTCTCTTCCCTTTAGTCTGAGAAGCTGCAATATATTATGGCTCCATCCTAATAAGCTACTGTTAGGCCACAACAGAGACAGGGCCATTAATGAGGTAATTATTTATGCCCTAGTAGGGTTGGTGGATGAGGAGGGGGCCTGCAGAGGTGCTGTGGTGACAGCAGACTGAAGGACGAGTTAGTGGAATGTCTTTACTTGTTCTGTGTACACTTGTTGACCAACTGCAGCATTCACGCAAAAAAATGGAACGCCTAACATTTACAGATACTGAAAACCTGCAATCATTTCCTCTCCTTAAAACTGCTGTATCCTGCGTCGAATCAATTTCTCCACTTTTCCCCATCAAGAAAATAGAGAGGAAATCATATAACTCAGAACACAAAATCAGAATACAAAATATCAAGTGGATATCAATGCAGTTTAAAGATCTGGCACTTGGAGCAGCAGTCATAAAAAGGAATTGTGGCAGGAAGAAATGATTCTGTCCTGGAGGAGGTGTCAGTCTGAGGAAGAAGCAACACTCTGCTGCATAATGATCGAATATTTCTTCAGGGAAGAGGCAACTTAATGTTGTTTAGCTGTGAGTTGCAATATGCCAACCAAGGCAGCCCACTGTAGTAAACAAAGGAAATGGTATTAGAAGAATGGAGGCCTATGGCAGCGGCTTCTAACACTCTGGTCAGAGTATTGATGTTGACTGGACCAGAATAGATTTACTCAGTCTACTTTCTGTTTCTCAGAGCACCAGACTGTAAAATGGTTGCTTCTGAAGAAAAAAACATGTGCAGACACAAGTCAACTCCTCTGGGCTACAGATTTTTGATAAAAACTCAAAGCTTGAGAGTGGAATACGATGAAATATTAACACAATATAAAGTCCACAGATCCATTCCTAAATCTCAAAATCTACATGCCAGTATGTTTCAGACAAACAGCTTGTCGTATCGTCGAACAGTCTGCAACTATTTTTGTGACTTCCTGAAGCAAATGATCCCATGATCATGCCAACTTCACTCTGTGACTGTGGGCAAAACCCTTTTTGAGACATAGGATGCCTGCCAAAAACATACTGATTGCAACACCTCACCTCACTCTCTCCATCTGAGTGTGAAGGAGAAAATATGGTGCAGTTATGTAGTTACTCCACATTTCGTACCTTAGCTGTGAAGGAGAGGATTTGGTGATGGTGTTACAGTCAGCTCCTACACTGCTGGATGCTGGTAAATCTGACACACTGGTCCTTTAATGCGTCTATATTTATATGTATGTGGATGAATAGAAACAACTACAACAAGCTACAACAAATAGTTTGCCACTAAAAATATAATTAATATAATACATTTAATGATATAAAGTCTAGATTTTGTACGATTTTGATAATTGATTCATTGCTAGGAAGTGACTTATCATGTAAAAGTGCCAGAAAATGCTGTTTTCAGCCACTCAATAGGGAGATTCTTTGATTTTTGTTTCATAATAAACTAAATATCTTTGGGTTTTGGACTGACAGAACAAGGCATTTAAAGACTACAAGACCAGAGCTCATTTGGTGTTAAAGGTACTCGTGATCCACACTTCTCTTCCTCGTATTTCTGGTTTGGAGTGTTTTAACCATCCATTTTACCTCCACTTACTATCTTGCCGTCACATTTTAGCTCGTAGCTAGTCATGGATGTATGCGCGCTACGAGCATGAACGTGACTACGCAGCAGACTGATAATGAAACCAAATATTACAGGAAATGCAGGAGAACTTGTTATAAGTTACATTCCAGTGATCTCAAAGTTTATTTTAATTTGAATTAATTTAATTTTGCAGTAAAAAGGTGGGAACCCTCTTGCGAGTGACTGATGACACATATGTTGTGCATGAGGTATAACTAAAATGTTTAAACTTAGCAAGGCCTCTACTACTACTCCATTCTCCATTTTGACTTTTTCATTTTGATTCATCACCGCCTGTTGGAGAAATTGGATGACAGCCTACTCTACTGTTCTTCAGGGAAATAAATAGATAAATAAATTGATCTGTTGCAGGTTTTCCCCAATCAAACACCTGTTACAGCTCCGGGATTTCCTCTGAACAGAAGGTGCACTTCTTGTGCTTATTAATGAATATTAACATAAAGCTTTCATCTGTGCGTGGGTTGCTGCTTTAACGGTCTTCTAAATAGAGGCACCTCTGTACATATGAGGAAAACAAAAGGATCCTGATTGTAGCGAGCGAACACAGAAAGAGACCACCTGACAGGGCCGCCTCACTGCTGTGTTATTAATCGCCAACTGATGCAATTTAACTTCTTTGGGAGCTGCTAAAGCTTTCAGTTGCCAAGCAATACTGAGATAGCTGAGTGCCGCTTAAAGAGACAGGGAGCTTTAAACCAGGAGCCAGTGGGAGTATCTCACAGCCCAGTTTGCTGGGCTTTAAAATGTCAGAGGCGCTGACCAGCATCTCATGGATGAACTGTGGCCAGTCACCCCATTGATTTTTATACTGGATACACACAGGAATACAGTAACCATCTGTTACTGAACAAAATGATGCATTTTTGGACAAAGTTTGCAAAACAACAGATCGATATTGTTCTGAAGGAACAGCATTATGTTCGGGGGAAGTTGATCTCAGCCTAAAATCAAATTAGGTACCTTGGTTTTGGGTTTTTCTGATGTTCAGAAATATTTGAGTGTCTCCAAAAAACGCAATCTGAGCTCACCTAGGGCTGGTCTGAATGGAAAAATGGAAAGGTATCACAACACAAGTTCCAAATACACCAAGCAGACAGATCAATATGACCCTGGACAAAGCTCTAACTCAGGAAATATCGCACATGAGAACCAACATGTAATGAGAACTGCAATGGAATCTAAAAGTCAAACACAAAGCTGCAGAGTCTTTACGAAAAACACCCCGCCACTGAACCACAAAGCCATTTTCTTTAAATGTTAACAACCGGGAAACATTAAGAATTTATGCTACCGGAGCACGAGTCACCATGACCGGAGGTGCGTTTAAAGATGCAGCGCAGAGCGTCAACACACAGCTTCGAATGGCCCAGTGACCTAAAAGATTGCAAAGTTCCTCCTTATTTCCCTGATGGTCTGTGTTTAGGAGACGCAGATCCCTGCCTGCAGACATCCTGAGAACAGAAGCTATTTTCAGCCCTACAGACGTTGTGATGATTCAATTATTTAAGAGCCAAAACCTGTGGGTGACTGTGGGATGGCTGGAGGAGGACGGAGAAGCATTTAGCCTAGATATTCAAACTGAATCCTCACAGTGAAGTGTGCATTAAATGAATTCTGAACACATCAGAAATTAATGAAAATCTGAATACCAGATTTGGGAAGTCCTACAGACAGGCAGTCAGGTGTCCAGTTAAAACTGCTGCACAGCTCTGAGGCATTACATGTCTCGAGTAGAATCCCTGGTCTGTTCCTGCAGGTAAACACACTAAACATACACAAATCACTGGCTCTGGATAGGGGCTTTCACTTTTTGTCATGGCTACCATAGGAGAGGGTGGTTTGGTTTAGGTGCTTCTAAATGGGTAAATATACTATGTGGCTGTTTTTATGACAGCCAGTTTGCACGGGATGTTTTATTTTGAAAATCAACCAGATTCTCTATTTGTGTCTGACTTCCTGTCAGCTTGAGCTGCTCGGTGCAGATTGATGCGGGCTGCTCGCGGCGTCCGTCAAAAATAAAACAGTCGTATATTCCCCGTGGAGACCTGCTTCTGGGACGCTTCTGAACAGGACCGCGGTGGGGATTGAAACATTGACTAGAATGGCTGCATATAGCGTGTCACATCCGTGCCCAGTGGAATTTTGGGGTAAGGCGAAGGGGTTGCAATCAACAACTACACCACTACATGGCACTAAATCCAGCACACTGCTCCTTTAATGATCACAATTGACTCTCCCTATGAGTAGTGGTATGAAGAATATTTAATAAGTACAGATCAGAGTTCCTGCCTTCAACTCGGACTCGACCCTCGTTTGAACTTGGTCTTGACCTGGACTCGACACTGACTCTGACTTAAGTGTGGCTCACTATAACTCTATAAATCTTCAAAATGAGATCGGTGCCAATCGTTTGGCTGCCAGTGAGCTGCATTTGTCAGCTACGTCAAAGTGCGGGAGAATCTTTAAGTGGAGACAAACACCAAACAAGTAACCACTTACAGAGCACATAATGAGCTTCTACAACCACCTTTGCGGATTTGCAAATGATTTATTCACCTTTTATTCAAGTGAATACAGCACGAAAAAGATATTCAATGATAAAACTAATAAACTGTATTGTTTTTTGTAACTCTTTCTGAATTTCACCATGTACAATACAGAATATCGTTCAAAGAAGAAATCTCTGCACGGTGCACGGCAAAGGTGGCAACGTCAAAAACCAACACTGAACACCTGTGACCTTTGACCCCTCCGGCAGCCCTGTATTAAAAACTGATATGATTGTATGAAGGATATCACTACATGAGCTCAGGAACACTTCAGAAAACTGTTATCAGTAAACACAGTTCATCTCCAAATACAAGTTAAGACTGGCCCATGTAAAAGAGAAAGACGGATATCAACAACATTCAGAAACCTCACCAACTTCTCTGGAGCCAAACTCATCTGAGGTTGACTGACAGAAAGTGTGCTGTAGTCTGATGGGTCCATATTATCGTCTATGGAAGCGTCTGAACTTTTTGGGAATCAGTGTTGTACCTTAAAGTGCACTTTATATAAATATGTCACAGAGTTTGTATTTTTATCCACTTTGAGCCCTTCAGACTTTGTATCAGTTAAACCATAAGCTCTGTTGGATGCATCTGACAACATTCATACATGAAGTCAATTCTGTGGTTGTGGTGAAGCACTGAGTGAGAACTAACAAGGTGTCACTGGGTATATGTGATGCTTTATATCTTGCAGAGAACACTGATATAAAAAAAGAAAATGTCCTGATATTTTTAGCTCGACCTTTCCCCTCCATTCTAATGAAGGAAACTACACTAACGTGTGCACACACTGAGGTACAGTCAGTGAGCCACACCTTGCCACATTTCAGTCTCACAATCAAGCCTGCTTTGATTTACACTGACACATCAGTGCAGGGAAATCTCTCCAGTCGTGGCTCACGGGTAAAAGGCGGTGCGAGGGACTACAATGGGAGTGGGTAGAGGAGGTTAAAGGAGTAATGATTTATTCCTTGCTGGAGAGATGGAAGACATTCATCAGCAGGAACAAAAAGAAGCCTGTAGCTCTGTGTGAGCTGCTGCTGCTGCTGCTGCTGCTGGAGACAAGCTGCTCAGAGGATGCTCAAACACTGAACACAGGGAGGAATTCTGCTTTTAATGGATGACTGGAGCTTATGAAACATTGTAGTTTTGTAATAGATTTGTGCAAAATGTCACAGCTAATGTGCACATGAGATGCTTTAAAATACATTTTAGTTAAGATATGGCAAATTTAAACTTTTGTATTGCATTGTAGGGATATTATAAAGGTATTATAGCAGTTTCCAGTCCAAACAGTGATGTAGTGACCTGAACCAAATGAGGAAGTGTTAGCCAGACATATTAAGTCTGTAACAAAGGGACGTGTTCGTACTGAAGGCAGGTTCGAACCGTTTATTCAGCGTCACTTTGGTCAAACTTAACGTTTTCAAACTGAACGCAACACGACAAACCCGCGAAAAGACACGCGCAAACTGCGCACGTGAACGCAACACTTCCAGCCTTTTTTTTTTTTTTTTTTTTTACGTGAACATTTTTAAATAAAACAATAAAAATTAATAATGAACATGAAGCTCGACGGGTCGCTCGTCTTACCTCCCGTTTGACGTTCCATAATAATTTCTCTTTGTGGTCTTCCTCCGTGGAGCCCTCCATGTCCGTCCGTCCGTCCGTCAGTCCGCGGTGTGCACGACACAGGTCTGTCTCTCTCACAGTCGACACAGTCGGTCCGCTCTCCCCGGCCTTTCAGGACCCTCTTTGCTTTTTATTCCTCGGTTTCCTTCTTCCCCCTTTTTCGCTCAGCTGGACTCTGACGCAGCCGAGCAGCTTGACGGCGACGTCAGAAGAACCGCCTCCCCCACTACACTGATCAATGGAGGGGGGAAAAAAAAAGCCTCTCAGCATCCAGCCCCGCCCCAACCTGCAGCCTCTCAGCATCCAACACACCAACCTGTAGAGCCCAGCCAGATATTTTTAGCATCTCATCTGTACCTCCTCTCTCCTGGGCAAGGAAAGAGTTCCAGCAGCAGGGGAGCTGTTCTCCTGTGACATGTGAAGAGGTGTGAAATGTTGGGAAATTGTTTGGAAGAGGGTTTCTTGAGCAGGCAGCTCTTCAGTGAAGAGATACTGAGGAGACTGTGTGATGCATTTGATGAGCTCATTAAAAATGCAGTTGATTTAATGTCTTCATTCATAAGCTTGGCACAACAACACCAGCACAAAGAGACCACAGCTCATCCGAAAGGCTTCTAAAAATAGCTGCTCCGTGAAGCTGACCGTGCTCATGCCAGGTTGGCCTGCTGCAAAATAAATGACGTCAGGGCAGCGTGATATAGAATAAACCCACCCCACCCCCCCTCCTCTGTTGGAGTCCGTCTTCAAACCTCCTGCTTGTGCCTCCATGTGGGCTGAGGGTGCACCTGCAACCACCACCAAGAGCCACGTCATCAGCACAGCTTCCCCCCCCTAACAACTATGCATTTTGTCTTTGCACAGTAAGTTGATTGATTGGTAGATACACACTAAACCTGCTCCGGAACACACTGTAGGTAACCATGGTGATCCACCCCTGGTTAGAAGAGATATCAAAAAGACCCAAGTTAGCTGGTTATCTGGTTTCACAGTACAGGCCTGGGTTACTGTAGAAAGAGTTGATCCTTCATTAAATGCATGTAAACCTAGTCAGAGTCTACAGAGATAAACACACACGACACTGATTCTGTTTACACAAAGAAACAGGTCAGGCAGGAAGTCTGAAAACACATTTACATGCAGCCGGTTAGTGATGACCAGATTTCTCCCAGACCAGTTTATTAACCTAAGACTGGAAGTCTGTAAGACTCTTCTTACTGTGCACCTGATTGTAGGATTACGAGTAACAATCGGAAACAATGAGAGATTTTCTCAATTAGTGTAGTTGTTGTGAGGTATGTATGAATATATTTTAATGGAGGACAATTTCCAACCTTCGTGGATGATCGTGTTTTTCCTCTGTGGGGAATGGTCTCTCTTAGCTGTGTGCTCGGCTCTGTTAGTGGGCCCTTAAGAGCGCATTGTGCAAATGTTTGCAATTTGTTTGTCCTTTTCTTTCTCCCATAAGCAAAAGACTAGAGGCTGACAGCTCCAGAACAAATAAAAGCAGAAGAAATATTTATCTAATGGAGGTTATCTGATGTTTAATAGTCTTATCTCACGTAGGCACTAAGTGTATGCGCATGTTGGTGTCCAACTGGTTGTCAGTGCTCTGTGTTAAAATCCTTTTACCTGACTTAACTTAAACCATTTTACTAAATATAGTCTGAACTTTAAAATTAAAAATCATTCAAGTTCTGTGTTTATGTACAACCCCAATTCCAAAAAGTTGGGATGCTGTGTAAAATATAAATAAAAACAGAACGCAATGATTTGCAAATCTCAGAAAACTAGATTTTATTCCCAGTAGAACATAAACAACATATCATGTGTTATCATTTCATGGAAAATATTAGCTCATTTTGAAATTGATAGAAAAAAGTTGGGACAGAGCGATGTTCACCATCGTGTAGCATCCCCTCTTCTTTTAACAACCGTCTGTACATGTCTGCGAAGTGAGAAGATCACTTCCTGGAGTTTTAAGAGAAGAATGTTGTCCCTTTCTTGTCTAATGCAGGATTCTCACTGCTCAACAGTCCTGGGCCTTCGTTGCTGGATTTTTTGTTTTATGATACACCAAATGTTTTCTGTTGGTGAAGGTCTGGACTGCAGGCAGGTCAGTTCAGCACCCGTACTCTTCTCCTCTCCTACTACTACTTCTACTCCTTCGAAGTGTGATGTTGTGAAGGATGCAGTATGTGGTTTCGCATTGTCTTGCTGAAATATGCAAGGCCTTCCCTGAAAGATACATTGTCTGGACGCGAGCGTATGTTGCTCTAAAACCTCGATGTACTTTTCAGCATTGAGATGAAGGCTTTTGAACTGTCCTTCTCCTCTTTAGTTTGCAGGACACAGTGCCCATGGTTTACAAAAAGAATTGAAATTTTTGATTGATCTGACCTCAGAACAGTTTTCCGTTTTTCCTCAGACATTTTAAATGAGCTCTGGCCCAGAGAAGACGGCAGCATTTCTGGATCGTGTTCACATATGACTTCTTCTTTGCATGATGCGGCTTTAACTTGCACTTGTGGATTACAAGGTGAACTGTGTTTATAGACAGTGATTTCTGGAAGTGTTCCTGAGCCTGTGCAGTGGTTTCCAGTCGAGAATCATGCCTGTTTTAATCCAGCGCCGTCTGAGCGCCTGAAGATCATGAGCATCCAGTTTTGACCTTTGACCTCGTCCTTTGCACACAGAGACTCCTCCTGATTCTCTGAATGTTTGATGATATTTTACACTGTAGATGGTGGGATCCCCAAAGTCTTTTTTTTTACATTGAAGAACATTTTTCTGAAATTGTTACACCATTTTTAGACGTAGTTTGTCGCAGATTTTACATCTGAGAGGCTCTGCTCCTTTATACCCAGTCATGTTACTGACCTGTTGCCAATTAACCTAATTAACTGTCAAATGCTCCTCCAGTTGTTTTTGATTTGTGCCGTAAACTTTTCCAGCCTTTTGTTGCCTCTGTCCCAACTTTTTCGAGATGTGTTGCTGCCATCAATTTCAAAATGAGCTAATATTTTCCATGAAATGGTAAAATATTTCAGTTTCAACACAATATGTTGTTTATGTTCTATTGGGAATAAAATATAATAAAACATAAATCATTGCATTCTAAAAACAGAATGCAATGATTTGCAAATCATTGCATTCTGTTTTTATTTACGTTTTACACAACGTCCCAACTTCATTGGAATTGGGGTTGTATTATTATCATATAGTCATTGTTGTCAGTGGAGTCCACCTGTGTATAAGCTGCCCTCACATGCGTCAAGGACTCACAGGAAACAGTCATTTTATCTTACTGATTGTTATGCATTGAATATAATATGAAATATCTATAAAGTATGTCACTTAGTTCACTCAGGGAAAGCGTCTCTCAAGGAAAAATGAACCAGATGAAGCAGCTGCTCATCAGGATTTGCTGCTTCCAGGATTAAACCACCCGTAAATTGAACCGCGATTGTCACCCAACCCAACCGGGACTGACGTCTCCTGTTAGTCGAGTTCAAACTGTAGATTTTCTAATTATAGCTGCTCACTAAAAACACAACAAAGACAAAAAAAGAGTTGAATAACAAGAACTTTATCTTCACATCTGGAAAAAAAAAAAGGCATCACGGTAAAACTGCATTCAAACATGTGCAGCGGTTCTCAAACTTTCTGGCCCTCTTCAGAAGCTGATAACATTTCACGCCCTCTACCAATCCACAACTTGTATTAGTCATCAACAATGATAGGATTACTGTATTGTAGTGAAATAAATGTCAGCATCAGCAAACTCCTGTTTGTTTAATTTTCTGTACATAAATCATTCAGCTTAGTTTCACTCCATGTTTTGCCCTTTTGCCCACCCCGAGTTCGAGAACCACTGTGAGGCACCAGACTAGTTCATCTTTGGTAAACAACAGGCTGTTGTAAATGTGTATATGAAAAATATTATCTATAAATACGAAACATGCTCTCCTGCTGATCTGGAGTCTAAGTGCTATGATTGGAACAATATTTCTTCTAAGAAATAGTGCATATTAGTGATTTTTTCCTCCACTCCTAATCTATATTTCATAAAAACCTACAGTTCTCCGGATATTTGAAGTAGCCACTCTGAATCCTATGATAATATTTCATAAATTATGATGGATAGAGCGGACAGCATCACCAATATCTAGAGTAAAAAAGACAGATGCATCAAGGCCACATTTTCTCACACAGTGGTAAAGAAAGTAGGATAACAATTCAAAAGAGAAATGTATGAGCATCAACACATTTCATGTTCAAATGTTCGTCGTCGATGTGAGAGCTGAAAGCTGAAATCTGTCCTGCGCTTTGTGGTTTCAGCCTCAGTGTCCCAGCGGCCGGTCGTCGTACGTGCTGTACCTCTTGACGTGGATTCGACGGACGCGCTCGCGAAGCTCAGCTCCGCCGGGCCCCTCCTCTTCCTCGCTGTGAGAGCCGCAGTTAGTGTAGCTCCGGCGCGTGGCCTCCAGCAGGGAGTTGTCAGGCAGCGGCATCGTCTCGTATAGCAACGTGTTCAGAGTCTCCTCGTAGATGCGAGCTTCAGGGAACTCCACCTGAGGTAGGAAGAGACGAACAGTAAATGCATTAATACACATGAGCATTTACAAGTCAAAGTTACATGTTCAGCCTTCACTCATGCCTGCAGCCTGTATAAGGGCGTTCAAGTAGGTAGGTGCAGTACCGGAGACTACTTTGTAGTCAGCATTAGCGATTTGAATTTAATGCGGGCTACTACAGGTAGTCAGTGGAGCTCGATGAGCAGCAGGATGACATGTGACCTTGTTACCATGTTTACTCTGGCGCAGCCTTACTCGTCCTCACCTTGGTCTGCTTCTTCTCTGTTGCGTAGACGATGGAGGTGCAGCAGACCTCGGCCAGCTTGCGACCCTGTCCGTAAAAGGACCAGCAGCAGATCTCGTCTCCGATCACGTCTTTGATGAAAAGGACGCGGCCGTTGAAGCTGAGCGACAGCCTGTCAAACAGCTCGATGTTCTTCAGCAGGTTGTCGTCTGAGTTGCTGTCGAGAGAAAAAGCAAACTGCTGTGGAGAAAGCGCTTCATCGTTTACTCCACTCTGTGGCCTGCGGCTCGTTACTTCATTAGCTGGAAAAATGAGCGCTTCCCCTCACTGAGTACTTTGAAGAAGAAATAAATCTATTTTCTCTGTAATAGTGGAAGCAGTGGGGCCTCTGGAGGAAGGCGATCTTACCTGGTGTAGGAGTACTTGTTATTGCTTCTGTTGTACACCAGCTTCACCACAGGCTAAGAGAGGGGAAAAACTGATTAAATATCTTCATTTCATTGCTTTAATATCCAATATGAATTCACATCAGGTTGGCAACCGTAATTTGGCAGGAATACTTTGACGAGAGCAGAAAATTCACATCCCCATGAATATTTCACAAGAGAACAAATAAGTGTTTTCTTTATCTTTGAATAGCCGTTAAATCAGACTTTATCCCTTAATTATCAACAACTAATCCAAAGAAAAGGGGATGTATGAGCCAAATACATGGTTGTAATGACTAGAATGAAACTGTTGGTTCCTGTGTGTACAGTAGGTGGCGCTGTGCAATTATCAGAGGTTTTAGGCATAAAGGTAAGAAGTCACCGTGGTCATCAGGTGTTTGGCTCCTGGAAAGGAAAAAAGGTTTTTGACTGCTGTCATGTTGAAGTGAGAGAAAGCAGTGTTTGGGAAATCCATGCACCGATGGATAAATAAACCATTATTGCTGTATTCAAGAACAATGCGTGGACTTTCTACTAAGTGCAACACACAGCGCATGGGTCATTTAAGGAAAGCTAAACACGTCAACCAGGTCACTCCTCTGCAGCTTAAGGAGAACGCTGAGCTCTTTTACAGGGTATTTTCAGTCAGGGCCGTTTCTAGCTGGCTGGGGACCCTGTGCCAGATGCTATTTGGGGGGCCCTATTTTGTCAAACTCTGAGGGAGAGATTCCTAACCTTTTCAGATGATCTGTGGCGATGCAACAGTCTGTTACATTTTAAGAGGAAAACAGGCTGGATGATGGCTGGAACAGATGCAGCATGTTTAGGTATGTTTAGGTGTTTCAGGTAGTAAAAAAAAAAAACATTAACCTCGTATGCAACCCCTTCAGCACCATTTTGGATCCGTTTCTGTGATTGTGGTATGTATAACCACAAGTCTGATTTTTGAGGCCACTGCACAAAATCAGCAAAAGCTATTATCTATTATTATTTTGATGCCATGATGCAATTGTTAATGGTGCCTAGTGTTATTCTGCTCACTTCAGTGAATGGCAGGCGGCTGTCATTCATCCTGTCATACCTGTAAGGCAGACGTCACTGACTGCGTGACAGCCCAGCCCAAAGATGATTTTGACTTGATTACCCCACAAACAGAACTCACAACCTCCCTATCATAGCAGCTTAGTTTTGCTAATAATCTATAAAAAAGTCCACGCAACAAATGAGGGGATTTGCCTGGCTACAAATAAAGACGGGTCATTTTAAGTCTCCTAAAGTACGTATATTGAGGGTGAACTTGGGGTCCCCTGGTGGCTGTGGGGCCCTATGCATCTGCATATTCCGCATATAGCAAGAAACGGCTGTTTCCAGGTCCGTGTATGTTTTGGTCATAGGATTTTCCGTTCAGAAAAGGATATGAAAAAAACAAAAAATGCAACCGGAAGTTGCCGTTTTCAAAGTAAGAGCGCATATGAGGCCGGTTTTTAAAGTTTTGTTTATCCCTTCTTGACCCTGATAAAGAAAAATATCTTGAATTTCAATTTTATTTTTTGAATTTTAAAATCAAATCAAATAACCACTCATTTTTTGTTTTTTAATATCCTTTTCTGAACAGAAAATCCAATGACCAGAACATACACGGACCTTTCCAGTAGTAACACAGCACAGATCCATGAGAAATGGGTTAAGACATAACTTCCAGCTATGGTCTGCGTTTACCTTGGCAGAAGATTGGATGAGCCTCTCCTCTTCTTTACTAGACGTGACCACAGGTATAACACACAAGGGTTGCTCTTGATTGCCCTGTCAATCACAAAGCAACATAAACTGGGGGTTAGTGGTATCGTAGGTAAAATGTGTCTTTAGGCCAGGAACAATATTTTACAATATTTTTTTTTTTTTTACAACAAAAAACATTTGACTCATTATCCGTGTGTGCATCCATCACTGAGGTAGGTTTAAACCAGCCAGAGGCGCAGAGAAATGTTAGAAGTCTTGGTTCAGCCTGCTGCCTACGCATTTCCAACACAGTTAGAATCAGACGAGATAGGTTTGTAAAACTTTAGCCTGCCTATGCTGCAACAAATAAATAAAAAGAGGTCGACTGACAACATGAAATTCAGAAGCAGCAGCTCCTAATTCCACTGTTTTGAGGAAGTAAATGACATGTACCACCTCTGAATTACAAGGCTATGTCATGTTTGCACAGCATGTTGCTTACACAGAGTATATAGTGGGCCTCAGAGGAGGCAGGTTGTGCACTGTCCATTCATAAACTACTGGACATGATGAATGAATGGATGAAGGGCAGCCAGTGAAGCTTACAATTCAATGTCTTGCTGCCTCACAATCTGTCCCCCTGGAAACCAAAAGGATGTGTAAAGAAGCCCAGCAGACATTCCTGTGAACCTGTCGGTATGATGCATATCCACTGATGCTGGATGGTGCAGAAAACTGTAGCCCAGAGGTAGAAACATACACACTTTTCTCCATATTTCAAATATCAGTCAGTGTGGATGTGACTGACCTGCAGGGTGTTTTGACAAAGTTCCACTAGGCCCTGGACGAGGTAATACTTTGCCTCAGCCAGCAGCTCCTGGACGGCCTGGCGACCTTTGGGTAAGGTGACCGTGCCGTCGCGCAGGAAACACAGGATGCTGCCAAAGTGTTTCCCACTGCGGTCAATCAAGATCCAACCTGAAAGGAAACAGCAGACCTTGTTGAGAATATATACATTTAAGCACAATACTGTGGAAATAACAACGTTGGCAGAATATACTCTTTTTAGTGAATGTGCTTGTGCTTACCCTCTTTGTCAGTGAACACTTCCTTCTTCCCGCTGAACATGGCTTTCAGCAACGTGTTCTGCCTCGTCAGCACTTGCAGCGTGGTATAAAACAGATTCCCGCCGACGTTGAGTCGAACATACTTGTTGCCCAGGCCCACTGCTCCTCGATAACTGCAGGTCTTGGTCTTGGGACAGGCCAGAGGAGTGGGTGGAGAGGTGCAGTTGGACTGGCTGTGATGCTGGGGCAGGCAGCCGTCCCCTGACATGTCCCTTTGGAGGTAGATGACCACCCTGCAGACGGAGGTCCGAAGGTCCCCCGCCGTGGTGACAGCTACTGGTGAGGCCGCCACAACCTCTCACTGCTCCAGATCATTCCTGGCAAAAACACAGAGCTGTGAAGGGAGGTCAGTGCTGATAGAGACTGTTTAACTGGTAAAGCAGGAACCCCAGTGGTTGAAGGCATGTATCACAACAAAGAGTGGAAGCCACCTACCCCACTGTTATCTTTTCCTCAGCTCCCTTTCACATTAAAAGGAATGTGGCCGGGCAGGAAACTAGAGGGGCAGGGAGGGAGCACAGATCAATGAGTAAAGACAAATTATGACCAAATATACAACAGCAAAAATGAACTAAAGTGATATCAAATATGATGTTGGTAGTGGTCCCAGCTCAGTTGAACAGAATGCTGTTATGTAGCACATTTAAAAAGTATCTGGATAAAGACGCTGACCGGTGAACAACAGCTAACCTAACTTAACACATTACCTAAAGCAAGTTAACTCGCTGTCACATGGCAAATTAACAAGTTATCTTCGTTAACTAATTAGTTAGTTAACTATTATTGAGCCAACAGCAGGCTAGGGTTTAGCTCGCATGTCATGTTCGGTCGTACACAGACATATAGACAGAAGTCCCTTTAAAAATGAGCCCGTTTTAATACTTTATTGTTTGTAGGCATATGGCTGAACACTGTTTAAGGCTTCTTAACTAACTGTGGTCTTCTGTTCAATTCGTCTTATCCGTACTTTAAGACTAAATGCTTTATTACATCAAATATGACTGTAAAACTATGTTCGCTTTGCGTCACTCTGTTAACGATACCGCTACTTCCTGCGTGGGTGTGTTTTGCTAATGTTAGCAAATGTTGAAGAGGGTGGCCAAACTTTCACACAGAGCCTGTGCTAAAAGTTTAAACTTTACTGAAATTTTTAATTCAACCCACACCGAATGAGTCTTAATGTAAAATAACACTCTCAGGACGTTTTCTCCAGGTGTGTATGCTCGTCTAAACAGAAGTTACGTTAAATCACCAGATTTTTCAATGGAGTACGTCACGTTCTCGTCCCCAGCTCTATCCAACAGTGAACAACACGTAACTGGGCATCAGTTTACGACCTTTGACGTTTACTCACCGACCTGTCCGTGCTGCCTTTGTGTGATGTCAGATAAGCACCCACCGTATGACTGCTTAACTTCACCTCTGTCGCCGTGTGACAGAAATCCACGATCAGCTGATCAAAGATTTGAGATGTTAAAACAAGCAAAGTTTAACTCGCTACCCCTTCTTCTTCTTTCACGGATGAGGCTGTGTTGTGAAGAAGCAGAATGCTGTCCTCTACAGTCAGTAACACGCATTGCGAGCCAGAACAGTTTTTTAGCATGTATGTTACATTTATATTTCATTTTGACAGCTGTACTGAACATAACTGTTAATTATGAAGTACATTAAATAAACAATATGGAAGGGTTGCTTTCAACAATATTCTTTATTATTATTATTATTATTGTTGTTGTTGTTGTTATTATTATTATTATCATTATTATTGTTGTTGTTGTTGTTATTGCTGTTATTAATAATAATACTATTAATATTATTAATAATACCAATATATAGCCTTTACTGGGAAGCTGTTTGGTTGGTATGCATGATTGTTTTGTGCTGGGGTACCATATAAATGTAATAAAGTTATTCTTTGACGTGTTGTATGTGGTCAGGTCAGAGGTCTGTTCCAGGAAGCAGCTTTACTGAGTTATCTGGATAATGAATAAAACCATTCGCTTAAATCTGGAACATAATTTACGTATGCAAACTTAGGAAGGTGGAATCTTCAGTCAATCAGTCAGTCACTAGTAGTTTTGATTTAGAAAGTTAAACATTTTTGACAGAAATGAAAAAAATATAACCTAGTAGCTCCTTTTTTCTGACCTTTATAACTCATTATTTTGACTTAGTCTCTAATAATTTTAATTTGAAGTCTTCTAATCCAAGTCTTTTCCTGTCTTCTGCACAAAACAGAAAACTAACAGCATTTGGAATCACCTTATCAATCATATGAATTAACAAGCACGGGCATCACACAGAGGCTTGCATATTTGCTGAAACACAAATAATACATGAATTTATTTACCGGGAAAAGAAGTGATCTTTTTTAAACTTTGAACTAATGAAGGCCACACTTTCAGAAATCTCAATATTACGGCTTTATGAAATTTTCACTGCCGTTCTATTCTCAACATTACGGTAAACAATCGTATTTCCGTTTTCCTTTCAAAGTTAAAGCCCCTCAACTTAAACTGAGAAGACTTATGACAGATATCTCTGTTGTCGTTTGCTTATGTTCTGGACAGTGAGAATGATACAGGAGTGTAACACTTGACTGATCGATCACAGCCAATAATCTGATCTGTAAAGCCTTCCCCCTCACATACATGCGCGCGTGCGCGGGCAGCAGCATTCGGTTTCCCTGGCAGCGGGAGGAGGAGGCGGAGCTTCTTCGGCTGATGGTTACTCGCAGTGCCACATAGCCACACAACACAGTCATCTGCGCTAACGGTGATAGCTGCTTAAACAGGTGAATATCCCGTTTATCATCCACAAAGTATCTGGAGACGGTTTAATATAGTGTTAGCTATCCAAGGAACACAGTTAGCCTTAACGAGGGCAGTATGTGTGTGTCCAGTTAGCTTTTGTCAGCAGGTTAGCCAAATGGAGCTAACTAGCTGAGTTAAGTTAAGTCATTTAGGTTTGTTCATAAATATTGATTTCCACAGGTATGAAAAGTATGTGAACCGCCTCAGCTGTTTGATACTGTTTTCATATTTCAGACTAACGTAATATTAATGTTGTGAAGTTAACGTTAGCTTTAAGTCATTATCTTACACATATGGTAAGCTAATGTCAGCCACATAAACATAACGTCAGCTGTTGTAGCTACAGCTAAGTGTCTAACTAACGCTACACAACGTTACACGTTACATTTGACACACGTGAAGCTCTAGTGTTAGTGAAGAAAGGTGAAAAACAATTCGCGGGCTCTTCTCACCATATGGTGGTTTGTCATCGAAGGTCATAGTTCAATGAAATGTTTATTTAGGGTCAACATGAAGATCGTATGTTGACGTCACAGGCACAAACAGACACTACCAGACACACTGTCAGCAGAACAGATAGTGTCACTGTGTGATAGTCTGATAGCAAGTCTCCGTCAGCACCACGTTATCAAGCCTGTTGATTTGTGTGTTATGTAACAGACATTCACTACTGCATATGCTGTAAAAGAGGGCTTCTTGTTAAATATTATATATATTTGAATTGTGTTTTTCCATCCTCTGACAGGGGCCTGTGGCCATGGCTAAAGACCCATTAGCCGAGGCAGGCTTTTATTTTGATGAACTCAACAAGCTTCGGGTACTGGAGCCTGATGTCAGCCAGAAGACCTCAGAGCTCAAGGAAGAGTGTAAAGAGTTTGTGGACAGTAAGCACTGAGTATTTTTGATAGGTCCATTAAGCTGTGCCTGTCCCCCGCCTGCCTGCTTTATAAATATGTGTTCTCTTTGCAGAAATTGGACAGTTTCAGAAAATAGTGGGAGGTCTGATTGAGCTGGTGGATGAATTGGCAAAAGAAGCAGAGACAGAAAAGATGAAGGTAAGTTTAGTATTTCAAACTGAGTTTCTTTGGCTGTTGCAGAAAACATCGTCTTATATCGTTGTACATATGCTAAAGCTATGAAACACCTGTATGTGGTCGGACTCTCCTACTTTAGTTGTTTAGTTGTGTAATCATCGTTCTATGTTGTTCTTCTCCTTCAGGCTATCGGAGCCAGAAACCTGCTCAAGTCGGTTGCAAAGCAAAGAGAGGCTCAGCAGCAGCAGCTTCAGGCTCTCATAGCGGAGAAGAAGATGCAGCTTGAGAGGTGAACATACATGGATGCATACTGTAATCGACACAGTGCTGGTCTGTGCAGGATTGTGTCCTGTTCCTTTAAATCCAGCACACAATTAAAAGCTGGCCAAAGGTCAGTTCAAACGTTTGGACTGAATGATTGTTGAAGGTTGAATAAACACTAACAGTCAGTGGATTAAGATAATGTTGCCCTGCCTGATCCACCACAGAACACACCTGTTATCACTGCATCTCACAGCGTTTGATTATCAGGTGATAGAGGTCAGTGTCACACCTGCTGTGTGCACTCCATTTAAATATGTTACCTCATCTCTGCCACTGCGTAATATACACTGCTCACAAAAAGTTCAGGATATTTGACTTTTGGGTGAAATTTAAGGAAGATGTAGAAAGTTCATGATACATTGATATTATATCATGAAAGTAGGGCATTTGATTAGAAGCATGCAATGGTCAATTCATCTCAAACAATTTATTGAAACAAAAGCAACAACACAACAGTGGCTTGTATACCACAACAAGAGATTTTAATGTCTCAGTAACTTGTCATGTGACCTTGAACATCGATTACAGCTCGACTAGACGTCTCATGCTGTTCACAAGTCGACGTATCGCAACCTGCTGATGACACTCTGTGACACTCAGCGCTCAGTGGTAACTTCCCTCTGAGGACTTCCTGTTTGAAGCCTCACACTGACCAGGTACTGTTGATGGATTGTTAGGTGTCGTCTTGGTGTCATGATGTCAAAATGTGAACAGCGTGATGAAGAGGACTGTTTCAATACAAACTGTCATTGAAGCAGAACATTTAGTGGTCCATTCATGGATCACACACTTGTTTGTTAGAGAACAGCATGTTATGCAATAAGTACTGAAACACTGAGCAGTTGAACATGTGCATTCAAAAGTTTAGAGAAGGTCAAATTAAGTTCGCCTGTAAAGGTTAGAGTGCATTTTAGGTGCACTCTGAAATTCCATCAGAAAGCCGAACATCATGAACTTTTTGTGAGTAGTGTATTTGGCACAACCGCATGGCTAAGTGGAGCGCAGCTTTAGGTAGTTAAACATAATGGATAAATGGTTGAAATGGCTAGCTAAATGCTTCATCTGCCATTCCAGAGTGGAAGTTTATTTGGCTACAATAAGTTAACTGTTCTGTTGTCTTGTTTCAGATATCGTATCGAGTATGAAGCCCTGTCTAAGGTGGAGTCTGAGCAGAACGAGTTCATCGACCAGTTTATTCTGCAGAAGTGAGGACGTGACTGAGACACCAGAAAGTGTCCGACGTCTGCGTCCACGTTTCCAGAGTGCCTGTCCTTCAGAGAATTGCAACTGCAACTCTTTTTCTGAAGCAATCCCAAAGCTCCATCATCCTGAAACATCTACACCTCCTCTTTACACCTCCGACACGTGTGTGTGAAACAACAGCCAGCTGCGTACTGTAGTTGTTCCACCCTGGTCAGTGGGTGTGTTGTAGGCTTGAATATGTTTGGAACGTGAAGTTCTGTTCACACCAAATGTCTCAACATCTCAGACAAATATTAAAGAAGATGGAGCTATTTATACAAAGGAATATTATTTATACTATTTATAATGAAGAATTACTCTGTATATCTAGTTTATTACTTTTGTATCAATTGAAATACTGCATGTGCATGCCTCTGTAAATACATTTCAGTGTGACAAGATCCTGACTTCATCATCATGTGTTATTTTTGCCTTTATTCCATTGTTCTGGTCCAAACAGCCTGTGGGCAAAGCACACAAGGATTACATTCTCTTGTCCTTCTTCCCTCTGTTATGTGCATCATTGTCTTTCATGTATTCATTAAGATAACAAAGGGTTAATACTTGAATAAAACTGTACCATATTGTACAATAAAAATGTGTCAAGATGTAAATGCTTTTAATGCTAATGTTGTTTTTACAGAGCTGAGAAGAGCTACACAAACTCTCGTGTTTCAGTGCTTTTATTTTGAAGTGCTTATAAGACCGAGAGAGAGTGCGAGAGAACGTAGGACCATCAGGCAACATCTCCCAAATCCAAGTTTTTTTTCTCATTCCTCTGCAGCTAAATCAGCATTCTCACCAAGTCTCACCGCTCACTCAGTAGCTTGTTTTGGAGCTTTCAGTCACATCACATGATCTTCCTCAGCAGACATTCGTCCAGTCATCAGTTCCATATATTTTTTTTTTATCTTGTGCAAAGAAGATTTGAATTGTGCACAAAAGAATAAAAACATCTTTTGGAGGACTTGAGGGACTTTTCATCTGTTCAATTTACACTTCAAGTTCATTCTTCTCCTTGGAAATTGGAGATGAGAAAACATTCTCACCATGAAGTCACACTCACGCAGTAGGTTGTTGTGGAGCTTTCGATCAGATCACAGCGTCTTCCTCAGCAGATAGAATTGACTTTTTTTATGCTCCCTGTTGAATCATTCAGACATGAGTTACATCTGAATTCAAACAGGCTCACTCAGTCCCTGTCATGTGTGTGAGCATTTTAATATTTCATTTCCATATTAGGGTACTTACAAAAATAATCAAATGTGATAACATAGTCTGAAATGAACACTCAAGCTGTAGTGCAGGTGGGTTAGTGTTACCATCAGGTTTGGCAATTCACAGGCTGTAGAGATCAGCGTACAGCACATGAAGACAAAACGTCCACAAACATTAAGATTTTAATAATCTCAAGTATTCAGTCATATTTCTTTAGGAATATTTATTATATATTTATTAGATTTATTATCTATTGTTTTCACATGTATGTAAATGTGTCAACATACATACAGGAGCAAGCTGAGAGCAAAGATGGAGTGTGTGTGACTGAAAACATTTAATGCTATCTGCAGCTGCGCAGGTCGATCATTTTTGCCATATTGAACTAAAAAAAATAATGCTGACTGAATTTGTTCTGTCTCATCTTTTTTTGTCAAATCATATTTATCTTGCTTCACCAATAAAATACATTGAAACAAAACATCTGCAAAAACAGCAAAAATATCATGCAGCCTCACTATTTATTGCTGTGAAGTGTGTTGATCTTAAAAACTGAAGGTTGGTCACTGGACATGGATTAATGTCTAAATTTGAAGTTAAATGAACACAGTACAAAATACAACTGAGGTATAAGATAATGAATTTATTGAAAAAGAAAACAACATAACTTCATAATATCAGTCAGAACAGTATTTACACTTTTACAACGCAGTACTGTAAAATACACCTGAGGACAGGTTTGCGGTTCATGAACGTCACTTCTTCTTCTTCGTGTACTGTAAATCAGAAAGAAAATTCATAACTGCAGCGTGGATTTATTTAAACATTAACATGAAATGTAAAAGGCCTTCATCCTTACTTTATCAAGGATCCAGTCTGCATCTGCAATCGCTCTTTGGATGATCATCTGTACCCTCTCTGGGTCGTCCTCATCTGAGTGACTGTTGTAACCCTGGAAACAAAAAGTGTTTCTGTTTTTGTTGTTCGTAATGAAGAGGCTAAATGACAACACATGAATGTATGAATGGATGACTCATTGTTCCTGTTTGTTATGAATAAACATGTCAGAAATATTTAGAAGAAACACAACACAAACAAAGGTTGGTATGGTTATGACAAAATAAACAAACTGGATAAATGAGAATACTATGAAGTCTCATTGGACTTTGTGTGTGGAGAACAACAGACAGTTACTGTTAATACTAACTGTTAGGTAACTTCTACTGAAAATAAAATGTACAGGACTATCTAACTGTTATCATTGACTGTTATCAAATGATTACTGAGTGTTGGCTGGAAGAGCAGCCACCACTCTGGATCTTCACTCAGTGTCTCTGTCAGGCACAAGTGAAGTACTGTCTGTCAGCAACATGTGTGTCTTTAATGAGGTCTGAAAACAGGAAACAAAAGTCAGACTCCATCTTTTTGCTGTCAGGTGACATCTCAGAAGGTTCAGAGGTTCAGACATAGATATGACACACGTCGCCTTCTTTGGTGTTTTCACAACTCTGACTTGAAAATATAAAAGTCTACACACTTGTGATCAGCAGCTCAGTGTCTTGTTTGTCAAAGGTTGGTGACCTCACCTGTCTTATGGTGTGTCGATAATGCTGCTGCATGGCCGTGGTTGGTAACTGCCTGCAGCACCTGAGCAGGTATCGATAGAGCTGAACTGGAGTCTGGATCAACTCAGCTCCAACTAAAGGCGGCATTCCTCCCTCCTTTGGTTAACCTGCTGACAGTAAAGATGCAAATTAAACGTGCATCACGTGCATGCGCTCGTGATTTCTTTGTATCAGTTCCATGAAGGTCTGATTCACAACGTCTCCTCTGAACAGTTGATATTGAGATGTGACTGCTACTTAAACTCTGTGAAACGTTTATGTGGGCTCTAATCTGAGCTGCTGTTAATTGGTGATGAGCTTATCCTCTGCAGCAGAGGTAACTCTTGAACTTCCCGTGAGTTTCATCACAGCATTTGATGTGACTGCACTTCAAAGTTCTTGACATTTTCTGCACTGTCCGACCTTCATATCTTCTAGTAATGATGGGTTATTTCTCCTTACTTACATGCAGTGACTGTGACTTTCATTCATCTGTTTATTTCTACGGTCACTTTATATTTTTTTTA